>CM027391.1:38835261-38902986 GCA_015711505.1 Sylvilagus bachmani | reverse complement strand
CCCCCCCCCCCCCCCCCCGCCGTGGCCATGGCCGCGGCCATGTAACCTCCTGCCCTTGTGTCTTCCTCCAGTGTACGGGAAACCCATCCTGCCGTCAGGGTCCACCTCACCGTCTCCACTCCCGTTTCTTCACGGGTCGCTGGGGTCAGGCACGCCCCAGCCTCAGCCGCCCTCAGAATGTGGGGAGAAGGAGCCGGAGCAGGAGGGCCCCGCCCCTGCGGGGGAGGGCGGCCCGGTGGAGAGCCTGCCGCGACCGCTCAGCCCCACCAAGCTCACGCCCATCGTGCACTCGCCGTTGCGCTACCAGAGCGATGCTGACCTGGAGGCCCTGCGCAGGAAGCTGGCCAACGCGCCCCGGCCCCTCAAGAAGCGCAGCTCCATCACAGAGCCCGAGGGGCCCAGCGGGCCCAACATCCAGAAGCTTCTGTATCAGCGCTTCAACACGCTGGCCGGCGGCATGGAGGGCGCCCCCTTCTACCAGCCCGGCCCCTCACAGGACTTCATGGGCACCCTGGCCGACATGGACAATGGGAACACGAATGCCAACGGGAACCTGGAGGAGCCCAGCCCCGCCCGGCCTACAGCCCCGCTCCCCGAAGAGCCCCCCCCGTCGTCAGATGCCAACGACAACGAGTTACCTTCCCCAGAACCCGAGGGGCTCATCTGCCCCCCCACCACCCACCCGACTGCAGCACCAGCTGAGGACGACAACAACAATGTGGCCACGGCCCCCTGCATAGAGCAGACCACGAGCCCCGTGACCGAGGCCCCGTCCCCAGGGGAAGAGCAGGCTCCTGCGCCGCCCGCGCCCCCTGTCACACACCCGCCTGCAGCCTCCACGGTGCGTGTTGGCGCAGGAGGGAGGGGGAACTCCCGGGGCAGCTGGACTGCCCGGGCGGCGTGGGGGCCAGCGGAGGCAGGGGTGTCTGAGACGCAGCAGCGGCTGTTCGCCTGGCCCCCTTGAGTGAAAGCACCCTTCCCTCCCACAGGGCAAGCGCACCAACCTGAAGAAGCCCAACTCGGAGCGCACGGGGCACGGGCTGCGGGTGCGCTTCAACCCCCTGGCCTTGCTCCTGGACGCATCCCTGGAAGGAGAGTTTGACCTGGTGCAGAGGGTCATCTACGAGGTGAGGGGTGGCCCCCAGGCTCACATGCCCACGTCCTAGGTAGAGGGCCCGGTGCTAGTGCTGGGGGGGGGGGAGTGCAAGGTAGGGGGTGGGCGCTCACATGCCCCACGTCCTAGGTGGAGGACCCCAGCGAGCCCAATGATGAGGGCATTACCCCCCTGCACAACGCTGTGTGTGCCGGCCACCACCACATCGTGAGGTTCCTGCTGGACTTCGGGGTCAATGTCAATGCTGCCGACAGTGACGGATGGTAAGGACCCAGGACTCAGCGTGGGGTGCCCAGCACTTCCTCCGCTGGGTCTCACCAGCCTGCCCCCTGGGCGGTCCTTGTGCAGACTGTGGGAGGTTGTGTCAGCGTCGGGCCCAGGCCACACAGCCACGTCCTGTGTGCACTCCTGTCCATCCTCTCTCCCTGCACTGGTCAAGTGCAGACGCGTGCCTCCCGACGGTTGTGCCCCCGGCATCATGCACCGTGGCCTGCTCTCTCCCAGGACGCCCCTGCACTGTGCCGCCTCCTGCAACAGTGTGCACCTCTGCAAGCAGCTGGTGGAGAGCGGCGCCGCCATCTTTGCTTCCACCATCAGCGACGTGGAGACGGCCGCAGACAAGTGTGAGGAGATGGAGGAAGGCTACCTGCAGTGCTCCCAGTTTTTATACGGTATGCGGGGGGGGTCTGACCCTGGGCCGGGCACACTGCGCAGGTGCCCCGTGCCCCTGTCCCTTCCACTCTGCCCCTTCAGTCAGTCCTGAAAACGCGGAAATCCACACCAGCAGATTCTGGGCCACAACACACAAGTGATCCCTGTTTGCACGCTGGCTGCTGGGTGCGCTTCCGCGTGCCAAGGGCCCAGTGAACGGAGCCTGTGTCCATGTTACGCTGCTCCAGCCAGGGCCGGGGTGCCCGGGAGTCACAGCCACTCATTCCAAGTAGAACTTGGGAGCCTCGGGGGTCCAGGGGTGAACTGAGACAGCCACCAGGCCACACAGTCACACACCTGTGGAGTGGTGACCCCAGAGCCCAGGGAGACTGGCCAACCTGGGGAGGGACTGCAGGTGTCCCACAGGACGGCCCTCTCCCACGCTTGTGGGCTCACGGGGAGGTTGTGGCTCAGCCACGTGAGTGGCTGTGTGGGCTGGGCCCGCGGTAGGGACCTCTGTTCTCTGGTCACTGGCCGAGCAGCAGGTGTGGCTCCTGGAGCTCCTGTCTTGGGGAAGTCTGTCCTGGGTAGGACTTGCAAGTCTCACCTAAGAAATGCCTTTTAGCACACACACCTGTGTCTGAAGCCAGCATCTCAGTGGAAGCACCACCTCTTGGTGACACGGGCAGCAGCCGGGGCTGGGGAGGCCTGCGGTGCCGAGGCTGGCCCTGGTCCCCGCCCTCCACCTCGTGGTCCTGCCCTGGAGGGACTCTGCCGAGGCCCCGTGTCCTCCGGTTCCAGGTGTGCAGGAGAAACTGGGCGTGATGAACAAGGGGGCCGTCTACGCGCTGTGGGACTACGAGGCCCAGCACAGTGACGAGCTGTCCTTCCACGAAGGGGACACCATCAGCATCCTGCGACGTGCGGACGAGAGCGAGACTGAGTGGTGGTGGGCTCGCCTCGGCGAGCGGGAGGGCTATGTGCCCAAAAACCTGCTGGGGGTGAGCACGCCAAGCGCCCTCTGCACTGCAGGGTGGGAGTTGGTCATCCTTGTCACTGTCAGGGGGTCAGGCCTGCTGGGAGCCCGTGTGCAAGCTGAGAGCCGCTGCAAGGGGCTGCCTTTCCACATGCCTGGGGCCAGCTTCGGGCCGTGCGTGTGCCTTTCTAGAATTCTCTGCGGCCCGGAGTGTCTCTGGTAGGAGTGGGAACACAGCAGCTTGCAGGTGGCCAGCTGTCATGGCGACGAGTGCTCAGGGCCTCAGCAGAGGGGCCACCTTGGTGCTCCTTGGCCACTCAGCACAGCCCCTGCTCTGTGCACCTGCTGGGGGAGGCCCAGGTGTGCCTGGTGCCCATGGCCCAAGGCTTGCTCCTCCTCTGCTTCTCAGCTGTATCCGCGGATCAAGCCCCGACAGCGCACACTTGCCTGAAGCTCCCTGGAGCACGGCGGGGTCCTTGAGAGACGACTGTGCCCCCGGGAAGCTGCGGCTGGAGATGGCGTCCGTGTGCTCACCCAGCACCTCCCACAATGTGAACCCTGCAGCTCCTAGGTGAGGCCTGTCCCAGTTTGCCAATTACTGTAAATCCAAATAAATACCCGGCTTTCAAACACCTCCCCTGCCAGCGAGCAGCCCGTGACGAACTCCTGGTTGGTTGCCAGTGACGACAAAGCTCTCATCCGTCTGGCCCCTGTCAGGTGTCCCCCCGCCAGCCCCCAGTGCCGCAGAGTGTGCCCCTCGCTGGAGCCCTGCCCCCTGTGACTGAGAGCGAGTGCGCTGTCTCCCCACCACCCACGGAGCCCTGTGGGAGCTTGTGTCTAAGGCTGTGGCCACCCCACGTGGGCCATGTGCCATGTCCCCCTCCTGCTCAGGTGGTGGCCTAGCTCACCTAAGGCCACTCGTGCTGGCCCAGTGCTGTGGCTGGCGGACTTGGCACCAGGGCCCTGAGTCGCACGGCCTGCGAGCAGGAGGCCTTGGTACACACCTGCTGCCAGGCGGTCCCCCCTTGCACCAGGAGCTTCTCTAGGGTGCAGCCAGGCAGAGGCCACTGTGAGGGCAACTGGCGCCTGGAGCGGCTACGGGCCTGCCGCCAGTCCAGGTTCAAGTCCAGGGGGTGCGCACCGGCGTGTGAAGTGCACGTAGAGGCTTTTATATGCCACAAGTGTTTTTCAGCCAGACCATTTGAAACTGCCAGAATGTGCTGGAAATGTTCTCATTAAAACACAGGCCCTCTGGCTTTCTCATGTGAGTCTTGTGTGTGGACTGCCGGAGGCGCTGGCTGCGCCGAGGCCGTGGACCTGTGCGGCTCCCACCCTCACGCAGGTTCTCTGCACATGGGAAGGCGGGGCCTGACCTGTACTTGCAAAATAGTTTTAATCATAAAGCGTCGTGTACAAATGGCTCTACAGTCATGTGCCTGAAGTAGAAAGAGGAAGCTGGCCCCGAGGCACAGGACCGTCTGCAGGCTCGCTGGACGCTGCTGGGGGGCGGTGCCAGCACTGAGCACGCTCAGCAGTAGTGTGGCTCGGGGAAGCACCGCGGCTCCGTCCGAGCTCAGCTCACGAGTGGGCTTACTGGTCCCGGGACTCGTAGAGAAGCTTGGCGGCCTGAAGGGGGACCAGACGTGAATGCCGGCCAGAGCCGAGACCGCGGTCCGGCCCCCAGTGGAGGCGGACCCCGCCTGGCCAGCCCTTACCTTGTGCATGGCTGCCAGCCACGCCACTGCCTGCCTCTTGCTGGTGCGGCTGTCCTCCCCGGCCGTCAGCTTCAGCTGGGTCATGCACGCCTCACCGGGCACCGTGTACTGCAGGCACATGCCCGCAGCCCGCGCGCTGCTTCCTGGTGGACAGGGACGGGGTGGTGAGGGCCCCCGGGGACCTTGGCACTGCAGTGGGGGAGGGCACCAAGCTACATGAGCGTCACTGCACCCTACGCGAGGTGTCGGCCTCCCACACGAACACCACACCTGGGGGTTAGAGGTCGCGGCTTGGGGCTGGCCCTGGGCGGGTGTCAGGAGGCCTTGCAGTGGCTCTGAGGAGAGAGCACACCCTGAGCTGGGACCCGCCCCAGAGGAGGCCCTGGTCCTCTGGACACTGAGGGCGCGGCAGGGGAGGCGCCAGGGCTCTGCCCACCTGCTGCTTTTGCACTCTGGCCCTGGACGGAACAAGGGGGTCATGCCTGCTTGGGAGGGCCTGGCCGCCTGTCACCTGCCTCTGGCCAGATCTCTGGGTTGTAAGAAGCCCGCGCTGTGGTGCAGCAAGGTGAAGCCTTGGCCTGCAGCGCCAGGTACTGTATGGATGCCGGTTCGAGTCCCGGCTGCTCCACTTCTGCTCCACCTCCCTGCTGACTGGGAAAGCAGTGGAGGACGATCCAAGTGCTCGGGCCCCTGCACCATGTGGGAGACCCAGAGCAGCAAGCTCCTGGCTTCGGATCGGCGCGGCTCCGGCCACTGTGACCATCTGGGGAGTGAGCCAGCGGATGGAAGACCTCTACTTCTCTGGGACTCTCAAGTCCAAGAGAACGCTGGCGAGAGCAGGCGGAATGTGCTCCAGAAACCACCCCTGGGGCACACTTGGCATTCACAGGTCTGCCGGGGGCCACTCTGCTGGCTGCACGCCTGAGCCGTGCGCGGGGGAGCCTGGCAGTGCAACAGGGCACTGGAGCTGAGCCCCCGCTTCTCCGGACCCTGCCCTTCATGAGCTGCCTCACAGGCCTGGAGCCCGAGTGCCCGGGATGGCCCCAGGGGCAGGGCCCCCATGAACAGAAGCATGCAGGGGACTGGGGGGACGGGCTGACCTGCAGAGGCGGGCGGGCTCCCCAGGAGGCTGGTGTAAGTGTGAGTGTGTCTGTCTACGTCAGGAAGGCAGGCGGCAGTGGAGAGAAGGAAGAACCGAGCCAATCAGAGACAGTGGGTGGGGCTACGCGGGCGGCCAGCAAGGGTGCACTCTGGACGACGCCCCAGCAGCTCATGGGGAAAAGGAGCTGGGCGCCGGGCACGACAGGAAGGGGCCCCGGGGCCACCGCTCCAGCCTTTTCTGGGAGTCTCAGTGGCTACGTCTGGTTCAAGTCCAGCAGTGCTGAAGTGACCCACGGGAGGGGGGGGCGCCAGCCGCCGCCACCGCACTCACCTCCAGGGGGGAAGCCTTCCGTGAGGGTGTGCACAGAGCACACGCGTGCGATCTCGACTTCGTGGTGCCGGTCTCCATCCAGAAACAAGTACCTGCGCAAACACAAAGGTCCGCGCATCCACTCCCTGCCGGGCAGGCTCAGGGCTGCCCCGGCCAGGACCCTGGCTCTCACCTCTGATTGCTGGACAGACGACAAACCATGGTCTCTGCTTTCTCCGCGTTTCCAAAAGTCACGAGGAAGGTGGCTCCTTGGGAGGCAGAAGCAGACGTGAACCCCGCCCGTCCCTGTGGTCTGCGGGACACGCGGGGCAGGGGGCTCACAACCGCCCAGGTCCCCCTCCCCCACTGCTGCTTCACCTGAGGGGGTGGGGTGGGGCGCGGGGAGGGGCAGGAGCCGGAGGGGTGCCCCGCGGAGGCCCCAGCGAGGCAGACCCTGAGCCGAGGTGGCGTCCTGCTGCCGGGGCCCGGTGGCAGCCTCCCCCGGGGGGTGGGCCCGGCAGAGCTGGACCAACACTGGAGGTGGCACGCGTGTCCCCAGCCCCGTGCTGCTCACCGCTCAGGAGCACTTTGAGCTGCTTGTCGTAGAACTCGGCCTCCTTGTGCGACACCAGGGCGCAGGCCGCGCACTGCCGCACGGGGTCCACGAAGCACATGCGCCGCAGCGCCACCTTCTGGCTGCAGCACCGGTCGCAGAAGCACTTGCCGCAGCGGCGGCAGTGGTGCTGGGGGGGAGGCGCAGTGAGGGGCCTTCCAAAACCGGCTCAGAACGCCGCTCTCCAACCCGGAGCATCGGTCCCGCCGCCCTGCCTGGGCCCGAGCCTGCCTTAGGCTCCCCAGAGCGGCCAGCACAGGGCTGCACCCCACGTCCACAAGGCCTGCCGTGGCGGGCCCAGCTCCGCGGCCTCCCGCTGCCCCCCTCAGCTCACCTTCCTGGTGATGAAGTCAAACTTGGCATCACACTGCATGCATCGCGGGCACTGCAGAGGAGAGGCGTGGTCAGAGCTGCTAGGGAGGCCTGCTTCAGACACACGCCCGCTGCGGGGAGGCCGGGGCGGGGAGCAGGCCGGGGCGCGTGTGTGACTCCTGCCTGGCCAGGCCCGAGGACCCGTGAACTCCTGGCAGCTGCTCTTCGGCCTAGCCCTGTTCCTGGGGCCAAAGGTCGGCCGTGGACAGACCCTAGCGTGAGCCAGGAAGGCATCTGAAAAGTGTGGGCTTCAGGGCCAGCGCTGCGGCACAGCGGGTTAAACCACTGCCTGTGTGCTCCCATCGGGGTGCCCCCTCCAGCCCGTCCACTGCACTCTGCTCCCCGCTGTGGCTGGGCCCCTGCCCCCACCCGGGTGGAGTTCCAGGCTCTGGCTCCCACCTGGGCCAGCTCCAGGCATTTGGGGACTGAACCAGTGGACGGAAGACCAGGCTCTCAATCTCTCTCCTGTCACTCTGCCTTTCAAATAAATAAACTTTTAAATGGCTCAAAATGGCTGCTTCACAAGCGCAGGCCTGCTGGCGCTGACGCGGAAGAGACGCTGGGCGTGTTACCAGGCCAGGGGCGACGGTGGTCAGCAGCCGGGCTCCCCAGGCTGGCCTTCGGGCCTCCGCTCAGCCTCCCCACCCACACACTGGGAATCCCTCAGCTCTGAGAAACCAACCCTCTCCCAGAGCTGGGCTCCAGCAGGGTCACCGTGCCCCCTCGCAAGCCTAGGCAGGCCAGGCAGTAGTGCGTGCGACCCCCACAGCCACCACGTGGGCCTCGGGGACCAGGTCCCCAGGGGAGTCATTGTAGAAATCTGTTCACTTGGGAAGAAACGGTAAAACGCCCCTTCCCTTGCTGGGCCCACCAACAGGCTGCAGGGGGGCGTGGCCTCTGGGCGCCCAGGTTCTGGGGGGTTAAGGCCATCCAATCCCTGGCAACAGCTCCCTAGGGCCAGTGGGGACCTGGGGTCTGGCCACAGCCCAACTCCTCAGGTCACCCGGGCAAGGCCACGGGGCGACGCTGCTCCTGTCACCACAGCACCCCAGAGGGGCGCGGGTCACCCAAACCAGCAACCGCCACTGAGGTGGGGGCCTGGCCGGGGGCCTCAGCCTTGAGAGCCCCTCGCTGCCGTCTCTGCGTTTCTCTTCAGCCGTTTCCGGACTTGGCGTCTCGGCCTCCAGAACTGGTCAGCGGCTCTGTGAGGGCGTCTGGCCGGCCGCCATCCCCCACCACTGCCCTCAAAGGCTCTGGCGGCTGCACCACCAGAAGCAGCTCCCTGGGATGCGCAGTGACGGTGACAGCTGCCAGGGCCGCCCCAGCAGGAGTGGGCTCCCACACTCCCCTGCAGGCTGGAAAGCCGGCTTCCAGAGGGTGCACCCAGCAACTGAGTTTGCTTCCCAGGCCCTGATCGGAGGGCGAGGTGTTTGCACGAGCAATAAGCCGGCTGGGTAACAGGTGTGAGTTGTGTTTGAAAGGCAGAGTGACACAGAGCAGCGACCATCCCCCACCTCCCGGTTCACCCCAGGCCGGGGGCTTCACCTGGTCTCCCACAAGGGTGCAGGACTTGCGTATGGAGGCTCGTGAGCAAACACTGGTGGGGGGGGAACGGGGAGGCGCCCTAACCACTGCACCCCAACACCCGCCCCTGAACCCGCTCCGACAGCCCTGCACACAAGCACTTTCCGCTGGTTGTGCTGGTGAGAAACAAACTGAAAATCCTCAACGCTGCAGTCCAGCGCGGAGTACAGGAAGGAAGTTGCGAACAGGCCTGGACGTCGGGACACGGGGAGGCCGAGCACCACTCAGCTGGGAGGCGGAGGGGCAGCCCACGGGTGACCCAGCTGGGGAGGGGGAGGGGAGGGACAGCCCACGGGTGACCCAGCGGGGGAGGGGGAGGGGGAGGTGGAGGAGCAGCCTGGGGCACCTCTCAGCCCACACCCCCCAGTCTTCAGGTGCCCAAGGGTAAGCTGGGAGCTCACTGGGGACAGGGACAGTGGGTGTGGGGTGGGGCAGGAGGCCTCAGGACCGACTCCCCTGCTGTCCCGCCAAGGGCTGGGCACCTGTCTTCCCTGGCTGGTGATGTCATGAAGAAAAGGGGGCCCCTAGGGCCAGGGCTGAGGGTAAAGCTGCCACCTACGGTGCCGTCATCCCATATGGGCGCCGGGTCGAGACCGGCTGCTCCACTTCCCATCCAGCTCTCTGCTGTGGCCTGGGAAAGCAGTGGAAGATGGCCCAAGTCCTGGGGCCCCTGCACCCCCGTGGGAGACCCGGAAGAAGCTCCTGGCTCCTGGCTCCGGATCAGCTCAGCTCCAGATGTTGCGGCCATCTGGGGAGTGAACCAGCGGATAGAAGACCTCCCCTCCCCTCCACCCCCGCCTCTGCCTCTCTGTAACTCTGCCTTTCAAATAAATAAATAAGTCTTAAGAAAGAAAGGAGAAAAAAGGGCCCCTCACAGCTACAGACAAACCCAGGCCTGGGTCAGAGGCCGCTGCCCCGACGCGGGAGCCCGGGCCCGAGTCTGGTTCCAGCTCCCTGCTGATGGCCTGGGACAGCGGCACAGGACGACCCAAGCGCTGGAGCCCTGCACCCGCGTGGGGGACCCACATGGAGCTCCTGGCTCCTGGCTTCGGCCTGGCCCGGCCCTGGCAGACTCCGCCTTTGAAATAAATGCTGGCGCTGCCTGGCTGCCCGGCTGCCCCTGCACCCTGGGCCACCCCGCTCCTTCCACAGCGGGGCAGCCTCGGGGCCAGCACAGCTCCCTCGGGCCAGGAGCCGAGACGCCCACGGGAGTGACAGCCACGCTGCAGAGGGCTGCGCATGGATTCAGAGTCCTGCACAACATAAGCTCCAGTTCCACTCTCCGTGAGCGTCTGGAATTCCCTCACCTAACCTGGACTCATGCACGACGGAGCCGGGGAGACGGGGCAGCCAAGCCCTGCACTGGGCTCCCCTGCAGACCCGGGCCCGGCCGGGGGGGCGGAGGCAACAGATAGGAGCTCCGCCTGTCCGAGGATTTGGACTGCACACCGCAGCCTGCCTCCCGCCTGGGCAGTGCGCCCACCCCTCAAGGCCACGCCCAGCCCTGCCAGGGGAGGTTCTGGCCTGGCCCACCTGGACTGGGATCCTGGCGCCAAGGAGCCACCCTACTGGCCCGCCGGGAGCAGCCCCTCCCCCGGGGCCGAGGTAGGACCCTGGCCCCCGCGCCCCCGCCCCGCCCCGCCCCGCCCACCCGGGGCGCGCCTGCGGGCCTGGTCCAACCACTCGGGGCTCGTAACGGAGCGATCCTGAGTCCTGGGCTTCACCACAACTTTTTAATAATTCTTTCTCATAGTTTTATTTACTAGCAGGGCGGGGCTGCGGAGAGGCGCGCACTCGCAGGTTCCATCCGCTGGTTCCCTCCCCAAATGACCTCCACAGCCGGGGCTGGGCCAGGCCGAAGCCCGGGCCCCCACGCGGGCGCAGGGGCCCAGCTCCACCGCTGTCCCGGGCGCATTAGCAGGGAGCCCGCGCGGGACGCGGCCACAGCTTCAGGTTTCAGGGCTGCACTGAGCGAACCCCACAGCCGTGCCCGACCCCCGGCCACGCCCCCGGGAGGGCGCCCCTCGCCGCCCACGCCTGGCACCGGGCGGGCGCAGGCTCGCAGCGGACCCACACTCGGGCCGCCCCCCCGCGCGGCCGCTGCAGCCCAGGCCGGACTTCGCCCCCGCCCGCGGCCCGGCCCGCCCCGCGCGCACGTCCGCCCCCACAACCCCGGACACCTCTGGGCTCGGGACCAGCGCCGCCCGCAGCCTTGGGGGCGCGTGCACCTCGCCGCGCGCGGGGCTCCCCGCACGACCCCCGGCGCCCCGCGCGCACGTCCGCCCCCGGCGGGAAAGCACAACTGCGCGGACCGCAGGGGCGCGGGGCCACCGCCCCGCCGCAGCGCCCGCCTCCGCCGCGCGTCCCGCGGCCTCCCGGGCGGCGCCCAGCGCCGGGCCCCCGCGCCCACCTGTCGCGCGCGGGCGGCGGGGCGGTCCTACCTCCTTGTCCGGGACCCACGGCGGCTCCTCCAGGCCGAACGGGCTCCCGAAGGCCCGGTGCTCGGGCACCATGCGCAGCCCGCTGGGCGAGCGCACCAGCTTCTTGGCGTCGCGGCGCGCGGCCACCCCCGAGGACATGACGCCGCCTCGGCCCCGGCCGTCCGCCTGCCCGGCCGTCGCGCAGCTGGGGCCCCGCCCGTCTCCGCCCCCCGCGAAGGACGGCGCCGCCGCCCAATCGCTGAGCCCGGCCTGGAGCGCGGACCAATCGGAACACTGGTCCCGCCCCATCGCTGTCCTCGCCAACGGGTGCGAGGACACCGCCCCCGCCACTCTGCGTTCGGTCACCAATCGGCAGCGAGGGCTGGCCAGGGTCCGCTCCGCCCCTCTCGGGGTAACTGAGACTTTGGAGTGGCCACTTAGTCAGCCACGTAGGCGTCTCTGCGTCTCTGATTGGTGCAGCCTGTGCGGGGCACCCCGCGCTCGTTGGCAGAGACGGCTGGGAGGGGCGGGACAGCGCCGGGAGGCGCGGCGCGCGCGGGAGGTGAGCGCGGCGGGGCGGGGGTCGGGGCTGCGTGGGCTGAGGTGGGGGCGGCCTGGCCGGGACGAGGCCGGAGGAGCCCCTGCGGACGGGGTCTGGGGCGGGCCCCGGCGGTGAGTGCCCGGCCGCCGGGGCGTGCGCTGTGCGGAGAGCCGCGTGTCCACTCCCGCAGTCGGCCTGTGGCGGGCCGCGGCCACCGCGAGGCGGGACGGGTGGGCGCGGGCCGGGGCGCCCGTAGCCTGGTGCATAGCCACGGCCTCGGGCTACGGCGCCCGAAGGCCCCGGCGGGGGCCGGGATGCTGGGCCAAGTGACCAGCAGGGCTCCTGCCGAAGACTGGCCGGGGGTGGGCTTGCCAGAGCGACCTGACCGAAGCCGACGTCCGCGAGGACCCGTGCGGGTGAGCCTGGGAGCCAGGCCCCTGGCCGAGGAATCTCCGTGGTTGGTCCTGGGCGTGTGTCCAGCGGCCTGCCCACAGCGCCCCGGCCGTGCCCTGGGCTGGCCCCCAGCCGCACTGGCCACACCTCCTGGCCAGGTGCAGGTCTTCACTCGGGCACACCGCCGAGCTGGCGAAGCCTCGCCCAGGCCCAGGGCCTCCGGGGCTGGACCTCTTGTCCCCTGCTTCGGGCCAAAACAGGACAGCCGCTGGCTTGAGCACAAGGACCACAGGGCCCAGCAGGACGTCCAGCCCCTCCCAGGGCGTCCAGGGTGAGCAGGAGCCTGGGGCTGCCCGGGACTGCCGGGCCTGGCCGAGACATCGTGCAGGCCGGCCTCCCGTTCTCAGTGCCCCGGCCCTCGCAGTGGAGTTGACCCCGGACACCAGGCCTTGCCAGGACCTCGACCTCGGCACCGCCCAGCACGCCCTGGCCTTGGGAGGGCCAGGCCGCCTGCCCGGGCTGGAGACACAGCCTTCTTTGTCCCCGGCTGGGCACCCAGTGGCCTGAGGCTGACTCCCCAAGTGTCCTGCCCCCCCAGGGCCCTGTGGAGACGCACCAAGGGGCAGCGCGGCCGGAGGGGCACCTGTCGCCCGCGGGCAGGTGCACTGGCGGGGGCTCAGCTGCAGCCCTGCGCCCGCCGCCCATCTGCAGTCAGCACAGAGATGGATCAGCTGGACCTGAACCCCAGAATCATCGGTGCGGTTAGGAGAGGTGGGTGCTGTGCGGGTCCTCACCGGCCCGACTGCACCGAGGCCTTGGTGACGTGGGCTGGAGTCTTCCGCGAGGCCTCTGCCGAGGGCCGAGCTCGCGCTGTGCCCTCGCCGGGGGCCTGGGGGGAGACCAGGGGAGCTCCCGGCGCCGGTCCGCCTGGCCCAGCCCTGGCTGCGGGGCGGGAGGCGGTGTCCCTCGGTCCCTCCTCAAGTAAAACAAAAGAACGCCGCGGCAGGGCCCTGGTTCCCGTCTGCAGGAGCGCGTCGGGGTCCGAGTGGCCCTCCTGCCCGGCCACTCTGTGCGCCTGGACGTCTGGGGGGCCCCATGCGCCTTGGTCAGGTGGGCCGGGACAGCCTGCGAGCGGGGAGCAGCGCACACATGCACGCCCCTCTGCTCAGCGGGGCCCCCGCGCCTGGGCAGCACAGCCGGCTCCTCTCCCCCGGGACCCGCTGTCCCCGCGGCTGCCAGGCCGAGCCTGCGGCTCCCATGTGCGGGGCATCAGGTCTGGCCTCCCTTCCCGGGGGGCCAGGGCTTCTCAGGGTTTGGGGGGCTGGGGGGTCCAGTCCCAAGGCGTGCGCGTGACCGCAGCCCCGTCTCGTTTCAGCCAAGCTGAAGTCAGTCAAGGAGCTCCTGCATTTTTCTGGCCCAGACCTGCAGAGAGTGACCGGCCTGTCCGGCCCCGACGTCCGGCACCTGCTGAGAGCGGCCTCCTTGTCCCTGCGAGGCGGCAGTGTCCTCACAGGTGCGCCGGGCGCCGGCCTCTCGGGAGCTGACATGTGGGCACCGTGTGCCGCGGGTCCAGGGCTGGCCGCAGCTCAGCGCGGCAGCAGGCCAGGGTGGGCACAGGAGGCAGGGCAGGGCTGCCCGTCAGAGAGGCCGGCGGCAGCAGTGAGCTCGCTGTGATGGGGGCCGCGTCCTCCCGGGACACAGCACGAGGCCCCTCTGGTAGCCGCCCCGCCGTCCCCAGGGGCCCTCACGGGGAGGGGCGGCGTTGGGATGCTGGGCAGGCAGGGCCCCGGCCTCCCTGGGACGTGGCGTGGAAGAGCTGGTGTGCAGGACGCGCCTGCCAGCAGTCCGGGTTGGCTGTGGACGGCGGTTTCTCGTCTGGGTGCCAGCCCGGGGCAGGGCCTCTCCAAGGAGCACGCCTGGTGGATGCCAGGCGCCTGCTGGGGCGGGCGCTCACCCGCTCCCCGACGCTGCCCCCACAGCGCTGCACCTGCACCAACAAAGGGACAGGTTCCCGGCACAGCACCAGCGCCTGAGTCTGGGCTGCCCGGTCCTGGACAGGCTGCTCCGCGGCGGCCTGCCCCTGGACGGCATCACCGAGCTCGCCGGCCCCAGCTCGGCGGGGAAGACCCAGCTGGCGCTGCAGCTCTGCCTGGCCGTGCAGTTCCCGAAGCAGCACGGAGGCCTGCAGGCCGGTGAGTACCCCGGGGCCCCAGGCCGCTGTCCTTCCAGGCTGACCCCTGCTGTCCCGCTGTGTCCCCTCTGCAGTGCCGCCCTCCAGAATGGAGAGGGAACGAGAGGCTGGGCTCGGCCTGGGGGGCAGGGTCAGGGCTCCGCGCACGCACCTGTCTGGAACATTCCATGTGGGTGGAGACGTAGCTGTGGGGTCTTTCAAAGACCTGAAAGGCTGCGTGGGGACGGAGCTCTTCCGCCCGCCGGCGCACTCCCTCAGCGGCCACAACAGCCAGGCCAAAGCCAGGAGCCAGGAGCTTTTCCCGGGTCTCCCACGTGGGCGCAGGGGCCCGAGGGCTTGGGCACAGCAGGGAGCTGGAGGAGGAGCAGCCGTTCCCTGGGGGACGCCGGCGTTGAGGGTGGCAGCTGCATCTGTTAGGCCGCAGTGCCGGCTGGGACTGCTGTCTTTCCCGTGGTTTCCTGGGTTTAGGGTTCGTCCTCTGTTCTCTGGGTGGCTGAGCGCTGCGCTCTGCACCCCGCTGTCTCCAGCCACATCTCCCACCAATGTGCAAACATGCATGGTTTTCAAAAATACTTTGCACAAAGGTTTAAATTTCATTTTGTATGAAGTTTTGAAAAAAAAGTTATTTGAAAGAACATCAGGGAGAGAGGGAGGGAGAAGGGGGGGCTCTTCCATCCACTGGCTCACTCCCCAGATGGCCTCAGAGGCCAGGGCTGGGCCGGGCTGGAGCCAGGTGGGAACTGCTGGTCCCTGTGTCCGGCACGGTGGAGCCCGCTGCAGAGGCGGAGGTGTGGCTCAGCGGGCCCGTGCCGCAGGCGCCGTCTACATCTGCACGGAGGGCGCCTTCCCTGCCAGGCGTCTGCAGCAGCTCGTGGGGCAGCACTGGCGGCTGCGGGCGGACGTGGCCCGGGACGAGGTCGGGAAGATGCGGTTCAGCAGCCAGATCTTCGTGGAGCACGCGGCAGACGTGGTGAGCGCGGTGCAGCCCGGCGGCGGGCGGGGGCTCGGGATGGGAGCGTGGCTCCAGGTGCGGGGTCAGGGCCTCTCGGGGACGCGCAGGGGTGAGGAGCAGTGTCCCACCGGGAGCTGCGCCCGCTGCACCCTGAGGGCACGAGTGGCCTGCAGGCAGGTGGCAGGGTCCCCCCAGGCCGAGGACCCTCTGCCACCTCCTGCCCTCCAGCCTCTGCCCTGGTGCCCCACCCCCACCTCTGCGGGGAACAGGGGATCGGCAGCTCTGCCCCCCTGCCAGGGCCTCACATGCTGGCTTCATGGCAGCCACAGGCACGGCTGGGCCCAGGGGACCCCGGCCTTGCTGTGGACTCAGGGTCCTGGAGGCACAGCGGGCTGGGGGCGGGGGGAACAGCCCAGCGTGGGCCTGGCCCCCACCTCGGGAGAGCCGGCCAGACTGTGAAACGTTGTTACAGGAACGTTTAAGTAAAGGATGAGCTGTATAAACTTTTAATTTTAAAAAAATTTACAGTAAAATACATTATCACACACACAAGTTAACAGAGGCCCAGCAGGCTCGGGACACAGCCCCTGGATCTGCCGCGTGGGCACAGCTGGGCCCTGGGGCCCCAGGCCACGCGAGGCCCCCTGCCCAGCAGGCGCCCAGGGCCATGCCACAGCGCTGCACCGCGGGCGCTGGGCGCAGGCCCTCCAGCCCAGCCCAGGCCGTCACGGGGCTGGCCCCAGGCCACCTGCAGTGTCCTCAGTCCAGGGAAGGCCAGGCTCACTGCAAGAGAAGGCCACAGGTCAGGCCCACGTGTAGCCAACAGCTCTGTCCAGTGTCCACCTGAAGTGCTGCGGGGGGACCCGTGCTCTCACCTGCACGGGCAGCCCTGGGGCCGCACCTGTCCCCCCCACCTGCGGACGCCCAGGCCTGCAGAGTGGCCGCGGGCCCCACCCCCTGCCCGCTGTGGGCCAGGCGGCGGAACTCACGTTCGCGTTAGCGTCCTCTAGGCTGCTGCTGTCATTCTCCGCACAGAGGAACTCTGCCAGGGACGCCCTGGGGACAAAGCACATGCGGGACTCCCTCAGGGGGGCAGTGGCCGCCACCTTAGACGGCCCGACCACCCTGTCTGCAGCCCGAGAGCGCCTGAGCTCTGTGCCCGGGCGGTTGGGTCCCCCCAGCCCGGACACCCACAGGCCAGCTGTTCCCAGGGCTCGTCCAGAGCGGCCTGGTGGTCAGGGTGGCCCCTCGCTGGAGGTTTCTGTGGCCTCAGCACTGCGGGGAGCCACGGAAGGGTGGGGGCCAGGCACGTGGTGACAGTGGGGGCGGGGAGGAGAGGGGAGGGAAGGGCGTGCGGGGAAAGGCAGCAGGCGGGAGGGAGGGTCACAGGCTCTGGGGCTCGCTCCCCCACCTCCCCTTGCGCAGGACGCCCTGCTGGAGTGTGTGACTCGGAAGGTCCCTGTCCTGCTCTCTCGGGGCATGGCCCGCCTGGTGGTCATCGACTCGGTGGCAGCCCCATTCCGCTGTGAGTTTGACGCCCAGGCCTCAGTGCCCAGGGCCAGGCGTCTGCAGGCGCTGGGGGCGGCACTGCGGCGGCTGAGCCACACCTTCCAGAGCCCGGTGCTGTGCATCAACCAGGTGAGCTACCGGCTGGGGTGAGGGTGTGGGCGGCCGCGAGGCCTGGAGGCCTGGAGCTGACTGCCGTGGCTCTGGTAGGTGACGGACGCCGTGGAGGAGCAGGACTCGGCACCCGGGCTGCAGGGGTGAGTGTGGGCGTGGCCCAGGTGCAGGGGGCGGGTTGAGTGAGGGCGTGGCCCAGGTGCAGGGGGCGGGGTGCCGAGTGCACAGGCCTCAGGGCTGCATTTTGTCCTCGCAGTTCCGGGGACACGCGTGCTTCTCCAGCCCTGGGCACAGCCTGGGCCAACCAGCTCCTGCTGAGGCTGATGGCCGACCGGCGCCGTGGCGAGGAGGCGGTGCTTGGTGGCCCGGCTCGGACCCTGCGGGTGCTCTTCTCCCCTCACCTGCCCCCCTCCTCCTGCGCCTACACCATCCACTCAGAAGGGGTGCGTGGGACCCCGGGGACAGAGTCCCACTGACGTGGGGGTGGCTGCAGAGTGGCCTGGCCAGATCCCTGAAGCCCTGGGCACTGGTCGTGGTGTCCGGCATCCTGGGCAGCGCCTTGCTGTAGTGACCAGGGGCCACCTCGGTTGTTGGGGGCGCTGTGCCGCCCCTCCTCCGGGTTCTGGGATGCACCCACCCACCGACTGCGTGCAGGCCCACCCTCGACTTGCCCCAGCCCCTGGGATTCCCCCAGCCCCACAGGGGCTCCCTTCCCCACTTGTGGCCCCCAGGCAAGCTCCCTGCTGGCTGGAGGTGAGGGGGTCACCCTGCTCATACCACACCCCCAGAATGCATCCGGGGCCGGGCAGCCTCAGCACCCGGGGCCACCCCACCTCCACGTGCCGCCTGGCCCCGGGCAGCCCTGGGAGCAGTGGCCTCTGGGCGTCAGCGCCTCTTTGCTGGTCCACAGGAACCCTGCTCTGGTCACTGTCCCTGCTCTCGGGGGACACAGGACAGGCAAGTGGCCCCCTGCAGCGGCACTGGGTGGGGGGCGCCGGCCCTGGAGCCGCGGAGTCCTCGGGGTGCTCCCGGGGCAGGACGACCCACTCGGCCGAGGGCACGTCCCCAGTGCGTCTGTGGCGGGGAAAAGCTGTTTTGGGACTGGATTTTTAGCAAATAGCCTTTCTGCAGCGACCTTTAGAGCAGAAAATAAAGCATTTTATAAACAATCCCAGTGACTTTCCAGGCAAGACAAAGTCCAGCCAGAGGAGGGACGGGCCCCTGGACGAAGGCTGCTCCCAGGAGCGGCTGGGGCTGGCCCTGCGGGAGGCCCTTCTCTGGACAGTGTCCGGCACTGGCGACCCCCAAACAGCCTCAGAGCCAGCCCCGGCCCAGGCCTCTCCACCATCCTATAAACTTCGGCAGCTCAGGTCCCTCCCAGCCAGAGCCCAACCGGTGAGCCCAGACGGGCGCCCGCACCTGCCTCTGGTCAGGGCTGGGAACCGGGCCCCTGTCTACACTGCGCGGCTCAGAACCACGTACAGACAGACACGGATCTCACGGGAGTTCCAGAGCTACAACCGTGCAAAGTCCACCCTGCAGGATGTAGACAAGGACACTGGGGATGTTTGATGGATTTTACTACAACACTAATACTTCTGATACTTGATATTCCCAGCAGCTTTCTAATTCCAGAAAGTTAACTGTGTGCGTCCCACCAGCACCGGACCTGGCCGCCGCCGCTGCCCTCGGCATCCCTGCAGTGTCGCCCAGCACGGGCTTCCCCTTAGGACACACCTGGGCACCACCCCCACCTGTGTGCCATGCAGGGCGCCTTTCACTCTTATTTCACGGAAACTGAGGGACCAGGGGCCGGGCCTCGCGTGGGGCCCTCGGCACGCCTCTCCCAGGAACTGCAAACCGGCCGCAGCCAGCGCAGTGCTGCGAGTTCAGCAAGCAGCCTGCGGCGCCCAGAAGCACCAAGCCCCCTTCCTCACGACCAGGCCTGCGGAGCCCTCGGCTCCCCCAGCACGGCCCCGGCTGCAGGCCCAGGACGCCCGAGGGCCACTGCCAGGCCTGTCTGCGCCCAGGGCTCCGCAGCCACGTCCCACAGCAGCAGCAGGTGTGCTTCCCAAATGCGGGCGTTCTAGCGAGAGGCGGCGGCCCTACCTAGGGACGCCAGGGGCCTGATGCGGGGCAGGCGGCAGCGGGGGGCGGGGGGCATCTCTTCACGCAGCACCGACATTCTGAAGAACGGCCATGCGGGACAACACCTGGCAGTCTGGGGCTGCCCATGCTAGCAAGTGAAAACAGAGCCGACCTGTCCCAGCTCAGCGACCCCGCACCCCCGTCCCAGGGAGGCCCCGGGGACGCCTGCTCGCCAAGCGGCTGCTGGGACAGGACCTTAAAGCAGGCCTCGGGTTGACCTGACTTCCGGTCAAAGTCCTCTGTGTTGTTTACAAAGAAAAGCGTTTTTAACAATAAAGCACGCCTCCACACACTCAGCCACAGGCAGAGAAACTGGCTGGGGGGGCAGGTGACCGCAGCCCTGGGCCGAGAAGCCCCTCTGGTCCCTGGGGAACCACTTCCCCTACGTCAGCGGCTTTCCCGCCCAGGTGACTCAACGCGGAGGACACAGTGCCGAGTCCTGGGTTCTTCGGTGCAGCCCATTATGGTGTCAGAACTTAAACATCTCGGTGTCATGGCAAGAAGGGCGCGGGCAGGGCCGCCGTGGACTACATCTGCCTCCACAGGTCAGCCAGATCCCGGGGCGGCTGCCTGGGCCAGTACCAGGTGCACCTCGGGCTGGCAGAGGGCGCCGGCTGCTGTGGGGGCGGGGGTGGCAGGACGCGGCGCCTCCGGTTTAGCTAGCTCTGCCTGACCTCAGGGGGCCAGGTCGGTATGGCTGGCACTCAGAGCTCTCGAGTCTGCCAGGCAAGGGTTTCGTTCCTGCGTGAAAATAGAGGGAGAATTATACTCAGGCGGTGCTGAGGCCTCAGACACAGGCCAGCCCGGGGCCCCAGCAGACACCAGGGCCTCCAAACGCTGGTGGAAACGAGGAATGAAAGGTTCACCTGGGGCCACGGGGGCCGAAGTCTGTGCGCGGTTTCCCAGTTTCTGAAGCCCCTGTGTGCGTGTGTGAACCTCGGGAAGCGGGCAGCTGAAGGGCTCAGGGCTGGCACTGTGGGGCGGGGTGCAGCCACCACCCGCGCCACACAGCGCCCTGTGGCCTGGGAAAACGGCAGAGGACGGCCCAAGGGTCTGCACCCCCCTGGGAGACCCAGAAGCGCCTGGCTCCAGCCTGGCCCAGCGCTGACCACTGCAGCCCTCTGGGGAGGGACCAGCACAGTGAACGATCTCTGTGTCTTTCCCTCTAACCCTTTCAAACTAAATAAATCTTTAAAAAGAGACTGTCTCATCAGCAACCCTTGAGTTACCAGGAGTGCTGAAAGAAAACTACCCAGCATCCTTAGGCTGCCTGGGGGCCTGGGGGCACAGCACGCGAGGCAGTCACCTCCCAAGGGTGCCACGGGGAGGCCCTTGCTGTCCATCACCGCCTAATAGCTTGTCAGCGAGAAGTGTCCCCACCAGCCACAGTCCAGGCCCACTGCCAAAAGCCACGGTCTCCGAGGCTGGCACGTCTGCTCAAGGCACCTGGGCAAGAGGACCAGGTTCTAGACACGGACGGCCCCAGCCACACTGTGGTGGCCACACGACTTTGAAGAGAAATGAGAACGCAGATGCCATTCTGTTACAGAGGAGGAGGCCCACAGGCGCCAACCCGAAGGATGGAAGGGGACACTGACAGGGACAGCACGTCAGTCACTGCGTCCGTGGAGCTGGAACGACAGCTGACTCAGACAAGGCCACGCGGGGACCTTCCCCGTAACGCACATCGGCTTGGTGACGAGGGATATTCAACGACCGCCACTGCACTGGGGAGAGACCCGGGGGACAGAGCCGCCACCGTGCAGCCGTGCAGCCCACAGCGGCCCTGGGCAGGCTCCTTACTTGCGAGCGGTCTTCAGAGGCCTTGCCACTCAGGTTAAGAACGCTCAGAGAACTGGCACGCTTCAGGCTGCGCCCCGGACACGGACATGCGAGGACAAACAGATCAGCACATGGGTCAGACAGCAACAGGAGACACGGGCAGAGCTGTCCCTTCACGCCCCACAGTGACCTGTTCCACTGGGTGTCCTGGGACCGGCCCACGGGTGGAGGCGGCCTCTATCTGGCTGGCTCTGACCTCTACGCATCCCTCGCACGGACGTGCCATCTACCCGAGTCCAGTGCCCACCAGATGCTCTCAGCCAGACGCTCTCCCGAAGCACCACGCAGCTGCAGGCTCTGTGCTGCCCGCTGCTGGTGCAGCCTAGTGCGTTTAGGAAGGGAGTGGGTGGCCCTGGGGGCACTCAGCACTCAGGCGCAGACGCAGAACGTATTTTTCTATATTAAAAGTAGAAATAGCGGCCGGCGCTGTGGCACAGCGGGTTAATGCCCCGGCCTGAAGTGCTGGCATCCCATATGGACGCCAGTTCGAGACTGGCTGCTCCTCTTCCGATCCAGATCCCTGCTATGGCCTGGGAAAGCAGAGGAAGATGGCCCAAGTCCTTGGGCCCCTGCACCCACGTGGGAGACCTGGAGGAGGCTCCTGGCTCCTGGCTTCGGATCGGCACAGCTGCAGCTGTTATGGCCAATTGGGAAGTGAACCATTGGATGGAAGACCTCTCTCTCTCTGCCTCTGCCTCTCCCTCTCTCTCTCTCTGCAACTCTGACTTTCAAATAAATAAATAAATCTTTTAAAAAAAAAAAAAAAGTAGGAACAGGCTGTGGCTCACTAGGCTAATCCTCCACCTGCGGCGCCAGCACCCCGGGTTCTAGTCCTGGTTGGGGCGCCGGATTCTGTCCCGGTTGCCTCTCTTCCAGGCCAGCTCTCTGCTGTGGCCCAGGAGTGCAGTGGAGGATGGCCCAGGTCCTTGGGCCCTGCACCCCATGGGAGACCAGAAGCACCTGGCTCCTGCCATCGGATCAGCGCGGTGCACTGGCTGCAGTGCACCGGCTGCGGCGGCCATTGGAGGGTGAACCAACAGCAAAAGGAAGACCTTTCTGTCTGTCCCCTCTGCCTGTTAAAAAAAAAAAAATAGGAACAATAATTTTATCATTATTAAAATGAATTTGAGCTGGTATTTCACTTAAAAACCAAAACTCCTACGTTGGGGCCGGCACCGTGGCGCAGTGGGTGAGCTGCCACCTGAGACAAGGACCCTTTTATATAAGCACCGGCTGCTCCTCTCCGCCCCAGCTGCCTGCTGATGCGGCTGGGAAGGAGCGGAACGCGGCCTCTGCCACCGACTTGGGAGGCCGGAGAAAGTCCAGCCCCGCCCCATGTGGGAAATGAACCAGGGAATGGAAGACCAAGCTCTCTGGTTCAGATAAATCAATCAATCTTTTAAAAAAAAACAAAAACAAAAACTTGTGGCTACACACTTAAAAAATTATAGGGATTTTACGTATGTTCACATCTTTTTCCCAGTTGAGGTCTTGCTTGAAATACTTGATACCAACAGCCTGCCCGTCACCTGTAACCTGACTTGACATTATGGATGTGGACGGTGGTCACTGACGGCCTTCCCATGGCCACCCGAGCTGCGAAGGCTGAACTAACCGACGCCACAGCCGCGTCAGTGCCCACAGCGCTCCCCAAGGTCCCCGAGGGCTGGCAACTCCTGAGCGGCAGCTTCCCTCCCATCACCTGCGCCAAAAGCGGACAAAACTCACCCCAAGATGTCCCAGCCAGGATACACCAACGGCTCTACACAAATGTTGCTGGAGTCCGTTCAGTTTTTCCCTACCTAAAACTGCTCACGAACTAAGTAGGAAATCAAAGTGGATCCAGGTGCGCCACGTTCTGAACGCTCAGGCCGCCTCCTGCTGCCCCCGCAGGTGGGAGGGGCAGCCTGACTCCAGGCCACAGCCCTCCTGCCCCTGGGAACACTGGCCCGCGACATCCAGGCCAGCTCGACCCCGAACTCACTAGAAAGGTCAACTGGGAGCCCGAGCGGACCGGCCCAGCTGATAACACAGTAGGGAGGTCATTCGATGTGGGATTTGCTAAGTGAATCGGAAAACGCCCGCCTGAACCGGTGCCCACATCTGTACACCAGGGCGGGTGGTGCCAGCCCCAACAGCACCGAGGGCTCTGGTCACAGGGGCTGCTACGCTGTGTTCAGTTTCGCGATCCTGGTAAAGACAGAGGAGAGCGAGGGAGCAACAGGAGCTGCCCGCTGTCCCGCGGAGGGCAGGGCCCGCTCCACACTCAGAGCCGGAACACAGGCGTGAAGACAGCGGGCCTGTGAGACCAGCTCGCCGCCTCCAGGCGTCACAGCCGTGAGGGCGTGGGAGGGGCGCGGGCCACCCCGGCTGCGCACCCTCAGCCCAGGAGCCCCAACGCGCAAACGGCCCCACGAAGACCTGTCGGTGGGTTCCACAGCCATCAGCATTCCGAACAGGAGCGCTGCAGTCCGGGCTCCCCAGTCACCGCGGGCCTCAGCTCCCTGCTGACCATGCAGGGCCAACTCTCAGGCCGAGAGGGCCAGGCCGGGTCACGAGCGGCACTGAGTGGGTGAGAGGGCCTTGACGAGGCAGTGAGAGACGAGCCGTGGCAACGGCACGCGCGTCGGCGCCCCTGGGTCCCAGCCCGGGACACTGGGCGTGGGGCTGCTGGCATCGCCTCTACAAAGTCGGTGCCACCGAGCAAGCTGGGGCTTCCCCCGCCAACGTCCACGGCACGGCTGGAGACGCTGCCCCCCGTGACCTCGGGTTTCAACTTCACAGGGGACCCCTCACGCAGAGGCCTGAGAGCGGTGCTCCCTGCCGCGTGGGCTGGCCAACCCTTCCAGGCTTCCATGTCAAAACCCCACGCCACGACGGCGGCTTTCCCCGTGCAGGGCCAGGACCGGAGGTCCAGACGTTTCCTGCCTAGCCACTCGGGAGGCCATGGGCGGCGGAGGCGGGCGCGGGCGGGCGGGGAGGGGTAGTTACCCGGAGCTCTTGGGCTCGCTCTCGCGCGGGTTTCCGCCCTTCAGCTTCCTGACCAGCTTCTCGCTGCTGCGCCTAATGGAAGCCCGGAGTTTGGTAAAGGAGCCGCTGCGCCTTAGAGATCCTCCGCCATCCTGCAAGAGACAGCGACAGCGGTGACGCGCGCCAGGCCCCGCGCCAGAAATCCCCACCGCGCACAGGCTGCGCCACCTCAAGGCCAGAAGCTCCTTGAAAGGAATCGCATCCCCAAGGGCTCCTGCCGCTGCTGTCTGCAGCCGGACCAGCGCATCTGCCCAGGACGGGCCACCGAGACCTGACGGCCCATCCCTTGCACAGGCCGCCTAAGCGTCCCCCGGGGGCTCACAGGATGCCTGCCCTGCATGTGAGCATACACATGGCTGGGGAGTGGACCAGAATGCTCACTGTGCAAATCACCAAAAATCCTAGACACCTGCAAGCAATGGGGGCCCGACTGTGGCCCACAGTTTCAGACATTAACAATCGAACACAATCAGTCTGTCTGAACATGAAAATCAAGAACACGTGACCAGTGTGTACACAGAACCTTTATTCTTGGCAGCAATCACTTAGTAGGGTTAACAGCAGGAACCCCATCACCTCCGGAAGCCCCCAGCCTGCGCCCCCAGAGTGAGCGTGAGTGCAGACAGACGGGACACAGGTCAGCTGGAGTGAGTTTATTAGAAGTTAGAAAGACACAAATACACAACCACCGAGCACTTGAAGATTAGTAGAGAAAAGCAGAATCGCCAACATTTCACACAGACTACACAGCAAATGCTACTTCGGCAAATCCTGGGGGCCCCGGGGCCCGGGCGCTCGCGGGGTCTCAGTGAGGGGGGCACGTGCAGGGGCCTCATGCCATGGCTACACCTATGTGACACGGGAGCTACCTGCTACAGGGAGCAGCTAATCGCTCTTAACTCTTACACTCATGTATTACACAGTAAATGGGTTTTATTAACAGTTATAATCCTAAGTCCATATCTGGCAAAGCTACAAGTATACAGAGTCAGGAACCCCCCCAGAGGACAGCAGCACCGAGAGGAGTGGCCAGTCACAGAGAGGTGCAGTCTGACAGATCCTAGGGTGGCTAACACAGCAGGCGGCGCTGGAGAGAGAGGGAGCCGGAGGAGCGCCGCCCGGCATGCAGGAGCGGCGGAGAGGCACACGGGCGGCTAGGCCTGTCAGACAGAAACGAGAGAGCACGTGAAACCTCGCCACAGGCAGAGCCCCGCCCCTGCTGCCCTGCACAGCGTGTCCAGGCTCTTCCGCACGGCCTGGCCCTGGGGCGGCCTCGTGCCTGCTTCTGCTGGGCCGGGGGCTCAGCCGAGCACGCGTCTCAGGGAGGGGCTTGTGTCCGCAGTCCCCCCCAGTGAACGGGCTTCTAAGCCACCGTACAGAAATGCGGTTCCGAACTGAGCGCAGCCATGGGCGCTGCTCCCCTGACCCCGACGTCCTCCCTGAGGCCAGGAGGGGCTCCCACTTCTAAAACACTAACAGGGCAGACACTCAGAACCTGAGAGACCATGGCCTAGCCGCGTCTGAGCATGCAGGGGCCGCTCCAGACCAGAGTGGACCACAGGCAGTGGCGCCCCTGGCGTGCCAGCTCGCGGAGCAGCCGCCGGCGCCCGCCCGCTTCACTCACCATGGCCGCTGAGCAGGTCATTTAACCAGCCCGAGCTTCATTTTTCTCATCTTTAAAATGGAAAAATAAAACTTGTTACCAACGCCTCAAGAGTGCTGCGGGACAGCTGCTTCTGGAAAGGACGCTGGCGCCCCCACTGCTCCGCTAGCTGCCGCCCCTGGGCACACCGGGGCGGTGCTGGTTCTGGTGGACCGGACCTGGACACTTGGCACAGTACACGCAGGCACTTCATGTCTGTGTCTGGTTTTTTCCCACCCTCAGCCCCTGGGCTGACAGCTGCTTGCATCCCTGGCAGGCAGGGCCACCCACCTGCCCCAGCCTGCTCTTGCCACCCGAGGCCCTGGGCCCGGAGACCCAGCAGGAAGGCTGGCCGCCACCTCACATGGGATCCACCTCCTCCAGAACTTTCAAAACCTGTCTGCCTCTGTCAGTTGCAGTGAGAGAATATTTATGTTGCTAACGTGGGTTTTCTGACCAAAAATGCATTGCACAACGAACTGGTTAAAAATGCACACAGTGAGGACTTGGGCTGTGACACAGTGGGCTCATCTCCCGCTTATGGGGCCAGCATCCCAGAAGGGCACCAGTTTGAGTCCCAGCCGCCGCCTGCAGTGCAGGCATCCCATGTGGGCGCCGGTTCAAGTCCTGGCTGCTTCCCATCCAGCTCTCTGCTATGGCCTGGGAAGGCAGTGGAGGATGGCCCAAGTCCTTGGGCCCCTGCACCCGCATGGGAGACCTGGAGGAAGCTCCTGGCTCCTGGCTTCAGATCAGCCTAGCTCCAGCCATTGTGGCCATCTGGGGAGTGAACCAGCATATGGAAGACCTCTGTCTCTCTCCCTCTCCCTCTCCCTCTCTCTGTAACTTTGCCTCTCAAATAAATAAATAAATAAATCTTTAAAAAAGGCTAATCCTCCACCTTGCGGCATCGGCACACCGGGTTCTAGTCTCGGTCGGGGCACCGGATTCTGTCCCAGTTGCCCCTCTTCCAGGTCAGCCCTCTGCTGTGGCCAGGGAGGGCAGTGGAGGATGGCCCAAGTGCTTGGGCCCTGCACCCCATGGGAGACCAGGAGAAGCACCTAGCACCTGGCTCCTGCCATCGGATCAGTGCGGTGCGCCGGCTGCAGTGCGGCAGCCATTGGAGGGTGAACCAACGGCAAAGGAAGACCTTTCCCTCTCTCACTGTCCATTCTGCCTGTCAATAAATAAATAAATAAATAAATCTTAAAAAAGAAACACAGTGCTAACTACTATCTATGTACAGCAGAATTTCTGCTGATTTCATGTTTTTACATTTATATATACATATATACATCTTTTATATTTATTTCTTTGTGGTATATATATTGGTCACCTTCAAAATTCTTCAGAAAGTTTTAAATTCAGAACTTAAAAAAATTAAAATTCATCTATTTCTAACTTGCAATCATCTCATTCCCCAACAGTGGCACACTAGGTGAATCCCCACCCCGTGGCGCCTGCATCCCATTCTCAGAGCCTGGGAGCGAGCCCAGCTGCTCCACTTCTGCTCCAGCTCCCTGCTAATGAGCCTGGGAAGGCAGCAGCTGGATCCACACTGGGCCCCTGCACGTACGAGGTGGAAACACTGACAGTGACTTCAGCCCCTGCCCGCACCTCTGCTGAGTCTGCAGCTGCCCCACACTGTGGCACAAGGTCTCCTCAGCAGTTTGAACATTTTAAAAAGCACTAAAATCCTTTCTTAAAGGGTTAAAACCTTATGCAGAAGGTACGATCTAAATGGTATTTTCTCCTTATAGATGCATAATACGTTCTTATAATAAAGTCAACCGGCAAGAAGGACGAAACCACTCCAATAAAACTCGAAATCCGCACTGCGCACGGAGACGATGGTTACGGGGCCGGCGCTGCAGTATGGAGAGTTACGCCACTGCCTGTAGTGCTGGATCCCAGGTGGTCGATGGTTCAAGTCCCGGCTGCTCCACTTCCTCTCCAGGACTCTACTAACAGCCTGGGAAAGCAAGAGAAGATGGCCCAAGGGCTTGGGTCCCTGAACCCACATGGGACACCCAGAAGAAGCTCCTGGCTCCTGGCTTTGGCCTAGCCCAGCCCCAGCCACTGCAGCCATTTAGGGAGTGAACCAGGAATACACAATCATTCTGTGTTTTCTCTCTCTGTTAACTCTGTCTTTCAAATAAAATCTTCAAAAAGGAGAGAGAGATGACACTCATAGCACTAACATCTACCTCAACAATTAATTTATTTCCCAATTTAAAAAAAAAATCTTGATGTACACCTATCAGTAGCTGGAATGGCACTGGTTTTTATTTTATCTTTTAAGATTTTATTACTTATTTGAAAGAGTTACACAGAGAGAGGGAGAGACAGAGGGGGGGGGGAGGGGTCTTCCATTGCTGTTCACTCCTCAACTGGCCACAACAGCCAGGGCGGGGCCAGGCTGGAGCCAGCAGCCAGGAGCTTCCCCGGGGTCTCCCACACGGGTGCAGGGCCCGAGCACTTGGACCACCTTCCACCGCTCTCCTAGGCCACTAGCAGGGAGCTGGATTGAAGTGGAGCAGCTGGGACGAGACCCAGTGCCCACGCGGGACGCTGGCACTGCAGGTGGCGGCTTGGCCCACTGTGCCACAGCACCGGCCTCAGCAGTGCTGACTCTCAACCTTCCTCCATCTCAGCGCACTCTGCTGTGCGAGAACGGCGTGAGGAACTTCCCAGTCTCACCTCAGCGGACACAGCAGGAGGGGTCGCAGCGTGGCGGCCCCGGCTCCCCGCTCGCCTCCCGCGCTCCTCCATTGCACTGACCGCAGCTGCTGAGGGGGAGAGGCAGGCGCACACTGCCACCTCTGCCTCCTCTAAGATACAAAGGCAGGCTTTGAAAATAAACTCAAATCAAACTTAGGGGAGCGCAGCACAGCCTCCTCACGACCTCCCAGCTGCAAAATCCCTTCTGGGAAGCCCCGCGGGAGCCCCCGCACGCGCAGTCGGGTCAACGGCCACTGCCCTGGGGTGGCTTCCGTGAACGGAGCACAGGCCCACGGCAGCCGAGGGCACCGTCCTGCTGCTCGGGGAACAGCACCCGACGTCTCGTGCACAACGTGTCAGGGTCAGAGAGGGAGCCGGGGTGGGGAGGCACCAGCGTGCAGGGCTGCGGCGACAGCCCACGAGCCCCTCGCCCCTCCGCACGCCTCCCTCGTCCGAGCCTCTCAACATGTTGACTTGCACGATGTATAAATGTGGACTAGAAATCTGTCTCGGCGAAGCTCCTCTAAACTTCATTCTGCACCCTGGGTTGAGGAAGCAGCGCGGGGCTCTGCAGGGCCGCAGCGGGGGCACAGGCCCCGACAGAGGACGCTGCTCTGCCCGGGGGTGGTCAGAGCAGACACGGACCGGCTGTCTCGGCACAGGAAGAAGAAAGCGGCCAGGTACAGACAGTGGGAGAGCTCTCCAGGTACAGACAGTGGGAGAGCTCTCCAGGTACAGACAGTGGGAGAGCTCTCCAGGTACAGACAGTGGGAGAGCTCTCCAGGTACAGACAGTGGGAGAGCTCTCCAGGTACAGACAGTGGGAGAGCTCTCCCTGGACCCTGCGAAACACCAGCTCCTCACTCACTGCTACGGCTGCAAAAAATCCCAAAGAACACGCTACAGTCAGACGCTAAAACAGACGGTGAGAAGGGCCACGACTGCGACTACAGCTAACTAAGCTGCACAACGGCAACTTCCAAAACGTGGAGCGCGCCTGGACGGGTGGCGCCCGCCTTCAACCTGCCCGGTGAGAGCAGAATCCCGGAGCCAGCCACTGCTTGTGCGGAGCGGCCCGCCCGTGCGGCCCACCCACGCGCTGAACGCCCCTGGCAACCAGTGGACAAACAGCTCAGAGGCACATGGGAGAGCCCCGGGGCTGGGCCAGGCTCGGGCCCACTCTGTGTCTCAGCGGTCAGCACCCGGCACAGCCCGCAGAGCTGAGGCAGGGAGGGGGAGCAGGACCTCAGGGCTTTGCCCTACGGCCCCTCCTGAATTCCTCAGACCTGCAGCGTCTGCCCGTAAATTAGCAGCACTGTAGTTAGCGACTCCACGGGTGAGTTAAAGACACGAGTTAGCTGTCCGCCACACTGACCCCAGGTTAATGAGAAACCAGGTTACGGATGACGGTATAAAGCAAGGACACTCAGCAGCAGTAAGCGCTCGGAACTCAGCCACCAGCCCCCACGACTGCCCAAGAGACGCACCCCTTCCAGCATGCAACAGAGCGAGCGCGAGTTAAGGAAGCAAAAGCAGCAGCTGATCCGAGCGCGCGACTGCCCAGCACGGGGGGGACCGAGGCCCGGCGAGCGCTGCCAGGCTGTGCCGCGCGCTGTACTTACCCCGTTCCACTCTACGCTCATACTCACTTCCTCCCCTCCGTCAGGGCCGCTCTCGTACTTGACCACGTCCACGTTGAGGCTCTCGCGGCTCCTGCGCTTCTCCACGTTCTCAGGGTCATTGAGCACCTCGGCCACTCTCTGCTTGTGAACATTGTCAAGACCCTGTGGGCCAGGAGGGGGAGCACGGGGCGCGTTAGCGCTCACGTTCACTTCACTGGGAAAATTGGAACCCCCAGTCCCAGAGGGACACAGGAGGGCAGCTCCTCTGAGGGGAGGGGAAAGGCCTCCAGGGTAGCCACGGGTGTGGGGCCCCCCGCAGGAGTGGCCCAGAGCTGGACATCTGCAGATCCACTTGGAAAACACAGTTCACCACGACCCAGACGGCACCTCCGCCTAGTCCAGTGTCTGCAGAGACCACTGGGCACAGCCACCTGCAGTGATGACCAGCCCGTGCTCCACCCTCTGGGCCCCCCGGCCAATCAACGCTCAGCGTCTGCACAAAGCACCCAGACGGTGCTGCACCACTGCTCTCCCTCCCAGCAGCACGAGGGTGCTGGCTGCCAGGCCCCTCCCAGCCCCTTTGACGTCCCACGTGGTTTACAACGGCGTCCTAGTGGGCTCGAGGGGCAGCTTGCTTCCAAACCCTCCCGCCCGCACGCCGTCAGAAGCGTCTGTGCAGGTCTGTGCCTGTCTCCACACGTGACACTGACCACCAGCAATGACCTACAAGCAGCCTCGCCGCTGAGGGGCTGTCCCTTCACTTTTTTCTTTTTTGTGGGGAAATGAAAGAAAAATAGGTTTACTTTGCTGCAAGAACTGTGAAATCACATGTATTATTTCCATAATACTGAAGATCCCTTGTGTTCCCAAGATATGAATGCATGAATCTAGAGACATCCATGCCACCTCTCAAAGGAGGGCCGGGAAGAACGAGGGATGGAGAGATGTAGACACAGTGCAATTCGGGGATTTGAAATACAAATGTTATTTCTAAGTACAGCTGACAAAAAAAAAGGTAACATAGATGAAACGTTTTACCTGTAACATAAACACTGCCTCAGAGAACAGGGGTATGTAGACCACGTGACTCAACTGTACTTGATAATCAGCATCCTACTATGATAACACACTCTTCTTTCCAATAACATAGAAATCAATGGACTAGGGGCAGGCGCTGTGGTGCCGGTGGGTTAAACCGTGGCCTCAGCGCCAGCGTCCCATACAGGCTCCCACTGGTTCAAGTCCTGGGCTCTGCTGTGGTTTGACTTTGTGGTGCCCTCAGAGGGTGAATTCTGGGGAATCAAATGATCAGATCTTGCTGTTGCTACTCGTGCTTCAGTGCCATATTAATGGTCTTTGAAAACAATCTAGCTTTACTTGTACTAACTAAATAATTCAAGATTTTCTATTTCTCATCAAACTTTCAAAGTCATGCAAAGAAACAATCATTAAATGCAAAGTTCCAGGGACTGGCATGTAGCGAGCAGGTTAAGCCGCCCCTGCGACGCTGATGCACGGGCATCGGTTCGAGTCCCGGCTGCTCCACTTCCAATCCAGCTCCCTGCTAATGCGCCTGGGAAAGCAGCAGAGGATGGGCCCTGCACCCATGCTGCAGACTCAGATGGAGCTCCTGGCCCCAGCCTGGCCCAGCCCTCACTGTTGCAGCCATTTGGGCAGTGAACCAGCAGGTGGGAGATCTCTCTCTCTCTGTCTCTACCTTTCAACCTGAAAAGCAGCAACGACAATTCAGAGCTCGAACAGGTCAGTAGGAGCCAGAGGGGACCCACCCACCTGTCTGCGTGACCTCATGGCAGCTTCCTCCAGTGTCTCTGCAGCTTCAAATTTGCCTTGACGTCTGTAAAGTGCTCCGAGGTTCTTCAAGGTGGTCGTGACTGTGGGACTGTAGGAAAGCATAGCACATGCAGCCCTGGGAACAGGCCTGGGACCCCCGAGGTTGCGGACGTGTGTGGTGAGGACCCCTGCAGCCTCCAGGGTGGACAGGTGTGGGCAGGGCCCACCGCAGCCTCCGGGGTGGACACGTGTGGGCAGGGCCCACTGCGGCCTCCGGGGTGGACACGTGTGGGCAGGGCCCACTGCGGCCTCCGGGGTGGACACGTGTGGGCAGGGCCCACTGCGGCCTCCGGGGTGGACACGTGTGGGCAGGGCCCACTGCAGCCTCCGGGGTGGACACGTGTGGGCAGGGCCCACTGCAGCCTCCGGGCACTCCACTCCAGAAGTGAAGTCTGCAGTCCGTCCAGCTCGAGCAGCCCTGACACTGCTCACGGCAGCCTCTGAGGCAGGGGACACACTCCCTCCTCCAGCCCTGGCCATGGCCACACACCACTGGCACTGTCCACACAGGTGTCTGTGCCGGCTGTGTGGCAGGCAGAGCTGGTGTGTGCAGGCAGCAAGGGGTGCTGGGGTCATGGTAGCGCTCACGTCTCTCTCCGCAGCACCAAGGGGCAGAGCGGGGCAGCCCGGAGCCCGCCCTGGGGGTGTCCCCCTGAATGAAGCGGGCAAGAGGCCACCTGCAGACAGGCCGGCGCGTTCCTGCAGGCACCGCAGAAATGAGCCCGCACCCTCGGGAGCACAGACACGTGTGCGTCAAGAGCTTTGTTCCGCTAACGGCAGGCACTCGAGGCACAGAAGCATCCGCATGTCTCCGAGATGACGACTAAGAATGGAGGCACATGCAGACCATAGACAGAAGTGGAAGGGGCGGTGCTGTGGCACAGCGGGTAAGGCCCCCGCCTGCAGTGCCAGCATCCCATGTGGGCAATGCTTTGAGTCCCGGCTGCTCTTCTTCTGATCCAGCTCTCTGCTGTGGCCTGGGAAAGCAGTAGAAGATGGCCCAGGTCCTTGGGCCCCTGCACCCACGAGGGAGACCCAGAGGAAGCTCCTGGCTCTGGATTGGCCCAGCTCCGGCCATTGTGGCCAATTGGGGAGTGAACCAGAAGATGGAAGCCTTCTCTCTCTCTCTCTCTCTCCCTCTCTACCTCTCTGTAACTCTGTCTTTCAAATAAATAAATAAATCTTTATTATTTTTTATTTTTTTGACAGGCAGAGTGGACAGAGAGAGAGAGAGAGAGACAGAGAGAAAGGTCTTCCTTTGCTGTTGGTTCACCCTCCAATGGCCACCGCACTGCGGCTGGTGCACTGTGCTGACCCAAAGCCAGGAGCCAGGTGCTTCTCCTTGTCTCCCATGGGGTGCAGGGCCCAAGCACTTGGGCCATCCTCCACTGCACTCCCTGGCCACAGCAGAGAGCTGGCCTGGAAGAAGAGCAACCAGGACAGAATCCGGTGCCCCGACCAGGACTAGAACCCGGTGTGCCGGTGCCACAAGGCAGAGGATTAGCCTAATGAGCCGCGGCGCCGGCCTAAATAAATAAATCTTTAAAAAGAAATTTAACAGGGGTGGGCATCTGGCTGGTTGGGATGCCCACCCCACATCAGAATGCCCAGGCCAGGATATCCAGTCTGCCCCTGGTGCCAGCTTCCTGTTACCGTGCGTACCAGGAGCAGCGGGTGATGGCTCTCTGGCACCATACAGGAGACTCAGAGTGCTGGGCTCATGGCTTCAGCTTGGCCCAGCCCTGGCTGTTCAGAGCATTTGGGCAATGAATCAGTGGACGGGTCTCTCTCTCTGTCTGCCTTTTAAACAATCTTGGGGCCAGCATTGTGGCACAGGGGGTGCCACCTAGACAAATGGCATCCCGATGAGTACCAGGTCAAGTACCAGCTGCTACACTCCCGATACAGCTCCCTGTTACTGTGCCTGGGAATAAGCAGCAGAAGATGGCCGAGTGCTCGGGGCCCTGCACCCATGTGGGAGACCTGGATGCAGCTCCAGGCTCCTGGCTTTGGTCTGCCCCAGTCCTAGCCATTGTGCAATCTGGAAAGTAAACCAGAGAATGGAAGAGTCTCTGTCTCTCTCTATAACTCTTTTCAATATATAAATAAATCTTCAAAAAATACACTCAAAATATAGACATAAACGCGAAGATGTAATGTGCTGTGGTATACAACGCACATTCAGATGGGTCTACGTGTGCAGCAGGGGGTCTACGTGTGCAGTGCGGGGTCTACGTGTGCAGCACGGGGTCTATACGTGCAGCACAGCACGGTCAGTGCCGTGGGGAGCCCCAGGGTGGGATGCTGATTCCAGACAGGCTCCTGAGCAGATGCCGCAGGCCACGTCAAAAGGACGAGGAAAGTGAAGAAGGCAGCAGGCCGGGCTGAGCCCCCCACAGGAGGCGCACGGACGGCACCGGGCAGCCACACCGGCTCGGAGGGCACGGAGGGACCGGGCAGCCACACCGGCTCGGAGGGCACGGAGGGACCGGGCAGCCACACCGGCTCGCACTCCCAGGTGGAAGTGATGGGAGGATGCCTGCGTCAGCACCGTGGTGGCGTCGCAGCTGTGCACCGGGAAGGGCTACCCACGCGCACTCCCCTACACAGCAGCCGCTTTCCCGTCCACCAGGGCACTTGACGCACAGTGAGTTCTGCGTCTGTAAATGACCTGATTTACAAAGACGGTGGGCGTTCTACTGGAAGCTGGGGCAAGGTCGGACAATCGGCACCAGGAGCTTCCTGCCCAGCCTGCCCGGGAGCCCTGTGGCTTCCTCACCTGTCGACTTTGCAGGCTTTGTACCATCCGCCGTACTCTCCGAAAGACGCGCCGTCCTTCTGCTTCCCCTAATTGACAACACAGAGTGCAGGTGAGCAGTTATCCTGAAAGCGGTCCAGCAACTTAGAGAGCCATCTAGAGAATGCCGCGTCCGTACCTTGCACTCCTCTCTCTCTTCGGCGTGCATCCAGATGGGCTTGTTTTCATCTAGGGCAGAAGAAATACGTTCAACTGGAGCGCGACAGAGCCACGGGGCACCGAGGCCGCTGGCCTGCGACTCAGGGCGCGGTTCAGTCTTTGTAGGGCCCTTCTTGGACCCTGCTTCTCACAACCTGGACAGACCCAGGGCGCCCTGGAAGACAGCCTGTCAGGCCAGACACGGTGCCGAGGGGCCAGAAGATAGAGTCAGGACAGCCGCCCAGCGCTAGAGCTTGCAATGTAGCATTCCGAACACCAGCGTCCAGCTAACACTGGGAACTCTGGAGTCTCAGCAATCCACCGCTACACGGCAGTCTGAGAAGAGCAGTGAAGACACTGGAGCCAAGCGGAAGAGGCACAAGCCGGACGCGTTCCAGGTGCAGCCTCCTCAGAGGTCAGCTCACGCTCCTGCTGGTCCCCAGCAGTGCGCATGTGGACAGCACGCTTTCACTTACGCAAACGAACAGGCGCAGAGGGGAAGAGGCACTGGCGCTGGGCAGCGCGGTAAAGATGCCAGTTAGGACTGGGACACCCACAGCCCCTCAGAGCACTGGGTCTGAGTCTCAGCTTCGCGCTCAGTCCCAGCTTCAAGTTAACGCGCACCGTAGGAGGCAGAGGCAGCCTCAGGTAGCCAGGTGCCTGCCGTCAACGCAGGGAACCCGTTCCTAGCTCCTGGCTGTGACTTAACCCAGCCCCCGCTTTGGGGGACATCTAGGGAGTGAATCAGCAGACAGGAGCTTGCTCTGTCACTATGGCTTTCAAATAAAAAAATTTTTTTTTTTTGACAGGCAGAGTGGACAGTGAGAGAGAGAGACAGAGAGAAAGGTCTTCCTTTGCCGTTGGTTCACCCTCCAATGGCTGCCGCGGTCGGCGCACTGCAGCCAGCGCACCATGCTGATCCGATGGCAGGAGCCAGGCACTAGGTGCTTTTTCCTGGTCTCCCATGGGGTGCAGGGCCCAAGCACCTGGGCCATCCTCCACTGCACTCCCGGGACACAGCAGAGAGCTGGCCTGGAAGAGGAGCAACCGGGACAGAATCCGGCGCCCCGACTGGGACTAGAACCCAGTGTGCCGGTGCCACAAGGCGGAGGATTAGCCTGTTGAGCCACGGCGCCGGCCTCAAATGAAAATATTTTTAACGGAATCATCACAGTACTGCTAACAAAGCGATGTGAGAGCACACATTTAATCTGTTTATTCAGTAACACATGACTTAATGCTTAACAACTACTATCATTGGTCATAAAAGTATTTTTTTTTAATTTTATTTGTTTATTTGAAAGACAGAGTAGCACAGAACGAGGGTGAGGGATTGGCACTGAGGGATGTGGCGCAGGTAAAGCCACCGCCTGCAGTGCCAGATTCCCATATGGGCGCTGGTTCGAGTCCTGGCTACTCCACTTCAGATCCAGCTCTCTGCTGTGGCCTGGGAAAGCAGTAGAAGATGGCCCAGGTCCTTGGGCCCCTGCACCCATGTGGAAGACCTGGAGGAGGCTCCTGGCTTCAGACCGGCCCAGCTCCGGCCATTGAGGCCATTTGGGGAGTGAACCCGTGAATAGAAGACCTCGCTCTCTGCCTCTCCTTCTCTCTCTGTGTAACTCTGACTTCAAATAAATAAATAAATTTAAAAAGAAAGAAAGAGGGTCAAAGAGATTTCATCTGCGGCTGCACTCCCAGTGTTGGGCCAGGAGCCAGGAGCTTCACCCTGGTCCCCCATCTTAGGAGGGAAAGAGTACACGTGTTTTAAATAATGGCTGTGAACTAATTCCACTGTGAGAACACAAGTACACGCGCTCCACTGTGAGAACACAAGTACACACGCTCCACTGTGAGAACACAAGTACACACGCTCCACTGTGAGAACACAAGTACACGCGCTCCACTGTGAGAACACAAGTACACGCGCTCCACTGTGAGAACACAAGTACACGCGCTCCACTGTGAGAACACAAGTACACGCGCTCCACTGTGAGAACACAAGTACACGCGCTCCACTGTGAGAACACAAGTACACACACCCCACAGCTGGCACCGCTGGGTCCCCATGCACTCTGGCTACAGAGAGCCACGACAGACCCCTCCCACCAGCACCCGCCTCAGGAAGGAGCGCCTGATCAGCCTATGCTTCATGCGAGAAAAACTGCGTCTAACTGGAGCCCAGCCAACTGCACACAGCTGCTTTTAGCAGGAAGACGCCAGCCAACCGCAAGGAAGCCGTCACCCCAAGAGCAGGACTTGGGAGCAGCAGCATAAGGAGACGGGCTGGGGACATCCAAGGCTCAGCGAAGCCTCTGCATCAGGTCAGGGCGAACCTCCGGGACCTGAGCACCGAGGGCTCTGCGGGGCCTGCACCAGACACACCCCAGCACACGACACCTGCGGCCGAGACTGACCGCTCCCGTCAACAACCCAGAAAAAAGGACACCTCTGGAAGATTTTTCAAAAGTGGTTTCTACAGACTCCCCAGGAAAGAAAAAACCGGGCCGGCACTGTGGAGTAGCAGGTAAAGCTGCTGGCTGCAGTGCTGGAATCCCATATGGACGCTGGCTTGAGTCTCGGCTGCGCCTCTTCCGATCCAGCTCTCTGCTATGGCATGGTAAAGCAGAAGATGCCCAAGTCCTTGGGCCCTGCACCCATGTGGGAGACCTGGAGGAAGCTCTTGGCTCCTGGCTTCAGATCGGCACAGCTCTGGCCATTGCAGCCAATTGGGGAGTGAACCAACGGGTGGAAGACCTCTCTCTGTCCCTACCTCTCTGTAACTCTGTCTTTCAAATAAATAAAATGATGGCCTTACAAAAAAAAAAAAAAAAAGAGGGGCCAGAGCCATGGCTCACTTGGTTAATCCTCCCCCGTGGCGCCGGCATCCCATATGGGCGCCAGGTTCTAGTCCCGGTTGCTCCTCTTCCAGGCCAGTTCTCTGCTGTGGCCCGGGAGTGCGGTGGAGGGTGGCCCAGGTGCTTGGGCCCTGCACCCCACGGGAGACCAGGAGAAGCACCTGGCTCCTGCCTTCGGATCGGCGTAGTGCTGGCCGTGGCAGCCATCTGGGGAGTGAACCAGCGAAAGGAAGACCTTTCTCTCTGTCTCTGTCTATAACTCTGTCAAATAAAAAAATAAAATAAAAAAATACTATATTTAAAAAGAAAGAAACCAACCCTCCCGCTGTGCCTCCACAGTGACGCGCACGGCCTGGCTGGCAACGGTAGGCCACCGTCCTGTTTCTGCATGATCGTGCGGCACGGGCACGCTGGCGTATCTGAAGTCTTCAGTGGCTGTTAGCGCCGAGAAAACGGCCGTGAGCTTCACAGTGCGGCCCGGGGCAGGCACTGGTAGCCTCCCCACGTGCCTGGAACTCAGGGCAAGGCCAGGGCAGGGGGATGAGAGCTCAGCCCGGGTCTCCCCACGGGCGGCAGGGACTCAGTCACTGAGCCGTCACCACTGCCTGGTGGGGCCGATGAGTGGGAGCCGCAGGCAGGAGCAGAGGCAGCACGGACTCCTGGTGGGGCAGGACACGCAGCCGTCCGACCCGGTGACTCGGCGCTTGGCTACACAGTGGTCCCAGATCGCATTCTACCCTGGAAATCGTCCTAACGACTTCGCTATCACCAACTGCACGCTGCAAACCACCACGTCAATGCGTTAACAGGAGAGCGTCTTACCGTCCACAGACCCGAACTCCCTCTCGTGCGCCCGCGTGAGGATCTCCTTATACAGTGTTTCTGCCTGCTTGAACTTCCCTTGTTTCAGGTAGCAGGAAGCCTTGAAGTGAAAGAAAGAGTTCGGTGTCCTTCACACGGCAGCAACGCACACACCCGATGGGCGGGCGGAGTGACGGCTGCTCGGAGTCTGCAGGAACAGCCCAGCCACGCCACGGCCCGCCGTCACCTACCAGGTTATTTTTCGTCTTGGCCACGTTGGGGTCATCGGGGCCCAGCTTTGTCTGGTATATCTCTAGGGCTCTCTGGTAGTAATACTCCACTTCCTCATACTTGCCCTGGTTCTGGCACAGCAAGGCCAAGTTATTCAGCTGCTTGGCAACATCAGGGTGATCCTTGCCCAAAACCTAGGAAGGAACACAGTCAGTCAGAGACGCAGGCTCGCGTCTCTGCACCTCGTCCACTCTGCACGCTCCTGTCACAACTCCTTCTCAAGCGGGAACGGGACTGCGTTCCACCTCCGGGCTGCAGGTCCCACAGCACACACCGTAAGAGGAGCGGCACCGGAGTCCTTTGAACTCTCCTTTTCATTCTTTAAAGTCCATTTACTTATTTGAAAGACAGAATTACACAAAGAGAGGGAGACATAGAGAATGAGATCTTTATCCTTTGGTTCACTCCCCAGATGGCTCCAACAGCCCAGGCTAGGCCAGCCAGGCCTAAGTCAGGACCCTGGAACTCCATCTGGGGCTCCCACGTGCATGCAGAGGCCCAGCTACTTGATCCATCTTCCGCTGCTTAGGCACATTAGCAGGGAGTAGCAGTGGAAGTGGAACAGCCACAGTAAGCGGCAGCTTTACCTTCTATGGGATGCCAGCTTGGTAAGCGGCAGCTTTACCCGCTAGGCCGCACTGCAGGCCCTGGAGGGGAGGGGACAACTGTGCTCGTCTTCGCTGGCTGCTGTTCGACTCGAGTCCTTCATGGCAGCCCTGAGCCATCCGGACGCAGGATGAAGACCCTGTTACCCACCACTCTGCCTGCTTCTGGGCCCACGCATCTCCCAGCACAACTGCTCACCCTGAGGGCTCTCTTCAGGGCGCCTCAGAGGGGAGGTCCCGCCTCCACCAGTGACCTCATCAGCACGTCACCGCTGTTCTCCATTTTCACAGGAATCGCCGCCCAAGCTTTCCTGTTATTCTTTGTTGCCGAAGCACCACTCGCTGCAGCATAAGCCCCGAGAATGCAAACACTGCAGCGAAGGCCGAATAAACACTCACCATCTCCTCTCCTGCCCCCACCTGCCCTTCAACCCTGCAGCGGGCTGCCCTTACCACATCCCGGGATCTTCTCCCAGGTCTCCAACACGGGTGACTGGGCCCAAGCACTTGGTCCGTCCTCCACTGCTCTCCCAGGCCGCAGCAGAGAGCTGGATCAGAAGTGGAGCAGCCGGGACACGGAGCAGCATATGGGATGCCGGCACTTCAGGGGCGGTTTTACCCGCTACTTCACGATGCTGAGGAACTTTCAACTCAGAAGTTCAAGGTTCAGTGCAGGGGCTTGTGCAGTGGCACAGTGGGTTAGGCTACCACCTGTGAGGTCAGCATCCCACACGAATGCTGGTTCGAGTCCTAACCACTCCACTTCTGATCCAGTTTTCCTAGCTGGGAAAGCAGCAGAAGATGGTCCAAACGCTTGGGGCTCCTGCTATGGAGACCTGGACACAGCTCCTGGCTTCTGGTTTCCGCCTGCCCGGCCCTGGCTGTTACGGCCATTGGAGAGCGAATCAGCAGATCAAAGATCTCTCTCCTTCTCTGTTTCTCCCTCTAACTCTTTCAAATAAATAAAATAAATTATTAAAAGAAAATCACCTGTACAATTTTATAATGAGCTGCTTCTCATTTTTCCTCTCCCTATTCCTTGCCATTATGGCCCAAAACTAAGTGGCCAATCTCTCAGTGTCCCTGATGAATAACTGCAGACAGTGCCCAGTTAATCTGCCCGTGGTCACTCGCTGTGCGGCTGCCGGCACAAGCACTCGCCACTCCGACTCCTGGCTACCTCCGCGGTAGTGGACAGCACTGGACACCCACGACGCCGACTTCACCCACGCTCTAGCCCATCTTCAGTTCTGAGAATAACGGCTCCATTCTCTATCCCCATAAACACATTTGGGGGATTTACTTCTAACTGAACGACTTCCCAACAAGCAGACCCCGTGATACCTGCGATGTCAGGACCCCGCTCGCGGCCGGCAGGGCTGTCCTTTCTAGCACACACCCCTCTCAGGTGAGTCTGATCCACCTGTTTCCCAGCTTTCCATCCTATTAAACAAGCTATTTTCAGGAAACACTCAGTAATGACAAAACACAGTAGTCACGTCTCAGGACTTAAGCCTGGTGCCAGCGCTGTGGTGTAGTGGGTAAAGCCGCTGCTTACAATGCCAGCTGGCCTCCACCAGCTAGAGTCCCAGCTGCTCTGCCTCCCATCTGGCTCTCTGCTATGGCCTGGGAAAGCAGCAGAAGAGACCCAGAGGAGGCTCCTGGCTTCTGGCTCCCGATAGTGCAGCTCCAGTCGTCGCAGCCATATGGAGAATGAACCAGCAGATAGAGGATCTCTCTCTCTCTCTCTCTCTCTCTCTCTCTCTTCTCTCTCTGCTTTTCTGTAACTTTGACTTTCAAATAAATAAATAAATAAATAACTGACTTCAGCCTGGGGGCCAGTGCTGTGGTATAGTAGGCTAAGCTCCACCTGCAGTGCCAGCATCACATATGGGTGCTGGTTTGAGTCCTGGCTGCTTCACTTCCCATCCAGCTCTCTGCTGTGGCCTGGGAAAGCAGTGGAAGACGGCCCGAGTCCCTGGGCTCCTGCACCCACGTGACAGCTCCAGGCTCCTAGCTCCAGGCTGGCTCAGCTCCGGCTGTTGCAGCCATCTGGGGAGTGAACCAGCAGATGGAAGACCTCTCTCTCTGTCTCTCCCTCTCTCTGCAACTCAGCTTCTCAAATAAATAAATAAATCTTTATAAAAAAAAATAAGACTTTCTGAAATGTCTTTTAAACACAGAATGCTGTATCCTGCTCTCCTGCCTACCTTCTCTCTGATCTCCAGGGCTCTCTTACACAGTGGTTCGGCTTCTTTGTACTTCCCTCTCTTTCCGTAAAGGACAGCCAGGTTGTTCAGGGTCGCCGCCACCTGCCAGTACAGAAAGCCACTAAGAACAGCAACAGACCCGGACGAGGGCACTCACACATCACAGACTCACTTGTACTCAGGAGGAGGAGGACTTCCGTTACAAAACAGCAATTCACAGAACAGGTGACACCAAGTAACACGCGGAACACACACTGACAGTGAACAAATCAACGTCAACAACATGATTTCTTAAATTCCCCTGGAAGCCACAAAGCCAACCGAAATAGGGCTGTAGGCAAATCTCAACAGATTTTAATAAAAATATAAATGCTTAAGGAAAAAATTTATAGAGGTACATGCAATTTGATTTATAATCAGAACACAGAGCGGGTGATCCACTGAGTGGTGGCTCTAATGGGATTGCGTGTGCATGGGCAAGTGCCAGAGCAGAGCCGCAGGCCAGCCCTGGGAGACGCCTCCTACCTGCACCGCTAGGACAGGCGGCTCCTAAGCCTTCCCTGTTGAGTTCAATATTAAAATGAGTTGGATAAAACAAGTCCTTGGGGAAAATCAAATGCATGGAGAAGGGAAGAGCCAGGCATACAAACCGCAGGGTGGTCTCTGCCCAGGGTCTTCTCACGGATGGCCAAGGCGTCGTTGAGCAGATTCGCTGCGTCCTTGTACTTATTCTGATCTCTAAACGCAAAAACACACACTGAGTGCTGCTGCATCACTGACAACTCATTTCAGAACCATGAACATCAAAGTTAAGCTTCAGTTACCAAGAAGCAAAAACAAAGAGCCCTTACGTATGGGAGGGAAGACTGCAAGGAAAACCACCACTAAATGCACCGGCGGACAGGTGAGCGACAAGATCAGATCTCATAAACTTCTTGCCTGGGTCCCCCAACTCGGACCATGGGCACCACTGGCCCCAGGCAGGGCTGTCCTGGGGCTGCCGACAGGGGGCAGGCATGGCAGCGGGGCAGGCAGAGACCAGACAGGACCGACTGCACTCAGCTCAGGCTCCCAGGTAACGACCACGTGGCCTCCACACTGCCCGACCTCCCCAGGTCCCTGCCCTCCCACATGTACTCTGACTATGCTACCTTACCACTGTGAAGTAAGAATTAAGTAGGGGGGCTGCCTATAGGGCTGGCCTCCCATATGGGTGCTGGTTTGTGCCCTGGCTGCTCTACTTCCAATCCAGCTCTCTGCTGTGGCCTGGGAAAGCAGGGGAAGATGGCCCAAGTCCTTGGGCCCCTGCACCCACATGGGAGACCTAGAAGAAGCTCCTGGCTCCTGGCTTCAGATCAGCCCAGCTCTGGCCGTTGTGGCCATTTGGAGAGTGAACCAGCAGATGGAAGACCTCTATCTCTCTCTCACTCTCTCTCTCTGTAACTCTGCCTCTCAAATAAATAAGTCTTCAGAGAGAGAGAGACAGAGAAAAAGACAGGGGGCGGCACTGTGGCACAGTGGGTTAACGCCCTGGCCTGAAGCACCAGCATCCCATATGGGTGCCGGTTCTGGTCCTGGCTGCTCCACTTCTAATCCAGCTCTCTGCTGTGGCCTGGGAAAGCAGTGGAAGATGGCCCAAGTCCTTGGGCCCCTGCACCCACGTGGGAGACCCGGAAGAAGCTCCTGGCTCCTGGCTTCGGATCGGCACAGTTCCAGCCATTGTGGCCAATTGGGGAGTGAACCATTGGACGGAAGACCTCTCTCTCTGTCTCTCTGCCTCTCCTCTCTCTATGTAACTCTGACTTTCAAGTAAAAAAAAAAAAAATCTTAAAAAAAAAAAAACAAAACAGCAGCCCCAGTGCATCCTGGGTTGAGTGTGCCATCGACCACCGCCACGCTGCAAAACTGGCTGCAGAGACCTACCACACACATTCCCAGCTGAATGCTAACAGCTGCCCAGCAAGGCTCTACCCTACACAACAGGATTAACAAGGTTTGCAGAACCTCTGAAGCCCACAAATTCTACCCAAGCGCTTGTATGTTATTGCTGCTGTTCTTGCTTAGTTAATTCATTAGAGACAAAGATCTTCCACCCATTGGTCCACTCCCCAAGAGACCACAATGGTCAGGGCTGGGCCAGGGTGAATCCAGGAGCCTGGGACTCCATTCAGGTCTCCCACGTGGGTGCAGGGGCCCAAGGACTTGGGTCGTCTTCCGCTGCCTTCCCAGGAGCATCAGCATGGAGTGGATCAGAAGTGGAGCAGTCAGGACTCGAACTGGCGCTCCAACATGGGATGCTGGGTCACAGGGCAGGGTTACCACAGTGCGCAGCGCAGGGCCTCATGTACTGTTCTCTTCTCCACCACTCTGTTATGCATCATGAGCTGCTCTGAGCACTTTGTGAAACTAAGCAAATAGGAAACAAAGTTTTAAAAAATTAGTAACACTGGGGCCAGCACCTTGGCTCACTAGGTTAATCCTCCACCTGTGGCGCCAGCATCCTATATGGGCGCCGGGTTCTAGTCCCAGCTGCTGCTGTGGCCTGGGAGGGCAGTGGAGGATGGCCCAGGTGATTGGGCCCTGCACCCGCATGGGAGACCAGGAAGAAGCACCTGGCTCCTGGCTTCGGATCAGCGCGGCGCCAGCTGTAGCAGCCATCTGGGGGGTGAACCAAAGAAGGAAGACCTTTCTCTCTTTCTCTCTCTCTCTCTCTGTCAAATAAGTAAAAAAAAACAAAAACAAAAACAAAAAAACTAGTAACACCATTAAAAAAAAGAAAGTTACCTAAAAGTGTGTTGAGGACTAAGACGAGGTACAGTAAGCACTGCTGAAACTGACGTGCGCTAACACACTTAGGACATGCTCTAGCACACTTGGGACACGCTCTAGCACACTTGGGACTATTAACTCACCAACGACAAGGTCACAGCCCTGCCTCTCGGGTGTGGCCCCAAACAGCTGCAACCACCTCACCTGGAACTTGCTGGACACCTGGACCACTACAGATCTGCCCAATCTCAGAAATCAAGCCCAGCACAAGCCCACCAAGAAACTCAAAATTCCAAATGCAAACAGAGTGGACCCTGGGAACAAGGAACCCTGGGCCACTTCTGTGACTCAGGGCACTGGTCGGAGGCCCGGCTGCTCCACTTCCAGTCCAGCTCCCTGCTAACGGGCCTGGGAAGGCAGCCGAGGACGGCCCCTGCGCTCGGTCCCCTGCCTCCTGTGTGGGAGACCCAGACAGAATCCGCGTTTCTAGCTCCTGGCTGCAGTCTGGCTCAGCTCTGCATATCATGGCTGCTTTCTGTCACTCTGCCTTTCAGATACACATCTTTTTTAAAAAAGAAAAATAAAGTCCTAATTGAGAAATACGCAAGACCTCAGGAAACTCATGAAGAACAGAGAGCGCTGGAAGCCTCAGCCAGGGCTCCGCTCCTCAGGCCGAACACTGCCCAGGCTGCCTCCGGGAGGCAGAGCGCACCAACTGTCTCAGGGAATACACACCCATCAGCTCTTTTCAAGTTTTTTACGCAGTGAAGTCTCTCTTACAGTGTAACAGAACTCAGGACGGAAGAGAGGCCATGCAGTGTGGCGTGCACACCCAGGACATCAACGACAGAACCCGGTTACAGGGGCCGGCGCCGTGGCATAGCGGGTAAAGCCGCTCCCCACAGCGCTGGCTGTTTAAGACCCGGCTGCTCCACTTCCGATTCAGCTCTCTGCTATGGCCTGGGAAAGCAGTGGAAGATGGCCCCAGCCCTTGGGCCCCTGCACCCGCGTGGGAGACCTGGAGGAAGCTCCTGGCTCCTGGCTTCAGATCAGTGCAGCTCTGACCATTGTGCCCAACTGGGGAATGAACCAGTGGATGGAAGACCTCTCTCTCTCTCTCTCTCTCTCTGTCTCTGTCTCTACCTCTCTCTGTGTAACTCTGAGTTTCAAGTAAATAAATAAATCTTAAGAAAAAGAAGAAGAACCGGGTTACATCCACTGAGCTCACTTACACGGGTAAATATCTATTGCTGGCCAGGAACTCACACATGGTGCCAGGAGGCGTATAATCAAATTCTAAAAAAAGCTTTCTGGAATGAAACCTAGCGCAGTCTAGCAGGATGCTGACTACAGAATTTCTACATGAACACGCATGGCAGTCTAAGTCTGCAACAGGAGAGCAGGCAGGACGTGGGACAGCCAGAGCACTCGCTGTGGCGGGCTCAGCGACACCCACCCACAGCATCACACCCCCGCCCTCCGCGGCCCTGCTCAGGCTCCGTCCCTCTACCAGGCCCTGCCAGCACGCGGTGGGCGCCATGCCGAGTGCCCCTCCCTCACACGGCATGGAGCCCGCTGCTGCCAGCGTCTCTGCCGCAGACGAAAGGCCAAGGGAGCGTGCACGAAGCGAAGGCCAGTGGGTCCCAGGGTCCCAAGGGAACTACCTAGGCTCTGGGAAGAGGACCGACAGGCACCCAGGAAAACCGCCCAGACCCACCGACCCTGGAGCACAGGCTGTGGGGAGCGAGGCAGAGGCAGGGCTGCCCTGGCAGGGCCGGCCCGAGGGCATCCTTCCCACAGAGCTTGCTCACTGCCATTGACCTCCGCTGTGTGAACAGACGCAGACGCCCCGCTTGGAGGGTAGTTCGCACCTGCGGGCAGGCTGGTCGGAATGCCATCCAGAATGAGCAGCACTGACCTGTACACCAGGGCCAGGATGTTCAGCATGGTGGCCACGTCGGGGTGGTCGTGTCCGGAGGTCTTCTCCAGGTCCTCGAGGGCCTGCTTGCAGAGTGGCACGGCCACCTCGTAGCGCCCCTGCGAAGCGTACTGGATCACCAGGTTGTGCAGTGTGCGGAGCCGCGCAGGGATCTCGTAGCCACCCTGCTGGGCAGCCGCGGCGGCGCTGCTGTGTTGCTGCTGGACTGTAAGAAAGGCCCACCTCAGAGGCCGCAGCACTCGGCACCCACACCGGCCAGGGCGGGGCACACAGCACCCACACCGGCCAGGGCGGGCACTCGGCACCCACACCGGCCAGGGCGGGGCACACAGCACCCACACCAGTCAGGGCGGGCACACAGCATCCACACCGGTCAGGGTGGGGCACACAACACCCACATCGGTCAGGGTGGGGCACACAGCAACCATACCGGTCAGGGCAGGGCAGGCGCACTCGGCACCCACACCAGTCAGGACGGGCACATGGCACCCACACCAGTCAGGGCGGGCACACGGCACCCACACCAGCCAGGGCGGGCACTCGGCACCCACACCGGCCAGGGCGGGCACTCGGCACCCACACCAGGCATGACGGGCACACAGCACCCACACCGGCCAGGATGGGCACACGGCACCCACACCGGCCAGGACGGGCACACGGCACCCACACCAGGCAGGACGGGCACACGGCACCCACACCAGGCAGGACGGGCACTCGGCACCCACACCAGGCAGGACGGGCACACGGCACCCACACCAGGCAGGGCGGGCAGCTGCTGCTCCCTCGGCCACCGCTGTCTTTCCCTAGCCCTCCCGAGGCAGCTGCTCTGCATGTCGGCAGGGTGGGTGCCTCGTCCACTGACGATGCAGAGACCTCCCTCACACGAGACTGATGAGAAAGTAATTCCAGGACTGGCGCTGTGGCCTAGTGGGTTGAGTCTCCGCCTACAGGGCCAGCATCCCCTATGGGGGCCAGTTCGAGCCCTGGCTGCTAAACTTCCGCTCCAGCTCTCTGCTGTGGCCCGGGAAGGCAGTGGAGAATGGCCAGGTGCTTGGGCCCTGCACCCCATGGGAGACCAGGAGAAGCTCCTGGCTCCAGACTGGCCCAGCTCTGGCTGCTGTAGCCATGCGGGGAGTGAACCAGTGAATGGAAGACTTTTCTCTCCATCTGTAATTCTCTCTCAAATAAACAAATAAAATCTCAGGAGAAAAAAAAGAAATTCTAACCTCTGCCATGTGTGAGAACCCACGGCCCCCTTCGCTTGTGCACACCCACTCCCTGGGGACTGGCCCGCCAGCTGTTATGCCCCGAGCAAAACAAAGCCACTGCACACTCTTTGGGGAAGCTAAAGGCAGGCCCGCCAGCTGGTGCTGTGGGAGCAGGCACGTGTGTGCTTGGGGAAGGACGCCTCTGGGTGCTGTCAGCACTCACTTCCTTGACCGGGGTCGTCTTCATCGTTGGGGAAAAGGTCATCCAGAGGCTCTTTGCTGGAATCCGTGTCTTTGTCCTCCTACAAAGCAGAGAACAGTCCCTCACTCTGGACTCAGATGAATGTGGCCCGGCACGGTAGCCTAACAGGCCAAGCCTCCACCTGAACACCGTCATCCGATGTGGGTGCTGGTTCAAGCCCCAGCTGCTCCGCTTCTGACCCAGCTCCCCGCTAATGCACCTGGGAAAGCAGTGGAAGATGCCCCAAGTGCTTGGGCCCTTGCACCCATGTGGGAAACCTGGAGAAAGCCCAGCTCCACCCACTGCAGCCATTTAGGGAGTGAGCCAGTGGACAGATCTCTTTCTCTCTGTCTCTCCCTCTCTGTAACTCTGCCTTTCAAATAAGTATTTTTTTTTTCAATTAAAATCAAATGTAAGAGTAGCCACAATTTGGCATGTTTACCAGTACAAGGAGCAATGAGACGCTTGCTAGACTGGAACCACTTCCATGCAGGCCAGATCTTGGCCACACAGCCATGACCCATTCCCTTGCTTCCGGTTCTCTGCCTGTGTTCTGAGCAAGTTCATATTGAACAGGGAAACCTCTACTTGGACTAAAATCTTATTTGGAAATGACATGTGAAGACATGTTGAAATGGTACAGCTGTGGTCACCATGGGAACAGAGGGACTGGGCCCCTCCCTCTGTCACCCACCATGACGGGCAGGTGGGAACCCTGCTCTGTCGCTGCAGATGCTGCCGACAGCCGGGGGCAGAGACTGCACAGCGCAGAAACAGACCACAGCTGGGCAGTGAGACCGGCCAGTGTCCCTGGGCAGACATAGCTCACCTCTGGAAGGGATAATCTGGGCAATGCACAGCCCTCGTTTCAGAGTACTCCCTGCGGGACGCGCAATCCGAACATGAGACACAGCTAAACCAAGGACTGATGTATAAACAACTGCCTGTCTGCTTCAAAAATACCAAGGTCATGAAAGACAGGCTGAGGACTGCTGCAGAGGGCAGGTAGAGAGGGGCAGGTGCCCCTGACCCTGTGGACCCCAATACGCTGTGACAGGCGCTGGGAGACAAGTACCAGAAAGGGCTATGGACTGCAGAGGAGATGACACACTGTGGCATTTTAAATCTCCTGGCTTGGGGCTGGTGTTGAGGCACAGTGGGCTGAGCTGCCACCTGCCAACACCAGCATCCCACATGGGCACAGGTTCAAGTCCTGGCTGCTCCACTTCTGATCCAGTTCCCTGCTAACGCACCCAGGAAAGCAGTGGGAGATGATCCAAGTGCTTGGACACCTGCTACCTTCCAGGCTCCTGGCTTCAGCCTCTCCCAGCCAACACTGTGGGCATTTGGGGAGTGAACCAATGGATGGAAGATTCTCTCTCTCTCTCTCTCATTGCATCTCCCTCTCTTTTTGTAAATTTGCTTTTCAAATAGACAAATAAATCTTTAAAAAATAAATACAACTCATCATTCACTCCCTGATTTGGCCCCACCCTGGGCTCCCCAAACACCCTCCCGCATCCTAGGCAAGCCCAGCAGCAATGAAGGGAGCGGCCTGTGGCAGGGCCGCCTGCCGGAGCCAGCGCAGACAGAAGCACTCGCAGGCATGCCTGGAGGCGGGGAGAACTGTACATGTTTCCCACGTCTGACATTTTTTCAAAATAAAAAGCTTACAAAGTCTCTGGTTCTACGGAACCAGATTCCCCTTCTCAGCACTTTCCAGTGTCCAGGGCCATCACTAGCTGGCGCCAACACCTCCACGCACTCTCACTCCTACCCCACCACAGGCCACGGCAGTGCCTCTCTCCCATCAAGACATCCAGCTAAGGAACAGGAAGGCAAAATGCAGTGCGCCTGGTAAGACCGAGTGCTGCTGATGGACCCCGTGCCCCAGATCTCACGTGCAGAAGCCTTGACCCCAGCGTGTGGACGGAGCCTCTGGGAAGGGATGGGGTCTGATGAGGTCACGAGTGTAGCAGGGCCTCCCGATGGGATCCCTGCCCTAAGGGGAGACCTAAGGGCAGTGGGTGCCGCTCAGCTGCTCGACTGCTCCCCCTCCTCCATGAGGACACAACGCAGGGCAGGAGGACAGCCCCCCCAGAACCCACCCCGCTAAGACACTTCTCACCCTGAGACTTGAGGGATGCCTGCGGTGAGCTGCCAGGGAGCCGAGGAGACGGGACGGAAGGGAAGGGTGGGCCCTGGTGCCATCACCAGGCTGCTGCAGATGTGGGCTCCCTGGACCCTGACACACGCACACCGGCACCAGCACTTACCGACGGGGAGATGTCGTCGTCATACTTCTTGAGCTGATTCATGAATTCCAGGTGCTTCTTCTCCTCCTCCAGCTGAGCCACAGACTGCTCGCTCTTCTGCAGCTTCTGCTGCGTGTTGGCCAGCTCATCCCGCAGCCACTGGTTCTCCTGACACAGACGACGCACCTGCGCCCGCAGCTTCTGCTTCTCCGACTCCACGGCATTGAGGTGATTGGACAAAGCCATCATAACCTGGCAGTGGAAACGGTGACGGCCTGCAGTGCTGCCCAAGGTCCCTCCAGCCACCTGCCCTGACACTGTCTCCAGAGCACCTGGAAGCACAACCTGCTTACTTCTCTGCAGCCTAGGGCAGAGACACGGCGGGGTGCGACGGGAACCATCACCCCATCAGAGCAGCTCTGGGACACACACTGGGTGTTCTCTCGGAGCTCACACAGGGCCTGCTACTCTGCTGCTGTCTTTACTGCTACCTGGACAGCCCCACCCTCACAGGCCTTTTCCATGCGGGAGGCTGTGTGCACTGAGCACCGGCAGGTGGGCAGCTCCTGGCAGGACTGGATTAGGGAGGCCACACAAAGCCCCCTCTGTTCCGGGGGAAGGGAAGTTATTCGTGGCTACCCCAAGAGTCAGGGCGCCGTGGCACAGTCACAGGCCTATGTCGCTGCCAGAAAGCCCAGCGGCTGCACCAGGCCCTGCCTGAGGCCGTCGGCCAGGCCTTCGGAGCAGAAGGGCAGGGTGGCAGGGGAGCAGGCCATCTGCAATCACATCACTACCTTCCTGGGGTTAAAACCTGAAACTCCAAAAGGTGGGGCTTTTTCTTCTTTCTTCTATCTGCCACACTTATTTCACTGTGAAACCTCAAACTTGGGAAATGAGAGATTCACGATATGCATTCAGTGTCTTATCACGGGAAGATGAAGAACTCCTGGACCAGGGGCCAGGTGGCCACTTCCTTCTGAAAGCAGAACCCGTGACCCAGCCGCCCTCTTCCGCCTTCTCGGTTCACTGAACGGGCAGCCTGGGTCAGTGTGCCGCATTCACCTCAATCCACTGGCAGCCTGAGACGCCATGGAGGGGAAAACCCAGGGATTTCCAGGTTTCTCATCTCTCTGGACAATGGCCCTGGGGCACTGCAGAGGCTGTCAGCCGCTGGCCAGCGTCCATCTTCCCCTCAGGCCTCGGCACCTCCAACTGCTATGGGCAAGACAACATCGCCAGCCCCGCTGCCACCTCTGCTGGCTGGCCAGAACTGTCCCGAGAAGGCTGTGCTCCGCCCCAGGAAGCAGCCTCCCAGGGAGAAGGCACGCCTTTCCCGTGGCAGCAGCCTGGGCCGCCCTCAGGGGAACCTCTGGGACAGCTGCCTCGGTGCCTGTCTCACTCATGTCTACACTACCTGAGCTGCTGTTCTTCCGCACAGGGGCCCAAATCAAACCTGAATGACACATGCAGGGGCCTCTATTTGGACTCTACTCTTTAAAATTCAGATACACCCAATCCCGTTGTTCACGTAACGCACACAACCCCGGCAAGCAGCCGGTGCTCTGCCTCCGGGGAACGCGCCCATCTCGGGCGGGGGCGGGGCGGGGGCGTGCGTACCTGCGCCTCGCTCAGGCCGAGCTCCAGCATCTCCAGGGACTTCCGGATCATGCTGGACTTCTCCTCCACCAGGCTGCTCTCATCCTCCTTCTTGAGACACTTGAGCGTCTCCAGCAGGCTCTGCAGAATGGAATTGTGCTCATTCTTGAGCGCCTCCAGCCCCTGAATCACTTGCTTTGTCTTGGAGATGATCTCCTCCTGTGTCAGCTTCTCCAGCTTGTCCTCCTTGATGTACACCATCGTGGACATGTCGTCATGCACTCTGCTGGGGACAGAGAGGCCGGCAGCTCAGAGCAGGTCTCACTCCATGCACCTCTCCCCAACTGGACGTCACGAACTTTCACATCAACATTTTACAGGTGAGTAATAGACGTGCATTTCCGTTATAATCTTGGAACAGTGTATGTCTTGTCCTGTTTCTGCTCTGAATTTGTTTTTTATGGATGAAATAACCGCAACAGAAATTACTGCCAAAGAACAAAAGCAGCAAAACATCCAAGTGCATTTCTTTTTTTTAAAGATGTATTTATTTATTTGAAAGTCAGAGTTACACAGAGAGAGAAGGAGAGAGAGGGAGGGAGGGAGGGAGGTGTGTTCCATCCACTGGTTCACTCCCAATTGGCCACAATGGCTGGAGCTGGGCTGATCCGAAGCCAGGAGCCTCTTCCGGGTCTCCCACACGGGTGCAGGGGTCCAAGAACTTGGGCCATCTTCCACTGCTTTCCCAGGCTATAGCAGAGAGCTGGATCAGAGTGGAGCAGCCGGGATTCGAACCGGTGCCCATATGATATGCTGGCACTGGAGGTGGCGGCTTTACCCACTATGCCACAGCACCGGCCCCCCCAAAAAAAGACTTTTATTTAGGTGAACAGTACAGTTAGAGAGAGAGAGGAGGAGAGACAGAAATCTTCCATTCACTGGTTCACTCCCCACATGGCTGCAATGGCCAGGACAGGGCCAGATAGAAGGCAGCAACTTTACCCACTACGCCATAATTCCGGCCCCAATGATAGTTTTAAAAACAGATTTATTGGCCAGCGCCGCGGCTCACTAGGCTAATCCTCCGCCTGCTGCACCAGCACCCCGGGTTCTACTCCCGGTTGCCCCTCTTCCAGGCCAGCTCTCTGCTGTGGCTCAGGAGTGCAGTGGAGGATGGCCCAGGTCCTTGGGCCCTGCACTCGCATGGGAGACCAGGAGTGGTCTGGCTCTTGGCTTCGGATTGGTGTAGCATACTGGCAGTAGCGGCCATCTGGGGGATGAACCAACGGAAAAAGGAAGACCTTTTTCTCTGTCTCTCTGCTCTAACTCTGCCTGTCAAAAAAAAAGCCCATGCTCAGGGGCCGGCGCTGTGCATCCCATATGGGTGCCAGTTCGAGTCCCAGCTGCTCCACTTCGGATCCAGCTCTCTGCTGTGGCCTGGGAAAGCAGTAGAAGATGGCCTAAGTCCTTGGGCCCCTGCACCTGCGTGGGAGACCTGGAAGAAGAAGCTCCTGGCTTCTGGCTTCTGATCAGCACAGCTCTGACCATTACGACCAACTGGGGAGTGAACCAGCGGATGAAAGACCTCTCTCTCTCTGTCTCTCTCTCTCTCTCTCTGCCTCTCCTTTGCTCTCTGTGTAACAATGGCTTTCAAATAAATAAATAAATCTTTAAAAAAAAAAAAAAAGAAAGTGCATGCTCAAACCTGAAATAAGACTTAACAGTACAGACAGAGCAGGTAACTGGACTCTGCCGGCAACAGAGAATTCCCCCACACCCTGCTCGACAGGCAGGGGCTTTACTACTAAGAGTGAGTGGACAGGAGGGCAGCCCTGAGACTCTGCACAGACCCGCACCTGACAGGTAGGTGCAGCACTGGACAGAAACACCAGCTGTGCACCTGGTCGGTCAGCGCCACAGCTCTGAAACAGTCCAGCGGAGACAACCGTAAAACACAACACAGTTCTTACGAGCTGGTAAAGCTGTCACTTTTATTTAATTTTTTAGGATCATCTACTTCTTTGAGAGGCAGAATGAGAGCGTTCTTCAGGACGAGCGTGCTTCTTTCGCTCATCTTAACACTCCAGTGGGGAACAGAAGCCTTCTGACCGCAGGAGGACAGCGCCGGCTCAGGGCAGACTCCCCCACACAGGAGGCCGCGGCTCCCCACAGAGAAGCAGAGGCTGGGCATCCTCGCTCACTCAGTAACCTTCCCAGGCCTGGCTCCGCACCTGGTGCTCTTCCAAGGCACAGCGGGGGATCTTCGCGCGCACACACACACCACCACCAATTTTTTTTTTAGAAAATGAAAATATATGGTGACAAAATATCCTGCATGTTCCCAGAAAAACAGGTGATGCAGAAGGAATCAAGAATGCCTTCACAAGAGCAACCCTGGAAACGATAGGAAAGTAAACAAATACTGTCAAAGTCTGAATAAGCGGTGTCTTCCAACCAGAGCTCTACAGGCAGCCAGACACCGCACACGTTCAGACATATGAGATCTCCAGAATGGACTCCCACGCACCCTTCCTCAGGCTGCTAGACCCCTGCTCCTCTGAAACAGGGGGAGACGGGGCAGGACCAGTGCCTGAAGATCTGTCCCCAGCCAGAGACAAGCGCCGAGGCCTCCAGGCTGAATCACTGCCAACTGCAAGGCTATGAGTTCCCAGGGAAACAAAGGGCGGCCCAGAAGACTGAGCAGCTGCATGCAGCGTCCTGAGCCACAGTCTCGTGTGCACAAAGCATGCCGGCGGCGAGGGAGAGACACAGGTCTTCCCGTGCAGAGCAGGACACAAGCAACTGAAGTTTCCTGCGGCAGAACGAACAGGCACGCTGTTCAGGAACGCTGGGAATCACGGGAGAACCACTTCACTTGTGACGAGTGCTTCTGGGAGATGGATGGGGCGGGCGAGGGAGTGGGGAAACCCCGGCCTTACAAAACCCTGCAGCTCTGACAACGGCACGTCACACGCACCAACACCCGACGCTCAGGCCCTCCCTGCCGCCCACTACCACCGGGCCAGCCCCCGCTCCAAGGGGCAGGGAGGAGACTCCACCAGCACCTCCCCAGGAGCCGGGCATCTGCAACAGCTGGAATTCCCGGAGAAGGGTCTGTCCCTGCTCTGCACTGCCACATTAGATTCTCTTATAACTCACATCAATGTGGACTTTATTTTACACTTCAAGCTAGACTTAAACACTCTAACAATCATTAAAAACACTGCGTTGCTGTCATGTTGCTCCAGCTGCTCCAACCTTGGCCGCTGCAGCCTTTTAAAGCTGCTTCCTGTGTTCTGACACTGCCCTATCAGTGTCTTTTCTCTTTATAAACACTGCTCGCTGGAGCCGGCGCTGTGGTGCAGCCGGTAAAGCCGCTGCCTGCAGTGCCAGCATCCCATGTGGGCACCAGTTTGAGTCCCAGCTGCTCCACTTCCGATCCAGCTCTCTGCTACGGCCTGGGAAAGCAGTGGAAGATGGCCCAAGTGCTTGGGCCCCTGCACCCACATGGGAGACCCAGAGGGAGCTCCTGGCTCCTGGCTCCAGATCAGCCTAGCTCCAGCCATTGTGGCCATCTGGGGAGTGAACCAGCAGATAGGAGACCTTTCTCTCTCTCTCTCTCTCTCTCTCTCTCTCTCTCTCTCTCTCTGTGTAACTCTGACTTTCAAATAAATAAATCTTAAACAAACACTACTCACAGTGCTACAGATCATCTAGACTTTTTTTTAATATTTATTTTACTTTTTTGAAAGGCAGAGAGAGAGATCTTCCATTCATTGGTTCACTCCAGATCCCCAGCACAGCCAGGAACTCTATCTGGGTCTCCCACATGGGTGGCAGGGACCCAAGCACTGGGGTCACCCCCCACTTCTGGCCCAGGTCCTCAGCAGGGAGCCGGCTGAGACCAGCCCCGCAGCTGGCAGCCCGGACTGCTGCACCACATCGTGCTTCCTGCCCCACAATCAGCCCTTCTCCCGAGAGTCCTGACTTGTCTTGTGACAAAATGGGATTAGAATCCAAAATGGCCACCAGGGGTCTCTTTCTTTTTAAGTTTATTTATTTGAAAGGCACAGAGAGAGATCTTCCATCCGTTGGTTCACTCCCCAAATGGCCAGAGCCAGGAGCCAGGAGCTCCCTCTGGGTCTCTCCCTTGGGTGTAGGGTCCAAAGTACTCGGGCCATCATCTGCTGCCTGCCCAGGCGCATCAGCAGGGAGTGAACCAGCAGCAGAGCACCCAGGACTCGAGCCAGTGCCGCGACGTGAGATGTCAGCAGTGGAGCCAGCAGCTCGACTCGCTGACTCAGGCCACAGTTCTGGCCCAGGACCAGTGGTCTTCTGTCCCAAAACCCAAAACCCAAACCCTGGCCTAGCCATGAGAAAAACATCAGACTGAGGGACAGTGTAAGAAACACCTGACCAGCACTTCTTAGAACCATCAGGGTCATTTGCAGTGGACTGCGTGTGTGACCCTCCAATTCCTGTATGTGAACCCCAGCCCTCAGTGTGATGGTGCAGACGCTGACTGGGCCGGGGGGTGGAGCATGTGATAGGATTAGTGTCCTGATCAAAGCGCCCCGTGGGACAAGCACGGGCGCAGGCACTGCTTGGGATACCTGGATCCCGTATGGCCTGCGTGTGATATTGCAGGGCCTGGGTTCGAGTCCCGGCTCTACTCCCAATCACTGCTCCCTGCTAATGCACACCCTGGGAAGCAGTGGGGATGGCTCAAGTGGTGGGAGCCCTGCTGTCCACGTGACACCCAGACCGAGCTCCTGGCCTCTGCCTGGCCCAGCCTCAGCCGCTGCAGGCATCTGGGGCGTGAACCAGTGACAGGGATCTCCGTCTTTCTGCCTTTCAAAGAAAACAAATATAAATTTTTCAATAAAATAAAAGGGACCCAGAGCACTCTCCTGCACACCTTCTACCACGTAAGGACACAGCGAGAAGGTGGCCATCTGCAACCCAGAAAACCGCCCCCGCCAGAGCCCAACAATGATCCCAGGCCCCCCAGCTTCCAGGACTCGAGAGAGAAACGGCTCTGTGCATGGGCCAGCCAGCTGTGGTGTCAGGACACGATGTGCTCTTCTGGAGGGTGCCTGGATGGAACCAGCACACGACCCAAACACAGCAGAGTTCAGTTACCAGCAACGTGCCGGTGCCAGTTCCTGTGCCACAGATGAACCACAGGAGTGAGGAAACTGTCAGTACTATTTCTGCCACTTTTTATACATCTAAAACCATCACAAAATGTAAAGGTTTATGTTTTTAATCTATACATACAAGGAATACGAAAACATATAGAATTGAAAAAATACATTTGCAACATGTGAACTAAGAATCCCCACCTGCCAGCATTTTCGTGTGCACTGTTTTAGAACAGAAACGCCTGGAGTAGTCAGTCAGTCACCACTGTAATCCCCGTGTACTGAGGAGACAAGGCAGCGGAAGTGGCTTCAGCTCTCGTCGCCCAGGACAGGGACAGAATCGCAAGCCCTATGCGTCCTGACAGAGTGCCCCATCGCAATTCTGACAGCTCACGAATAAGAAAAACAACCCCCAGCAGGCAGCCCAGAGCTGCAGGCTTTTCTTAGACCCTCACACACAGAGAGGCCTTGACACTTCCACTCTAACAAAAACAGACCAACTGAACGCTGAGGCAAGAACAGAAATGCTGACTACACTGAACTTCTTATGAAACAAACAAACAAAACCCACCCCAGGACTGGTTATATTCTAAAAGTCAGGCTCTACAGGCCGGCGCCACAGCTCACTAGGCTAATCCTCCGCCTGCGGCGCCGGCACACCGGGTTCTAGTCCCAGTTGCCCCTCTTCCAGGCCAGCCCTCTGCTCTGGCCCGGGAGGGCAGTGGAGGATGGCCCAGGTGCTTGGGCCCTGCACCCCATGGGAGACCAGGAGAAGCACTTGGCTCCTGGCTTTGGATCAGCGCGGTGCGCCGGCCATAGCAGCCATTTGGGGGGTGAACCAACGGAAGAAAGACCTTTCTCTCTGTCTGTCAAAAAAAAAAAAAGTCAGGCTCTACAGATCAGACAACAGATCAGCCTCTTCAAAGGTAACGGCAGCTCATGCGGTCGGCTTCTGTCACACCAGCTTCCAGAGTCCAGCGTCCCTTTGTCATGCAGGGATCCCTGATCGGTCCGTGTGCGCAGACCCCCTCAGCCTCGGGCACTGCACCCGTGCCCACAATCGAACATTCTGCTGATCCACAGGCAACACAGCTGTCAACCTTCAGCGAAGGCCAGAGAGCCAAGAGGCTGTCGTCCTGGTCCCGCTGAATCCCCTGGCTCCACCACGTACAATCCAGCCAGCAGTGGTGTAAAGACAGCCCAGGCACCCAGGGAGTGTGGGGGCTGAGAGCAGGCAGCCGCACACACAGCTCGTGTCAGAAACCCCTGAACTGCAGCCTTGGAGACGGCGGGCCCAACGGTGACAGCGGCAGGTCCGGGGCACAGGCAGCACAGCCCGGGGAGACCATGAGCCCCTCTGACAGTGACGCAGTGACGAACGGGCACGTGCTGAGGGAACCGGGACGGAGGGGAGAAGCTGGAGCCTCCGCCTGGCAGAGCCCGGCAGGGCGCACAGGGAGGTTTTCCCAGGAGCTCGAGCTGGAGCCGGAGCAGCGACACCTTGGCAGCCCAGGGAAGCCAGCAAGGCCGAGCCCAGGGAGCAGCGGGCACAGCAGGGGCCGGCCTGCAGGGAGCAGCCCACGCCGGATTCCAGAAAGAGACACGCAGTCTCTCAGAACTCAAGCCCAGAGTGTGCGGTGGATCAGAAGGCACGTGTCCACACGAAAAATTAAATGAGCAACCCAGAAATCCCACCCTCAGGTATACATACCCCCAAAACTGAAAACAAAACATACAAGGGGTCTTCTGAAACGTCATATTGTGAAAAACTATGAATGGATTTCAAAAATCTTTTGCACCAAAATAAATGTTTCTTTTAACTCCCTTTTCCCCCAAAGTCTGTGCAGCACCCTCAGACATTCATGCAGAAACTTACACGTGACTGCTCCGAAACATCAAATGCTAGACCAATGCAGAGCCTGCACACCAGGGCCAAGCTGGGGAGACGTTCCAGTGTCCACCGACTGACCAGCAGGCAACAGCGGAGCAGGCAGCATGTGCCTGCTGACGGGTGCAGGGCTTCTGTCTAGGGTAGTGAGATGTTCTGAGACAGTGACGGCTGCACGACCCGTGAATTCTATCACAGGCGAGTCACACCTTGACAGGACACACTGAACTGTCCATATTAAACGACACAAACCTCTCTCCACTTTTTCCAGAAGTTACAAAAAGCTTCATTTCTGGGCTGGCGCTGTGACACGGCACGTTGAGACGCTGCCCGCAATGCCACATCGCACGGGGACGCTGGTTCTTATCTGGCCGCTCTACCTCCCAGCCAGCTCCCTGATGATGTGCCTGGGAAGGCAGCAGAAGACACACAAATGCTTGGGCCCCTGCACCCACGTGGGAGATCTAGAAGACACGCCTGGCTTTGGCCTGGCCCAGCCCTGGCCATTGTGGCCAAGTGGGGAGTGAAATCAGTGGATAGAAAATCTTTCTCTGTCTCTCCCTCTCTCTGTAACCCTGCCTTTCAAATAAACAAATCTTAAAAAAAAAAAAACTATTTCTTAATCATTTTTTAAAAAGATTTATTTTATTTATTTGAAAGTCGGAGTTGGAGGGGGGAGAGAAGAAACAGGTTCACTCCCCCGACAGCTGCGACAGCCCGGAGCTTCTCTGGGTCTCTCACAGAGGTGCAGGGACCTAAGCACTTGGCCAGTCCTTCACTTCTTCTCCCAGGCCGTGAGCACAGAGCTGGACGGGAAGTCAAGAGGCCAGGACAGAAATCGGCACCCATACGGGATGCCAGCTTTACCCGCTACATCACAACAGCCGCTCCAGTTCTCAATCTTTTTCCAATGCTCTCCTGCTATGCAGTCTTCAATGCATTTAAAAATTTGTGACTAAAAAGTAAAGTAAGCAATGGTAACACCATATGTTCTGGTCCTGAAACTTCAGAACAAAAATCACACAGTACCAAGTCAACAGGGGACAACCTGAGAGCAGGCACATTCTTGATGTTTGTTCTGGGTTCGGTGGGAGCCACAGGAAGAACCATGTCTTTGTAACAGAGAAGTTCACATTTGAGCAAAAGGTCTCCCAGGGGAATCTCCATCTTTTTCAAACCATGACCTCTTTGGATAAGCATACAAATGCCACACTCCTCAACAACCAGTTACTGCATTTTCTAAATGTAAAAACCTTCTGCAATAATCAGTACAGATAGATAGATATGTATATCTATATATAGATGTAGATAAGATTTGTTTATTTAAGTTGAAAGGCAGAGTTACACAAACAGAGGGAGAGACAGAGAGAAAGATCTTCCAGGGGCCGGTGCTGTGGCCTAGTGGGTACAGCCACCACCTGCTGTGCCGGCGTCCCATATGGGCACCAGTTAGAAGCCAGCCACTCCACTTCCGATCCAGCTCTCTGCTGCAGCCTGGGAAAGCAGAAGATGCCCAAGTCCCTGGGCCCCTGCACCCACGTGGGAGACCCAGAAGAAGATCCAGGCTCCTGGCTTCAGATAGTCCCAGCTCCGGCCGCTGAGGCCATTTGGGGAGTGAACCAGCGGATGGAAGTCTTCTCTCTCTACCTCTGCCTCTCTGTAACTCTGCCTTTCAAATAAATAAATCTTTAAAAAAAGAAATCTTCCATTCACTAGTCCACTCCCCAGATGGCCACAACAGCCAGGGTGGCCCTGCCAAAGCCTGGAACCTGGAGCTCCATCCGGGTCTCCCACGCGGGTGCAGGCCCAAGGACTTGGGTCATCTTCCACTGCCCTCCCAGGCCACAGCAGGAGCTGGGGTCTGAAGCACTGCTCGCACAGGATGCTGGGGTCCTGGGCAGTGGCCTAGCACACTGCACCACAACACCAGCCCCGGTAATGACTCTGTCCAGCTGTCCGCTGCCCCCCTTCCCAACTAAGAATCGTATTCCACAGAGGCGATTCACTCCATCATCCCTGTTCCATGGGGAACCTCCTGGGCAGAAGTTTATCTCCGGCCTGGGACTGATGGAGGCTCTGGTTGAAAAAGAATTCCAGAGCATCCCAAAAGCCCTCACACCACGGAGGAAAAGTGTGCCTCCCGGGATCCGACCACCCTTCCCCATCCAACCTGCCTATCTCCTCTGCTAACCCTGGGTCAGAGAGGGGCTGAATGAGACGGTGCTGGCCTACGGGCCACAGAACGCTGCCAAGGGAAACCTGTTGGCAAGCAGACTCCACAACAGCATCTAGTCTGAATTCGTCCCCGTCCCAAACACCATCACGGAAGCCAAGGCACACGTGTGCCTCTCGGGCAATTCTGCTATAGGCACGCGTTCAGAAGAAGGAACGAGGCCAGCCAGCCCTCAGGGTGCTCACCCACGGCCCTCAGAGGGGCCCCTGGCAAGATTCTGAAACTGGCTGCACCTGTGCTTAGACCTGTAGCGCTGCAACACCCTAACCAGGCCGCCTGTCTCAGGGTGTGCCTGCATCCTGGAAGGATCTACCCAGAGGCCTGCCAGCTCCCACACTGCACCTGAGGGGACGGCGCTCCCAAGTGGCCACCTCCCTGACCAGCCCCACGGGCCTTCGGCTGCTCCGTGCCCTGAGACCACAGGCACATATGATGCCCAGATGCCACAGGGAAGGGCTCCATGAACACGGGAAACCCTGCTTTTCCTAAGACGAGTCCTAGGGGTGCAAACGTCTCAAGTCCAGTTGAGCACGTGGCAGGGACTGACCACATGGCTAAGAAACTCGCGACAGGGGTCCTGGGGTCCCGGGCGAAAGATACGCAGACACAGACATGTTGGCTCTGTGGCAGAGAAGCCACCCAACGGAGTAGGAGGCATGTCAGATGAGCACAATGTCGTAAGACCAACATGCGTTTCTAACTAAATAAAGCAATTAAAAAAAATACTTTTAAGCAGTGCATTCTCTCAGGAGAGAGGGACGGGACAACCCTCCCCTGCACCGTTACACCTCCTGTGTCACGAGTTTCCCAAAAGAGCACACGTCTGCCAACGACTCAAACATTCAGAGAACAGAAAGCAGGAACCGTCCAAGAAAACACTGGTAAACTGAGCTTCCTCACAATCCTGCCAACTCCAGTCGAGTCACAGACGGAGGGGACATGCAAGACAAGTCCCTGCCCAGGACTCTCACGCGAAACACCAAACGCCCACGCTCAGCACCGAAGAGGCAGCGACCTAGGCAGAGCGGCACAAAGGCAGGCCGGCGAAGGGCAGCCGCGACGACAAGGTGCCACCACCACGTGCCCCTGCAGGGACAGGGTGGCCTCAAATCCTCACACGCATGAAAAAGACTGGAAGCAAAATATGATGTTAACACCCCATTTGTATGAAATTCTGCAACGAGCAAACCTCTGGGGCCAGAAACCAGGTCAGTGCTGGGGGGACGATGACCAGGACTGGCAAGAGGCATGGGAGAGCTTTCTGGCCCAGTTCTTCATACAAACTTATCAAAACTGACTGAACAGTACACTTAAGAGTTTAGCATTTTACCGTATGAAAATTATATCTCAATTTTGACAAGAATTTCCTACCACTTAGGACTGCATGTGTTCAGAAACTGCACCCTCCTGTGACAAATGACAGATGGCTGGTCACAAATGGTTCTGCTTTGAGAAAGCAGGAAAACTGAGATGTGGTGGTGAGCAAAGAGGGAGCCCTGGTCCCAGCATCAGGGGCACACACCAGCCGCTCCATCGAGCACTGAGCCAGCACAGCCAACGGAGTCCTGAGGGGTAAGCACTCCCACAGCATCACGGACGGCCAGGTGGGCCTGCCCTGACCACAAGGGCCCTGTAAGCCTGAGAAGCCAGGGACGACCACGGAGATGTGGGGTGTGGGGTGGGCAATCGGAGGCGCGAAGAGCAGCCCTGTGCCGAGCCAGCAAGATGCGCACATCGGTCCCAACTCCCCAGGAACAAGGCTCTGGGGGCCGGCGCTGTGGCGCATGGGTAACGCCACGGCCTAAGGCACCGGCATCCCATATGGACGCCGGTTCTAGTTCCGGTTCTAGTTCCGGCTGCTCCTCTTCCGACCCAGCTCTCTGCTGTGGCCGGGGAAAGCAGCAGAACATGGCCCAAGTGCTTGGGCCTCTGCACCTGCCTGGGAGACCCAGAAGAAGCTCCTGGCTCCTGGCTTGGGATCTGCGCAGCTGTGGACATTGCAGCCACTGGGGAGTGAACCAGCGGATGGAAGACCGCTCTCTCTCTCTCTCTGTCTCTACCTCTCTGTAACTCTTTCAAATAAATAAAATAAATCTTAAAAAAAAAAAAAAAGAGCCCCGGGCTCAGGTCCAGAGAGGCCTGCAGCCCACGAGGGGGGGAACAGGAGACCCGAGCAGCGCCTGGCCCAGCTCGACTCAGAAACCGCCCTGGTTGCCATTCTCACCACTAAACTGTGGCACTCTGTTAAACAGGAAATGGAAAACTAACAGAAGTATCCTAAACAACACCAACACTCAACGGTCGCTCAGTTTAAAGCGACAGAAATCACAGACAAGCTCCGAGGACATCGGGAGTCCCGGCTCAGGTGCCGGTCCCACCCGCCCCGGCTCCAGCTTCCTGCGGCTGCTCTCACTCTGGGCACAGCGCTGGGTCCCTGCCACTCACAGGAGCCCAGCCGGGAGTGAATCAGCAGACAGGAAGGGGTGTGTGTGGTGCACATTCTTTACGCTTCTCAAATACATTTTTAAAAAACAACCTTCTTGGGGCCAGCACTGTGGCACAGGTGGTAAAGCCACCACCTGCAGCATCGTCATCTCCCATGGGTGTCGGTTCAAGCCCCAGCTGCTCCACTTCTGACCCAGCTCTCTGCTACGGCCTGGGCAGCAGTGCAGGATGGCCCAGGTCCTTGGGCCCCTGCACCCAGTGGAAGACTTAGAAGCCCTCACGCCTGGCTTTGGGTCAGCCCAGCTCTGACCACTGTTGCCAGATGGAGGATCATTCCCACGCGCACACTCTCACTCTGCCTTTCAAATCACTAATTTAAAAAAAAAAAAAGCTTCTTTTACCAGCAGAAAAGGCGATCCAGACACAAGCAGCGGAGGAAGGCCTTTGAGGCCAGGCAGCTGCGGCACCCAGGGCAGCACGGCCGCCGTCCACCCGCCGGGCGCCGGGCGGAGTCGGAATCCCGAGTGGAGCGCCCTGCCCGTCCACCCGCCGGCTGTCACAGAGCTGCCCCGCCCACGGCAGTGCCACGCGGCTGTCAGTTTGGCAGCAGTGGTACAGGGAGCTTCAGAGAGGCCTGAACTCCCACCTTAAGTAGCTCAAGTCAGGGAACAGACCTGGCTCAGATAGCGGGGCCCCTGTAGAACCAAGAAACCAGCTCCTGCTGCATTTTTATTTTTTAATATTTATGTATTTATTTATTTGAAAGACAGAGTTACAGCGAGGGAGAGGGAGAGAGATCTTCCATCCACCGGTTCACTCCCCAGATGGCCGCAATGCCCAGAAGCGAGGAGCCAGGAGCTTCTTCCAGGTCTCCCACGTGGGTGCAGGGGCCCCAGCACTTGGGCCATCTTCCCCTGCTCTCCCAGGCCATAGCAGAGAGCTGGATCAGAAGTGGAGCCGCCAGGACTAGAACCGGTGCCCCCACGGGAAGCCAGCACTGCAGGTGGCGGCTTTACCCACTATGCACAGCGCCGCCCCCCCCCCCGCTTCATCTCTTTGAAAGATTTATTTATTTGTGTTTGTTTATTTGTTTATATGAAAGAGCAACAGAGACAAAGAGTTCCCCCCTTCTGCTTCACCCCCCAAATGTCCACAACAGCCGAGGCTGGCCCAGACCCCAGCGCTCCATCCGTGTCTCCACACATCTGCTGCCTTCCCAGGATGCATCAGCAGGCACTGGCGCCGAGCGGAGCCTCACGCACAGCGCCGCACGGCCACTCTGCCAGCTGCTTTCAATCTGCACCGTAACTCAGCCGGAAGTGCCCGTTCTTCCTTTAAGAGTGGAGCCAGCACACCAGGGACACTCAAAGCAGACTGAGTCCCTCCATCTGCCTCCGAAGGCCAGCGAAGGCGAAGTAAACTGTAACTCCCTGTTGACCGAGAGGTGGGGAGCAGAATGACACAGCACGGGGTGCAGGACGCAGCCTCCTGGGGGACATCCTCAGGGAACCTGAGTCATTAGCAACTGCCACCACCTAACCCAGCTGGGCTCTGGCTCAGCCCTTCCGGCCGCCTAGCCAATCTGACCGTGGCCCCTTCCCCTGGCTCCCAAGGGCCTCTCACATGGCTGGACATCGCCACGCCACTGGCCTCTCACAGCAAGATACAGCCTCTCCAGTCCAGACCCCACACCTGCCCTCCCAACCGCCGACTGGGCCGCCTGGGGTCCCAGGAGCGCCTTGGATCTAAGGCATCCAAAACCAAACTTGCTGACCGTCCTGTTCCCATCGCCCCGTTTCGGGGCCGCGCAAGCCGGAGGCCCAGGCCTTCAGCATGGATGAGGCGCCCGCACTGCGCTGAGCGGGGCAGACAGAAGCCGCCCTGTGGACGCCCCCAGGTGACAGTGTTTCAGACAGAGGGAGGCTGGGGGGTCGGGCGGGGCAGGTGCTCTGGAGGCCCCTGAGCCTGAGCCCAAGGGATGGCAGAGGAGGTGGGTGCTCGGGGGACACTGGGCAACCTCGGCGGAGGGCCGCACCATCTGCCTGGGTTCTCACGGGGCTGCTCGCCCGCACCCCAGGGCAGGTCACTGTGACCCCTGCAACCCTCGCTAATCCAGCCGCCCCACCCGGCTCCCGGGCCAGCTCCCACACCCTGCGGCAGCTGCCCCAGCTCAGCCGCGGACCATCTCCCCACCACCCCCTAGGCTCTCCCGCGAGGAGTCGGGGTGCTGCCCAGGCCGGGCGGCCTGCTGCTGGTGGACACTGCCGCCGGGGCTGCACCTGCTCCGGCCGGCTTGCACAATCCTCAGCGCCCGGCACCTGCTCTGTGGAGGCTCCGAGCGCCGCCTCACCGCGGAGCCCGGCCTGACACCCACCCACCCACCGAGGACGCTTCCAGCCTGCGCCACGCCTGCGTTTCATTCAACTCTGCCCTCTCCTACGTCGTCTCTTCTACAGCCCTCCACGGGAGTAACAGGCCTTCCCTCTCCAGTGCCACGAAGCTCGCGCAAGAATGTAAAATTGAAACCGCAGCTTCTGCCCCGGGCGCCCCTGCCCCGGGGGCCCTCGGCCCTCGCCCCTGCAGGGGCTGCGGCCTCCCCGCCCCGCGGCCGCACGCCCACACCCACTCCTAATTCCACACCACCGAGACGCTGAGGACGCGGGGCCGTGCATGCTCACAGCCCCCGGCCCTCCGCCCGGGCCCCGGCTCGCGGCCGCCTGCGCCTTCCGCGCCCGCACTGGCCTCCCAGCCGCCCGCAGGCCGCCGCGGCGCTCCGAGGCGCCGGACAGCGCTCGCGGGGCGGGCGGGGCTCGGACAGAGCGCGGACCCCGGGGGATGCGGGGCGGGGCGGGCGCGGGGCCGGCGCGGGCAGCCCTGCAGGGCCCGGGCGCGGCGGGCACTCACCGTCCGCTCGCCGCCGTGCGCTCTCGCGCTGTCAGCTCGGGGAGCGGCCTCGGCCGCCTCGGGCGCGGGGCCCGGGTCACGGGGAAGGGGCGCCGGCGCGGCGGCCGCCACGCATCCCCGGCCCGGCGCTGCGCTCCGCACCGCCGGCGCCGCCCGACGCCTCCCTCCTCGCAGCTTCGCCCGGCCGCGCGCTCCGCCGCCGCCGCCGAAAATGGCGACTCCGCGCCGCGCCCGCCCACAATGCCGCGCGCCGTGACGTCACGCGCGCCTCCGGGGGCCGCGCCCCGCGCCCCCGCCCGCCGAGCGCGCGGCCTCCGGCGCGGACGTCGCCCGCCCGCCCCGGTGCGGGCCTGGCGCGCAGGGCGGTGCCCGCGCCGCATCCCCGCTGCGGCCTGACTCAGCACCGCCGCGGGGGCACGCGGCCGGGCGTCCGCCCGCTGGCGCCCCAGGACACTCCCTGGCTCCCCCGACCCCTGCCGGTGCCCCCGCCGCTCCCTCCGGCACTGAGGGTTGGAGCGAGGACACGCTGGCGGGCAGCACCGAAACGGGCCCGGGAGGGAAGAGGCGGACGCGTCCTGACTCTGCGGTCAGGGTCGGACTCAGCTTGGCCTGCAGGGCCCAGGACCTGGGGCTGCCACCCTCACCTGTCCCTCGGTTCGCTCCGCTGTCCATACTATCCACTCTGCCCAAAATGCCCCTCTCCCGCAGCCACTCCAAGACTCAGCCACGAGGCACCTCCTCCAGGAAGCCTTCCCTGCCTGCACAGCCTGGGTGCCCCCTCCTGTGCTCTGGGCAGCCTAGGGCACTGGAGCAGGAAGGGCCTGTGTCCTCTCAGCCCCTGGCCCGGCTCTCCTTGGCCTCACCCTCTGCCCTCGTGGGGAAATGAGGAAGGGTCCGCTCTCAGATCACCGTGCAGCCACAGGAGCCCCGTCGCCTCAGGGCACTGGGACTGCCCGCGCACGGTCACCACCTGGTCCGGTCTGCAGGCCGGGTTACAGCGGACCGTCGGCTTCGCCAGTCCTGCTGGCAAAGGTTTTCCCCACGGCAGAGACTCAAAACCTCCACGGGGAGGGGCGTGGGAAGCGGAAGTGCACGGTCCCTTTTCAGAGATGAAGCATCCAGGCAGGGCACGGGGAGTGACCGCCATGGAGGCCGCTGCTGGAAGCAGGCTCCCAGGAGACCCTGGGCCGGCCGGGGTCTCGGTCCGTGTCCGCCCCAGGGGTGCTGGCTCCTGCTGTAGGCCAGCGCTGGTGCTGCACAGTATCTCTGACGCTGAGCCATCCCTCCGCTCAAGCAGCGCATTTCGGGCAGGAGGTGCGGCTACACCCGCAGGGCTCACACAGGAGACAGGTGATAGCACGGCAATGCTGGCTCCTGTTGGGGACAGGGGCCGGCCTGGGACAGCGAACAGCCGGCTTCTGAGACAGGAGAAACCCAGAGGGCGGGAGATGGCTGGGAAGGGCGTGGGCCGTGAACCTGTGAGTCCCCGGCCAATGAGAGGGGAGGGAGGGACTTGTGCACAGGGTGTGTGTGAACCTGTGGGTGCTCGGCCAATGAGGAGAGCGGGGAGGGACTTGTGCACAGGGTGTGTGTGAACCTGTGGGTGCTCGGCCAATGAGGAGAGCGGGGAGGGACTTGTGCACAGGCTGTGTGTGCCTTGTGCTGCCCCCAGACACCCGCCCTTGCCAGGCTGTGGACAGAGCCTGGCTTTTCTCTGACCTGTGTGTCAGAGTCCATCCTTCCAGGCCGGGTGGTCTCTGGTAGGCTTATCTCCCACCCCCGTGAGTCTGATTTCCGTCAAGATCCCCAGGAGTTCTGCTCAGCCCTGGAGCCATCAGCAGGCAGCCTGGGCCCCTGGGGCGTTGCCCTGGATCAAAAGATGTGGGTGCTGGCCGGCGCCGTGGCTCAACAGGCTAATCCTCCGCCTTGCGGCGCCGGCACACCAGGTTCTAGTCCCGGTCGGGGCACCGGATTCTGTCC
>CM027391.1:38813588-38834761 GCA_015711505.1 Sylvilagus bachmani | reverse complement strand
CGTGGGAGATCCAGACTGAATTCCAGGCTCTGGCTATTGTGGGCACTCGACAGTGACTCAGCGGATGAGAGAGCTCTGCTTCTCTCTCTGCCTTTCACATATAATGAAAGTAAATAGCAGTTTAATAAAACACGTGATACAGAACCAGTTTGAAGGGAAAAGGAACACTTGGACCTTTCCCCTAAGGGCCTGACGCCTTCTGCCCGGCCCGGGTGCCCACCCTCACTAGCCCCTCCTTCTACGCCTGCGCTGGGTGCCCACCCTCACCAGCCCCTCACTCTGCTGCGCTGGGTGCCCGCCCTCACCAGCCCCTCATTCTACACCTGCGCTGGGTGCCCACCCTCACTAGCCCCTCCTTCTACACCTGCGCTGGGTGCCCGCCCTCACCAGCCCCTCACTCTGCTGCGCTGGGTGCCCGCCCTCACCAGCCCCTCGCTCTATGCCTGCGCTGGGTCTGCGTTTCCCTCGGCTGATCTTTGCCCATTTCCGTTAGTTTTCTTTTTTTAAGATTATTTATTTATTGAAAGGCAGAGTGACAGAGAGGGAGCTTCCATTTGCTGATTCACTTTCCAAACAGCCACAGCCTGGGCCAGGCACAGCCAGGATGCAGACCGCATGCTGGTCTCCCAGGCGGGCGGCAGGGAGTCATTTCTTGGGCCGTCTGCGCCTTCCCGGGACAGCGGCACTGGAAGAGGGCGGCCGGGACTCGCGCCGCCATCCAGACCCGGCGCTGGAGCTGCAAGGCATGGCTTAACGCGCCCGCTGCGCGCCCTGGCCCCCTCCACTCTGTCCTGTGGAACGCTGCTCAGTCAGCTCCCTCGTGCTGGGGTGCAGCCGTGCAGTCGTTCGTGCCCGGACACAGCCCTTGCCAGGCGCGTGTTTTGCGACTGTTTTCACCATCTCTGCTTTCCTAGTGTTTTTCCGTTACATTGTGGTAAAATACACTCACTGAACTTAGCATTTTAGCATTTACCACGTATTTGGAGAGGGCTGGCGCTGTGGCGTAGCAGGCTGTCTCCGCCTGTGAGGCCAACACCCCCTGTGGGTGCTACTCCATGTCGGTTCCGCGCCCTGCAATGCAGCTGGGAAAGCAGCACAGATGGCCCAAGCGCTCGGGCCCCTGCACCCGCGTGGGAGACCCCAAGAAGCTCCCGGCTCCAGCCTGGTCCAGCCCAACTGCTGCAGCCATTTGAGGAGTGAACCAGCAGATGGAAAATCTCTGTCTCTCCTTCTCTCTCTGTAATTCTGCCTTCCAAATAAATAAAAATAAATCTTAAAAAATTACAAAAAATATTTGAAAGGCAGAGAAAGAGAGGTCTTCATCCGCTGGCTCACTCCCCAGATGCCCACGAGGCTGGAGCCTGGCCCTGCAGCTCGGTCTGGTCTCCCACGAGGCTGGCAGGGCCCAGCGCCTGAGTCCGCCTCCCAGGGCGCACCTCAGCAGGAAGCTGCACCGGCATCCGAGGCCCGGGACTGGGACCAGGCACTGCAGCGTGGATGTGGGCATCCCCGGGGCGTCCTCACCTGCACCCAGTGCCCGCCCTTCCTCTCCCTCCCAGCCAAGACCACCACAGAGGCTCCTCCGTACTCTTCCCCACGCTCCTCACACGCAGCAGAGTGGGGTCACACCCAGGTCCTCAGATGTGGGAGCAGGGGTCCCAGCTGCTGGTGCCAACACCCAGCCTCCCCCTGCCCCGCTACGGCTGCACAGCTCTCCAGGGAACCGACCACCGCCGCTTCTCACTGCGTCTCCAGCGGGGCTGGGTCTTCACTCTCCTGAACACGCCTGCTGGTCACGCTTCTTCGTTTCATTCAAGCCCCTTCCATGCAGCTACGGCCGCTCTCCCGGTGGGGCCACTTGGAGGTAACCATGGAGACCCCTGCTGCCCTGGGGGCCCTGAGGCTGAGGCCTCCTGCCCAGGGGGCAGCGTCGGACCAGACACGCAGAGGCAGGAGCTCGGTGCACTGTCCTGCTTATCGCCGGGCTTAAACAGAAGCGCAGGACCTGTGCTCCCAGCACAGTCCCCAGTGAGAGCCGACCTCCGGGCCCCCGCAGTGGGCGCCGCAGGAGGACTTCCTGTTTTTCTGCACCTGTGGGACCTGTAGAAGCTGCCACACGCTGCCCTGTGCTGCGCAGGCCAGGACAGAAAACTGTGCTAAAGTCCGATGGCCACGCGGCCCGACAGTTCCGGTCCTGGGCACACACCCCAAGGACGGAGAGCAGGGGTCTGCACGGAGAGGGGCCTTTAGGACCTCGTGGAAAACAGGGGAAGTTTACTCAGGTGTCAAACATTTTGAAGATTTTATTTATTTACCTGAGAGGTAGAGTTACGGACAGTGAGAGGGAGACAGAGAGAGAGGTCTTCCATCCACTGGTTAGTCTGCAGATGGCCGCAACGGCCGGAGCTGCGCTGATCCGACGTTAGGCGCTTCTTCCTGGTCTCCGGTGTGGGTGCAGGGCCCAAGCACTTGGGCCATCTTCCACTGCTTTCCCAGGCCTTAGCAGAGCTGGATCAGAAGTGGAGCAGCTGGGGCTGGACCGGCGCCCATATGGGATGCTGGCACCACAGGCGGAGGATTAACCTGCTGCGTCATAGCACCGGCCCCAGTGTCAAACATTTTGAAATCCATGCATACATGGGGCTGCTCAGAGCTCACGGAAAATGAGTATTATGAAAAAAAAATCATGAATGGATCCCAAAATAGTTTTACACCGGGATAAACTTACTTTTTATTCTTATTTTTGGGGGGCTGGCACTGTGGCAAGGCGGGTTAACATCCTGGCCTGCAGTGCTGGCATCCCATATGGGCGCCCGTTCTAGTCCTGGCTTCTCCTCTTCCGATCCAGCTCTCTGCTGTGGCCTGGGAAAGCAGTAGAAGATGCCCAAGTGCTTGGGCCCTGCACCCATGGGGGAGACCTGGAAGAAGCTCCTGGCTTCTGGCTTCGGATTGGCACAGCTGCAGCCATTGTGACCAATTGGGGAGTGAACCAGAGGATGGAAGACCTCTCTCTCTCTCTCTCTCTCTCTCTCTCTCTCTGCTTCTCCTTCTCTGTGTAACTCTGACTTTCAAATAAATCTTTTTTTAAAAATCCTATTTTTTCCCACAACCTCTTAGACGCCCCCTTGCAGGTGCGCTGCTGGGTTCTTGGGGCCGAGGCCGGGAAGTAGCCAGTGGACAGGCTGAAGGTGGCGCCAGCTGTGTCCACGCACATCCTAACCCCATCAGGCCACCAGCTTAGGGCCCTGTTGCAGGGGCTGCATGGCAGACCTTGAGGACAGTATGCTGAGGTCAGGGACAAAAAGTCACTAGATTCTGTGTTCCACATAATAAATTAATTCTCATTTTATGTGAAACGCAGAGAGACAGAGAGGTCTTCCACCTGCTGGTTCACTCCCTGTTTGTCTGCAACAGGCTGGGACCGGTTTAAGCTGCAGCCAGGAGCCCAGGCTCAACCCTGGTCTCCCACGGGGTTGGCAGGGACCAGGTATTTGAGCCATCACCTGCTGCCTCCCCAGGCGACCACCAGCAGGAAGCTGCAATCAGAAGTGACTGGGCCGAGCCTCAGACACAAGGTGCAGGGGCATCCCAGGCGGGCTCTTAACCTCTGTGCCAAACACCTGCCCCCAGGTTCCACCTGAATGGGGTCCTTAAAGCCACCAAATCCATGGGGGCAGGAAGTAGAATGTGGTTGCCAGGGCAGCAGAGAGGGACAGAGGAGTCACTGTTTAATGGGAACAGAGGGGGCCGGCACTGTGGCGTAGTGGGTAAAGGCGCCACCTATAGTGCGGGCGTCCCATATGGGCGTCGCTTCTAGTCCCGGCTGCTCCATTTCTGATCCAGCTCTCTATTGTGGCCTGGGAAAGCAGTGGAGGATGGCCCAAGTGCTTGGGCCCCTGCACTGGTGTGGGAGACCTGGAAGAAGCTCCTGGTTCCTGGCTTTGGATTGGTGCATCTCCGGCCATTGCAGCCATCTGGGGAGTGAACCAGCAGATGGAAGACCTCTCTGTCTCTCTGTCTCTGTCTCTCTCTTTCAAATAAGTAAATCTTTTTTTTTTTTTTTTTGACAGGCAGAGTGGACAGTGAGAGAGAGAGACAGAGAGAAAGGTCTTCCTTTGCCGTTGGTTCACCCTCCAATGGCTGCTGCAGCCAGCGCACTGATCCGAAGCCAGGAGCCAGGGCTTCTCCTGGTCTCCCATGGGGTGCAGGGCCCAAGCACTTGGGCCATCCTCCACTGCACTCCCGGGCCACAGCAGAGAGCTGGCCTGGAAGAGGGGCAACCGGGACAGAACCCGGTGTGCCGGCAGGCAGAGGATTAGCCTAGTGAGCCATGGCGCCGGCCAAGGGACTTCAGCTGTTCTAAGCTTCCCAGCTGGGGGTAGCTTGCATCTGCCCACAATGAGACGGCGGCAGGAGGGGCCCTGGGGCAGCAGGGACAAGACTGGGTTCCTGTGGTCCTGGCGGAGGGCGGGGACGGGCCGCATGGACAGCAGCTGCCGCAGCAAGTCCACAGAGCAGGGCCTCGCCCGGGGCTGGGGTGGGGTGTGGAAGCTCAGTCTCCCACGCTGTGGCGGTGGGCTGGGCTCATGACTGGGCGTCCGAGGCCCTCGCGCGAGGCCTGTCAGTTTCTCCGTCAGAAGGGGGTGGCGCGCGCTGCAGCGCGTGGAAGGCCCTGCTTTCTTTGCCGGACGCGCAGCATGGCCCCGTGTCCCAGGGGCTGGGTCCGTGCAGGTGGTTCCAGTCCCACCACTTCCAGCCAGAGTGGACACTGCCCCAGGCTGGGCTGCAGGGGACGGTCTGACCGTGGGGCGGGTTTGAGGGAGGCCCGTTGGGGGCAACGCCCCCTTCCCGAAACCTTGTGCGCCTTTGCCCGCAGACTTCCTGGCAGAGGCCGCCCTTTCGCGAGCCCCTCACTCGGCTGGCGAGGGGGCCAACGAGGGCACAGGCACGCACACAGCCGCGCCCCAGGGCCTCACCGTCCACTGACACTACTTCCGCCCCGCAACAAACTGGACCTGCTCTGAGGACAAACTCGAGTCTCTGGACCAAGTGCCTGCCTGGGTGGAGGGGGTGTTCATCCTATCACCCCCAAAACTTGGACAGAACCCCTTCTGCCCCCACCATGCTTTTCAACCCAAGGACTGACTCAGGGCGACCCCGGGCACACAAAGAGCTGAGCGGCGTCTCTGGGAAACAGATCGATTTGTTTCCAACCGCCCAAGAGGGGAGTAAGGCCTTCCTGGAAGACAGGAGGTGAGCGGTGCCGACCCCCGGCACAGGGCCCAGGGCCCGCGGCTGCAGCAGGCCCGGCATTGGCAGGGGCTCCGCACCCACTGAGCAAGGACCCCGCTGTGCTCGCAAGACCCCAGGTAGAGCCTCACCCCTCTGATCCGTCTGCACACAGAGCCCCACCCCCTGCTCTGTCCGCACACAGGGAGCTGAGGGCTCAGCGTTGGAGCGCAAGTGGCAAACCGGGCCTCCCTAATCCGTCTGCAAGGTCCATTTCTACAGCACAACGGGCCTCAGGGACAGGAGCCAGGCCCCCAGAGGCAGACCCGAGGAGTCCACCCAAGCAGCTCCCGGCTGGGGCTGGGGGGTGGGGAGCTGTTTGCGGGGCGGGGTTCCGGCTGGGGATGATGGATCGTTCTGGACAGGGCTGCTGGTGATGACCGCGTGCCTCCCAGGGCACACCTCAGAGTGGGCAGGATGGGTGCGGGCAGCAATACCGGGGTACCTGTCAGTCCCACTTCCTACTCGTGCACCTGGGAGGCGCCGGGGCCCCTGCCACCAGGTGGGAGACCCAGAGGGAGCTCCTGGCTCTTGGCTTTAGCCTGGCCCAGCTTTGGTCGTCGCGGGCATTTGGGGAGTGAACCAGTGGAGAATTCTGTCTCTCCAGTAAAACGAAAACAAATGATTCAATTAATCTACTGCCTAATAAAAATGTTAGAACAGAAAGTGGTTAGAACGGCCTGTTTTGTGCCGTGTTTTCTCACACGCACAACCCCGTCTTTCCTGTGCCTCCTGGGGCGTGGTGTCTGGGAGCTGGGGCGGGGGCTCTAGGGAGGTGCACTCCCTCCTCCAGGGATCAGGAGCTTCCTAAAGGGGTTGCCCCCGGCCTCCTCCGTCTCCGCCCGCCCCACACACCTGGGAGCCCCCTCCGTCAGCCTTGTACCCAGAACAGCAGTCTTGGGGCCTCCGGGGCCCCCGCTGAGAGGGGTCAGAACACTTGCCAGAGGGACAGTGGCAGGAGGCGGCTGGGCTGCGTGTGCAGCGGTGAGCACTGAGCTTGGGGGCCCTGCGCTGTGGCAGCTGGCGGAGTGTGGGCTGGGAGGGGGCTGCCCACCTGGTCACGCCTTGAGGGGCCCCTGTCATCCAGGGAGGCTTGGAGGCCAGTGCAGGGGTCAGGATGCCCTCCGCTGCACAGCGTCCATTTGTGCCTCCCACACTCAACTGCAGCACCTGCCCATCTCTGCCTCCGTCTGGCCAGGCGTCGTCCAGCCCCTGGCCCCGGTCACTCCCTCGCAGTGGGGATGCAGTGTTCTCTGTGCTGTCTGGGTACTAGTTGCTCACTTTCGGGTGACAAGGCCCGCTTGTTGAGCAGGGGTCTCCCGCACGGGCGTGCCCCCGCCCCTGCAGCATCCCAGGGACCCCAGGCCCTCCCTCGCCTCCCTCACACGGGGAACCTACCTCCTCTTCCTGGGATTCCCTCACCACCAACTCCTGGCCCTGCCTCCCATGGGCCTCTCAGGGCGTCAGACCCAGACTCAGGGGCCTGCCGGCCTGGCCTGCTCTCAGGCCAACCCGGGGACCCAGGGCCAGCCCGGTGTGGGTCGAAACGCATCTGCCCGGTCTCACTGAGCCCTAGGCCCAGGCTATGTGGATCAGCCTGGGTGAGCCAGGCTCCCCGGGTATGGGGACCCATGGATATACCTGCCATGGGACCCCCCATGCTGGGCTTGGCTTATAGCAGTAATGCGGATGTAGCAGCTGATTGAACTTTCCATCTAGCTGAGGATCGTGGTAAACAACAAGATGGCGCTGATGCCCTGCCGGCTGCGTGACTCCACAGCTGAGCGTGATCAAGTGCCGGATTGGAGAACTCTGTGCATGGACTGTGATTGACTGTGATTGGTTGAATTCTGGATATAAGCGGAGAGCAAGAGAGAGAAGGGGGCACGCCAGCTTTCCACCTCAAGGAACGTGCGCGCCATCTCTCCCCCTTCTCCCGGTCCCCCACTCTTTTTCCTACTCCTTCTAAGTAAAAGTCTTTTGAAGACCGATTAACTGCGAACAGCGTCGTTCCTTCTGCGGCCGAAGGAGCGACACCCGGGTCCAGGGAGAGAAATGGGAATTAATCCATTTGCGGGGGTGGGTGTTGTGTGTGGAGGCTGCCGCCCGTGACGCCAGCATCTCATGGCTGAGAGCTCGCTCACAGCCCGACTGCTCCGCTTCAAGTCCAGCTTCCTGCTACTTGGCCCGGGGAAGGCAGCCAAAGGTGTCGCAGATCCCTGCCACCCGTGGGAGACCGGGACGGAGTTCCAGCGTCTGGCTTTGGCTCAGACCACTTGGGGAGTGACTCAGGTGATGGAAGATCTCTCCATCTCTCCCTCTGTCACTCTGCTCGTCCAATAAATATTTTTTAAAATTTTTATTTATTTGACAGGCAGAGTGACACAGAGAGAGAGACAGAGAGAAAGGTCTTCCTTCTGTTGGTTCACCCCCCAGATGGCCACCATGGCCGGAGCTACGCCAATCCGAAGCCAGAAGCCACCCGGGTCTCCCAGGTGGGTGCAGAGCCGTCTTGGACTGCCTTCCTGGGCCACAGCAGGGAGCTGGCCTGGAAGAGCAGCTAGGCCACAGCGCTGGCCCCAAGCTGTGCTGTGATTTCTCGCTAACTTGCCTAGGGCACTTAAGAATCTAGCAGTCGCTGGCGCTGTGGTGTAAGGGTGAAGCCACCGCCTGCGACACTGGTATCCCATATGGGCACAGTTCATGTCCTGGCTGCTCCACTTCCAATCCAGCTCCCTACTCATGGGAATGAAGCAGAAGATGGCCCAAGTCCTTGGTCCCCTACACCCACGTGGGAGACCTGGAAGAAGCTCCTGGCTTCGGCCTGGCCCAGCGCTGGCTGTTGTGGCCATTTGGGGAGTGGACCAGAGGATGGAAGACTCTCTCTCTCTCTCTCTCTCTCTCTCTCTCTCTCTCTCACCCTCTAACTCCCTTAAATAAATAAATAAATAAATCTTAAACAAGATTAGCAGCACAGTTAGCACCAAGAACCGGGCTGATTCGACTGCTACTGCTGAGCACAGTCACAGTCAGGGACGACTCAGTTGAGCTGACGCAGTTGCCAAAACCCAACCCCTAAGTGCCACAGAACTCACATTGGGCGGAAATGCTGGGAACCACAGGGGACCGGAGAGGTGTAGAGAGGGGCTTCTCCCCTCCCCGAGGCAGAGACCCAGAGAGAGCAAGAGCCTCCCATGCACTGGCTAACCCCTATGCCCACAGCGGCCAGCCTGGGTCAGGTCGGAGCTGGTGGGGGGCACCTGGGTGCTGGGGACCAACTACGTGCGTCCTCACACGATGGGACCGAGAGCGCGAGCCAGGGGCTGACCCCAGCTCCCACACGGGACTCAGGCGCCCTGAGTAGACGCCCACCCCTTGTATGCTTGTCCAGCGGTCCCCACGAGCACCGTCCCTGACATGTGCCTTGCCGAGAGGTGTGAAGCCACCCACAACTGCTGCTCTCCCTCCGGGCCCAGGCAACGGCCCCGTGGCCACTGCTCCTGACAGCCTCCCGGAGACCACCGGCCCTCCCCTTGACCAGACACGCGTCTGCTTGTCGCTCACCTGACCCCAGAGCTGGTATCCTTGGCCTCAACGGACGAGCCTCGAGTTTCCTCGAGTGTGCGCGGCTGCTGTCCGCTGGACAGACACCCTCCTGTCGGACGGCTGGCAGCTGGCGTGCAGGCAGACCACACACAGTGCCTGCCTGGCACTGGGGACGCTGTGGGGCCCGGGTCTGGGGCCTTCCCAGCTGCAGGGAGCGGGGCAGTCTGTTCCCAGGGACCTCTGTCCTCTGACCCTGCTGCCCCCACCAGAGCTGGCACCGAGTCAGTTTCTCTCCCTCGAGACCTCCAGAAGTCCGACCACAGGAGCCGGGGATCTGGCAGAGGCTGGGTAAGAAACGTGCGGAGCACAGCCGCGGTCAGAGCGGGTCTCTGTACCACGCAAACACTGGTGCCTGGTCCCCAGGCCCGGCTGAGGGCGGACTCTGCTCAGTAACAGCCATCTCTGCGCCAGGCAGACACCTCTGGGACACAACGCCCTTGACCCCAGAGCGTCTAGAAGCCAGTGGTCGGCCCGCAGGCCCCTGGCTGCACAGCGCTGCCCACGGCTTGCCCGCGCCCACCAGCAGCGTCTCCGGCGCGTGCCTCAGGGGCCGCTCTCCTGAGCCGCAAAGCTCTCTGCTGTGAAGTCACCTGCAGATGGGAGAGGGGTGACGGGAGGGGCACCGCCTAGGGCTGGAAAGCTGCCCCCAGCACTGGGGCGCCTGGGTGTGATTCCCAGCCCCACCCCCTGCACTGGGGCGCCTGGGTGTGATTCCCAGCCCCAGCTGCAAGTATACAGCTCCCCACCAGCCACCCCGTGGACTTGCTAGTCCGGCGTCGGCCTGTCCTAGCCCGCCCGGCAGCACTGTCTGCCCCGCACGTGACTGAAGGACCACGCAGGGCGGATCCGCAGCCCTCACCATGGAGGCGGGGGCTGCCGGGCGCCCTGGTCACACCCCAGGCTGCCGCCGAAGGTTCTGCTCCCCCTGCCTCTGTCCCCATGGGACAGCAAAAGCCCCGTGGGAAGACCTGGCGGCAGCACCGCAGCCACGGAGCGCTGCCTCGCCTGTCACCGCAAGGCGACAGATGACCGCCAGGCAGCCGGCAAGATCCACGCCAGGCATTCACTCCCCCCAGGAGAGGCGGGCGTGTCCCCTGCAGGCCGAGACGCGGGACAGGCACAGTCTCTGTCCCACGCAGCACGGAAACGATGGCATGGCAGGAAGTCGGTGCACCGGGAGGGGCTAGACGGCGGCTCGCTGGTGATGCCTGAGTCACGGCTCTGACAGGAGCTGTGGTGTCGCGGGACAACTGCACTTTGGGGTCTGGGGTCAGGGTCAGGGTCAGGGCCCAGGCCAGGGAGCAGGGGCAGCATGGCAGCCGGCTTTCCAATCGTCCATCGACAGAGGCAAGGTTTCCAAGTAAAACTTTATTAGTATTTGTATTATTCCATTTTGATCTGGTAGAGTTCAAAACAGAAAACATGCACACGTTACTTGGGCCTCACCTGACAGCGCGGCAGGACGAGATCCACGCACAGGAGGGCGCCAGGTGGCCCCGAGACGCAGGCCGAGGGCTCCCCGCGAAGCCGTGGGACCTGGGTCACTTGGTTTTAGGCTCCCAAACGGAGCCCCTGCTGCTGTCCACTCCCCACGGACACCGGCCACTGCGGGTCAGCCCGGGTCTGGGTGGGCTCCTACGCGCTCGTCTCCCGTCTCCGTCTCAGCACGTTCCAGATGCGCTGCAGGGCCACTCTGCCCATGAAGAAGGTGATGGCCAAGTTACGTCTGTACCAGTCTCTGCAGAGGAGCAGAAGCACGGAGTCGCAGCCCGGCGCCGCGGGACAGGTGCGCCGACTGGCCCCTGGCCTCACTGTCACCCCGGTCCCTCCCTTCTGATGGGCTGGCCCCCTGCTGTGTGCCCCCAACACTCCCCCACCTTCCACTCAGCGCTAAGTCTCTGCGGCATCTTGGAGGCCCAGTGTGGGGACGGGGTGGGGGCGGTCTCAGGAGCAAACGTGGGGGGAGGTGGTCCTGCTTTGGCACTCCATCTACACACAAAGCACCGAGCACCCACTGGTGCTCCACCTCCCCTCTCCGGGGACAGCCTTGTGTAGCCTGCAAGAACTCCGGAATGCAGGTGACACGCAGCCCGGGCTCACCAGGGCTCACTCCACAGGAAAAGCCGAAACCTGCCAAGTCACCCAGCGGTGCAGCCTCGGACAGAGGAGGCGAAGCTGGGCAGGTTCTGTGGGAAGGCGTGCAGCCCGGACGTGGGGAAGCGCTACGCACACGCGGGGTTCTCGCTCCGGACCAGGCGCAAAGGGTGCACGACCTCAGCACGTCCAGCTCCTTCCCCCGAGCCTCTGCACCCCTGATGGAAGCTCCCTGCCCAGGCGAGGGGAGCTGACCTGTCTGCGGTGACGCCCTCACGTGGGACAGTGGCCCGAGCAGCAGGACAGGAACGGAAGCTGCCAGCCCACCGGGGTGCAAGTCCTCACACTCTTCGGGGAAAAGCGCGATTCTGACGCCCTGATCTGGTATCATGCAGGGGGAGGCAAACCAAGCTTTCCTGCTTCTCGGGGGACGCAGGGCGGCAGGCGGCGGGGACAGAGAGGTGGCCGTGGGGACAGAAAGCCGGCTGGGCTCTCGTCTGCCTGATCTGGGGAGGCCTGTCCATCATGCTGAGCATTGCACAGCAAACATCATGCCTACACTAGCTCACTCTCCGTGCAAATGAGCTGTGCCGGGTGAGAAACCAAAGGCTGGGGAGATGAGTGCGTGCCTGCTCAAAGGGCCTAGGAGCCTCGCCCGCTCCCAGCATGCCCGGCAGCCTCAGAAACAGAACCCACGGCAGGAGCTGCATGCAGTTCAGCTGCCACTTGGGACCCGCATCCCGTGTCAGAGTGCCTGGGTTACAGGGCCGGCTGCTCTGCTCCCGCTCCTGCCCCCTGCTAACACACCTGGGGAAGCAGTGGAGGACGGCCCAGGTGTTTGGGCCCCTGCACCCAAGTGGAGACCTGGAAGAAGCTTCTGGCTCCTGGATTTGGATTGGCCCAGCTCTGGCCATTGCAGCCATTTGGGGAGTGAACCAGCGGATGGAAGACCTCTCTCTCCCTATCTGTCCCTCTCTCTATAATTGCCTTTCAAATAAACAAAATAATTAAGGAAAAAAAAAAGGAAGAAAAGAAAGAACCACAGAACCCAGATGTTTCCAAGCCAATCTCTAATCCTTGTGAGCTCTTCCAGACTCGACCACCACCCAAACCCTGTAGTCCTACCTCACCCGGCCCTCCCATTCCATCACTGTTCAGTGTTATTTAGAAAGCAGAGAGACAGAGAAAGAAAGGGATCTCTCATCTGCTAGTTTACTCCCTAAATGCCTGCAAAGCCCAGACGCTGAGGTCAGAGCTCTGCCCTGGTCTCCCAGGTGAGTGGCAGGGCCCAAGTGCCTGGACATCATCTACTGTCTTTCCTGGCACGTTAACAGGAAGCTGGATCAGAAGTACAGCAGGGGCCGGTGCTGTGGCGTAGCGGGTAAAGCCGCCAGCTGCAGTGCCAGCGTCCCATGTGAGCGCCGGTTCAGGTCCTGGCTGCTCCACTACAGATCCAGCTCCCTGCACCTGTGTGGGAGACCCAGAAGCTCCCGGCTCCTGGCTTCAGATCGGTGCAGCTCCAGCCCATTGCAGCCACTTGGGGAGTGAACCAGCGGATGGAAAACCTCTCTGCCTCTCTAGCTCTGCCTTTGAAATAAATAAATATATATTGAAAAAAAAAAGAAGAAGCAGAGCAGCTGGGACTCGAATCAGCACTCAGATACAGGATGCCAGCATTAGATGGCAGTCTAACCTGCTGCCCCACGATGCGGCCTCATCACTGCCAGATTTTAAAGCAGCTCTCTAACTTGATTTCTTATCATTTGACCTGGAAATAGAAGGGCCTTCATGAAGTTCATGAAAAATGCAAATCATGAAGGAACTATGCACGCACTTGAAAATTTTTTTTGCACCAGAATAATAAACATCATCTAATTTCATTTTCCACAAACTTTTTGAAGTCAAGCTGCACAGGTCGTCATGTATTTGTAACTAGTTTAAAAGCTCTTGAGGGGCCAGTGTTGTGGCATAGTGGGTAAAACCTCTGCCCGCAGCGCCAGCATCCCACAGGGCGCTTGTTCGAGTCCCGGCTGCTCCACTTCTGATCCAGCTCTCTGCCATTGCCTGGGAAAGCAGAAGATGGCCCAAGTGCTTGGGCCCCTTGTCCACACTGGGAAGCCAGAAGAGTCTCCTGGCTCCCGGCTGGCCCAGCCCTAGATGCTGTGGTCATTTGGGAAGGGAATGAGCAGATGGAAGATCGCTGCCTCTCTCTCTAACTTGCCTTTCAAGAAAAAAAAAAAAATAGCCTTTGGGAAAAACCCACATGATCCCGACACCTCGTGGCATCTGATAAAACAAACAGCAGAGCGCGGAAGAAGCCCCAGTCTGTGGATCAACACTGCGGCTCGGCGGACGCGTCTCCCGTATTTCCTGTGCACTGCATTGAGTCTGGAGGCCTAGCTAGACTGACACTTCAACTCTCGGGTGGTGGGACGAGCTTCTGCCCAGGTCAGGCTGCCCAGTCTGTGTGGCGTGGGGGTGCCTGGGGCCAGCCTGCCTGACAAGGCCGCGTATCAACAGCTGCGGACGGTTTTTGCCTGGATGCACCTCCCTCATCTGGCTGCCTCGACACGTGTGTCCAAGGGGAAGCTGCACACTTGCACACGCCCTGCGGTCTCCACCAGCTCTCAGAGTGGCTGGTGAGCGAGCTGGCAGCAGCCCGCGGCAGATGCGCTCGCACCCTCGGTTCTGTCTCCACCCGCAGCGGCCACCCTCCTCGTGAGCCTGGCCACGGGGCCCAGCGGCACTCGGACGCCAGCCCTGCTCCTGCGCTTCCACCCCAGAGCGGGCTTCTCCGAGGAAGAGCCTTGTCCAGTGTTCAGGACCCACTCCCCAAGCACTGCTACGCAGGTGCCACAGACATCCCCAAGCTGTCAATTTTACTTAAAAGTGCAAAACAAGCAAAAGTCATGCAACGTCTACTCTGACAGCAACATGAACGTCGTCTAGTTCAGGAATGGAAACGATCCTGACGTATCTGTGACGTTCAGACTTTCAGGGAAGAGTAAACACGCACCTGTTATAATGCATGTGCTTCTGGAAATTCTTACTTAGAAACTCCTTGTGGAAGTCGGCCATCTCCTCCTCACTCAGCGTCGCCTTCCGACCTGCAAGTCAGTAACAAGGGGAAGCATGACGCTGGAAGGCGGGCGCTGCCCGGCGCCGCAGGACAGCTCTAACCCCCAGCAGCCTCATCTCCGCACACCAGCAGCGAACTCTGAAACGAGCTCGGGCCACGCTGAGGCAGGCACCGTGCGCGGCAGGCTGAGCCGCTGCCTGGGGCGCCTGAATCCCACGCGAGTCTCTGTGCTTCCAGCCCAGCTCCCTGCTAACGTGGCCTTGGGAGGCGGGGGACGGTGGCTCAAGCACTCGGATTCCTGGTACCCAGGGGGGAGACCGGATGAAGTTCCTGGCTCCCGGACTTGGCATGGACCAGTTTGGCTAAGGCAGGCGTTTGGGAGTGAACCCTAGATGGAAGATAACTGTCTCTCCGTCACTTTGCCTTTCAAATAAATAAACAAATCTTTAAAAAAAGAAGACAGTTCCACTCACTATAGCATCAGGGATGGAGGAGCACTGCCCAGCAGGGCAGGAGGGCCAGGCAGCCCCCACCTGACCCCTCCCTTGCCGTAAGCGCCCAGGATGGACGGGTCCTCCTCTCCCAAGCTCGCCACGCCGAGGCCCACGCCAAAGAGAAGCACCGTGGACGCTTGCTGACTGTTCACACCGCAGACAGGCCCCAGCCACCCCTGTACTGAGAACCAGCCACGTCCACCCCACGGACGCCATCCTCTCCCCGAAGCGCAACACCGGGGCGAAGACCTCCCCACAGAACTGCCCCGGGGACGGCTTCCCGCTCTCAGCAGTCGCCCTACGTCTCGAGTGGGTGGGCCCCTAGGAGTATGGAGTATGCAGACCCTTCCCCTCCGCGACTGCGGACAATGTAGCAAGAGTGATCCCACTGCCCTCTGGCTGCCGCACCCAGAGGCTCCTGCCAATAAAACTTCCGCTTTGCTCAATAAAAAAACGCCACAGAAAACGCAGCAAGGCGCGCCCAGCAGAGCACCGCTCATTCCCCGTGACGATGCATCCTCAGCTCACGCTCCCCTTCCTGCTTCCTGGCATGGGCTGTGCAGATAAACCTTCTAGAAAGCCATCAAGAGAACCCACCAGCGCCAGGAACGTCACCAACACCTTCCCCATGAACCTGGTGAGTGTAGACTGAGGTCTTGTTGCTTAAGAGGCATGCGGGGCCGGCGCCGCGGCTCATAGGCTAATCCTCCACCTTGCGGCACCGGCACACTGGGTTCTAGTTCCGGTCAGGGTGCTGGATTCTGTCCCGGTTGCCCCTCTTTCAAGCCAGCTCTCTGCTGTGGCCCAGGAGTGCAGTGGAGGATGGCTCAGGTCCTTGGGCCCTGCACCCCATGGGAGACCAGGAGAAGCACCTGGCACCTGGCTTCGGATCAGCATGGTGCGCCGGCCGCAGCGCCCATTGCGGGGTGAGCCAACGGTAAAGGAAGACCTTTCTCTCTCTCTCACTGTCCACTCTGCCTGTCAAAAAAAAAAAAAAGATTTATTTATGTGAAAGTCAGAGAGAGAGAGAGAAAGAAAGAGGTCTTCCATCCACTGGTTCACTCCCCAGATGGCCACAACAGCTGGAGCTATGCCGATCCGAAGCCAGGAGCCAGGAGCTTCTCCCGTTTCTCCCACGAGGATGCAGGGGCCCAAGGACTTGGGCCATCTTCCACTGCTTTCCCAGGCCATAGCAGAGAGCTGGATGGGAAGTGGAGCAGCCAGGACTCAAACAGGGCCCACATGGGACGCCGACACTGCATTTACCCACCACGCCACAGTGCCGGCCCCAGCATGTAGCATTTACAATCGGAGCAACCTCGTCTTCCTGCACCAGGCACCAGTCCACGGGTGGGCTCGTCTTGCGCATCTGCAGCAGCTCTTCCTCCAGTCCCACGGCCCGTGTGATCTCTGCCACGGGCACTCGCCACCCACCACTCAGGGCTGCAGGACGTCTCTCCTGGATGCTGACCCGGCTCCTCCCTGCCGAGCCCCTGCACCTGCAGCTGCCACCACCCCGGGCTCCCGCCGGGACTCAGCCCCAGCCGCCCCGGGTCCCAGCCGCCCCGGGTCCCAGCAGCCCCGGGTCCCAGCAGCCCTGTCCAGGAAGCAAGGCTCTGGAAGGGGGGTCCCGCGTCTGTGCCGGGGCCTGCGGGCCACACGCAGGGAGTGGCCCTTCCCCAGACAACACAGGGCTGGTTTTGCTCTCCATCTTCATGGGCTGACTCCTGTCCATTTGGAACCCGTCTGTACTGCAGAGGGTGCAATGGAAATCCAGTCTCCCAGCCACGAGTAACTGGCAGACAGATGCTCTGCATTCACTGAGAACACCGGGCGTCCTGAGGGCTACCCACGTCGTGAGTGGCTCGACCTAGGTGCCCAGCTCAGGTACCACATGCACCGTCACCCGGCAGTGCTGAGGGACCACAGCCTCCACGCTGCCAGAACACAAGCCCCTCCGCCACCATCTCCTGTTTAAACAGCTGTCAGGGCGCCTGCCTTCCTCTCCTCTGCACAGCCCCTCGGGTCTTCAGGGGCCGCGCTGAGGACTGTGGGACGGCCGGCTAAGCTGCCGACAGCAGCACCAGCTTCTTATCGGAGTAACAGTTTGAGGCCCGGCTGCCTCCAATCCAGCTCCCTGCTAACGCGCCTGGGAAACCCCCCAATCCAGCTCCCTGCTAACGCGCCTGGGAAAGCAGCTGCTGATGGTCCAAGTGCTTGAGCCCCTGCCCCCACGTGGGAGACCTGGATGGAGTTCAGGGCTCCTGGCCTCAGCTGGCCATTTGGGGAATGAACCAGAAGATGGAAGGTAACTCTCTCTCTCTTGCTCTGCTCCCCAGGCAGGGACAGATGAGACACAGGTGACTGACAGGCAGAACCAGGTGAGGGCCACAGCTGTCACTCGCATGTCCAGTGGAACCGTCTTGACCACGTGCAGAGAACAGACTGAAGCAGGGGTCAATGGACGACACCTTATAGCACCGACTGCAACACCTGACGCCCACTCGTCTGTGTCTGTCCTACGGCTGCTTCCACACCAACAGCAGACTCAGCAGCTGACCAGAGACCCCACAGGGATCAACCACCTGCCGTCCGAGCCTTTAGACTCTGCTGACCTCTGCTTTAAAGACCAGAGGCCAGGAGCCGGCGTTGTGGTGCGATGGGCTAAGCCACCAACTACACAGCCCGCATCCCATACGGGTGCCAGCTTGAATCCTAGCTGCTCTTCTTTTTTTTTTTTTTAAGATTTTATTTATTTATTTGAGAGGGAGAGTTACAGACAGAGAGAGGAAGAGACAGAGAGAAAAGTCTTCCTTCCACTGGTCCACTGCCCAAATGGCTGCAATGGCTGGAACTATGCCGATCCGAAGCCAGGAACCAGGAGCTTCTTCCCAGTCTCCCGCTTGGTGCAGGGGTCCAAGTACTCAGGCTGCTCCACTTTTGATCCAGCTCCCTGCTAAGGTGCCTGGGGAAGCGGCAGAAGATGGCCCAAGTACCTGGGCCCCAGCCACCCTCATGGGAGACTCGGGTGGAATTCCTGGCTCTGGCTTCAGCCTGGCCCAGTCCCAGTTGTTGGAGCTATTTGGGGAATAAACCAGCAGGTGGAAGATTTTCTCTCTCTCTGCCTTTCAAATAAATAAGTCTTTTTTTTAAAAAAAGAGAGACTGGAGTCCATAAAGTTACTGCAGTAGAAACAGAATTCACAAGATGGAACTACAGCCACGTGTGAGGGGCAGGGGATGGCAAAAGTATTGATTTTCTTTTTAAAGTTTGGTTATTTGAAAGGCAGAGTTACAGAGACAGAGGGAGAGCCAGAGAGAGTGACAGAGAGAGCGACAGAGAGAGAACTTCCATCCACTCGTTCACTCCTCGAAGGGCAAAACTGCCTGCACTGGGCCAGGCCAAAGCCAGGAGCCAGGAGCCTCTTCCAGGTCTCCCAAGTGCTTTGGGCCATCCTCTGCTGCCCTCCCAGGTGCCCCAGCAGCAAGCTGGCCTGGAAGCAGAGCCGGGACGTGAGCCAGCACCCACACGGGAAGCCGACATTGCAGATCATAGCTCAAGCTGCTGGATCACACGCGCTGGTCCCTGGTTTTTTAAAAACCATTAAAAAAATGTTTATTTATTTCTGTATACTTGAAAGGCAGCAGGACAGGCAGAGGAAGAAGAGTTTCCTGGCCTGGCTCACTCCCCACACACCTGCCTGGGAGTGCTCACCTGGGAGTGCTCCCCTGCCCGGGAGTGCTCCCCTGGGAGTGCCCGCCTGCCCGGGAGTGCTCCCCTGGGAGTGCCCGCCTGCCCGGGAGTGCTCCCCTGCCTGGGAGTGCCCGCCTGCCCGGGAGTGCTCCCCTGCCTGGGAGTGCCCGCCTGCCCGGGAGTGCTCACCCGGGAGTGCTCCCCTGGGAGTGCCCCGCCTGCCCGGGAGTGCTCATCCGGGAGTCCTCACCCGGGAGTGCTCCCCTGCCCGGGAGTGCCCGCCCCAGAGCCTCCCTCCCTCCCTCCCTCGGCACCCCTTCTCCTGACCTCTCACGGAGCTGCAGGACCCAACAACCAGAAGGAGAAGCAGAGACGCACTGACCTGGTTCAGTTCTCGGGCCCAGGCCTTTCGCTCTGAGTCTTGAGTGAATAAACTCCTCCTTCTCCTGAAAGAAGAGGGCCGTCAGACTCTCCCTGTGCCCCGCCCCTCCTCCCCTCTGCTCCAGGGAAGGCGGGCGGCATGCTGAGAAGTGGCCCATCTCAGGACCGCGTCAGAGTTTCCTGCTTGAGCCAGGATCTGGAATGGGAGGCTCAGGGGCTGTGGTGACAGGTACAGCTGCCGCCTGCAACACCCGCATGGGCACCAGTCTGCGTCCCGGCTGCTGCACTTCCCATCCAGCTCCCTGCCAGTGCACCTGGGAAAGCAGCGAGGATGACCCAAGTCCTCGGGCCCTGTGCCCGTGTGGGAGACCAGAGGAAGCCCCGGGCGCCTGGCCTCAGCCTGGCCCAGCTCTGATGCTGCGACCATCTGGGGAGTGAACCAGTGGATGGAAGATGTCTCTGTCTGTCTCTCCCTCTCTGTTAACTCGACTTCAAATAAATTAATTAAAAAAAAAGCAATTGAGATGTGCAGTAAACTTTGGGGGTCCCGTTCACAAATGTACAGACTAAAATGCACCGTGACCCGGCCCATCCGGAGATAAAGCTTAATTATTCCCTTTCACAGTTCACCCAGGAGAAAGCGGCTCTGCCCTGAGGGTCCCCAATCTGCGCCTCTAGGAGCCCCCTCCCACACTCGTCAAACAGTGACTCACAGAGCTGAGGGAGCGCGCGGCTCTGGCGCCCCCGCGTGGCCAACTGTGTTATTCTTTCCCTGCCGGCCTCAAACCCGAACTCACCTTAGCGAAAGCCAAGTTCTGAGCCGCCCAGAACTCTTGATTCCACTCTTGCGTTTCCTGTCTCAACTCCCGGAGCCTCCGCTCCAGCGGCGACTCGTTTTCCGGGATGTAGAAGTGAACAGGTCGCAGGTTCGAGTACCTGTCTGGGGGTCCGATCCAGTCATGGCAAGATGTCCTCGGAGGGCGGAATCCGGAGGCCTTCAACAAAGGGGACGGGATTAACACCCAGACAAGCACATCACCTGCACTTGGGTCCTCATCACCCTGCTCGCCTATCTGCCCTCCTACCTGCTGCACTGTGCCCCCGGCATCCCGCATCGCAGTGCGGTCTGAGCCCCAATCCCTGCTGTCGACAGGGAAGCACAGAAGACGCCCGAGAGCTCGGGACCCTGCCACCCACACGGAGACCCAGATGGAGCTCGGGCCCCAACCCTGGTGGTTGTGGCTACGTGGGGAATCAAGCGGCAGATGGGCACATCTCTCTCTCTCTCTGTCACTCTGCCTTTCAAGAAAATAAATATTTAAAGAAGGAAAAACGTGGTCAGTGGGTAAAGCTGCTGCTTGCAATGCAGGCATCCCACATGGGCGCCAGTTCAAGTCCCGGCTGCTCCACTTCCAATCCAGCTCCCTGCTACGGCCTGGGAAAGCAGTGGAAGACGGCCCAAGTCCCTGGGCCCCTGCATCCTCGTGGGAGGCCTGGATGAAGCCCCTGGCTGCTGGCTTCGGCCTGGCACAGCCGTGGTCACTGCGGCCATTTGGGGAGTGCATCTCCAGGACAAGGGGAAACTACTGTGCACATGTTCCCATCAACACCTGCGCGTCGGGCAGGCATTTGGCAAGGTGGGTGAGGCGCACGTGGGAGGGTTCAAGTCCTGGTTTGCTTGATTCCATCCCCCTGCCAGTGTGCACGCTGGGAGAGCAACGATGGCCGAGGCACGCGGGTCTCTGCCACCAGGTGGGACTCCCCGCCCCAGCCCTGGCTGCTGTGGGCACTTGGAGAGTCGATCAGCAAGTGGGAGCTCTTTCTCTGTTTCTCTCTTGGGGGAAAAGAAAAGACTTATTTATTTGAAAGGTGAGTGACAGAGATCTTCCATGTAAAGTGAGTTTCCCGACAGCCTTCACGGCCAGGACTTCTGCTGCCTCCCAGGCGCAAAGCAAGAAGCTGGATGGGAGGCAGCACCGGCATGGGATCCGGGACGCCCGTGTTTCCCAGAACCTTACCCTCTACACCACAACACTGGCCCCCTCTGTGTTTCAAATAAAATGAAAACAAATAAAAATTTAAAGGGGGCTATGCTGTGGCGTAGCGGGTAAATAAAATGAAAACAAATAAATAAAAATTTAAAGGGGGCTATGCTGTGGCGAAGCGGGTAAAGCCGCCGCCTGCAGTGCCGGCATCCCCTGTGGGCACCAGTTTGAGTCCCGGCTGTGGCCTGGGAAAGCAGTGGAGGATGACCAAGTGCTCGGGCCCTGCACCCACATGGGAGACCCAGAAGAAGCTCCTGGCTCCTGGCTTTGGCCTGGCCCAGCTCTGGCCATTGAGGCCATCTGTGGAATGAACCAGCGGACCTCTCTGTCTCTCCCTCTCTCTTACTCTTCCAAATACAAATAAATAAATCTTTAAAAAAAGAAGTGCCTTTATGCACAACCACAAGAACCTGTAAGCAGTGGTCCCTCCCCTGGGGAGCGGGAAAACAGAGGCGTGTCCACGGGAAACCGCTCCACAGGGGCTCTGGGCCC
>CM027391.1:38785983-38805945 GCA_015711505.1 Sylvilagus bachmani | reverse complement strand
GCCCCTGCGCGGGTCCGGTTCTCCAGCGAGCAGCCTGCGGGACCCGTTGCGGCGCTGGCACCGGCGCCCAGCCGGCCGTGGAGAAGCCGCGTCCCGCGCAGCCCTCTCGCTGCTGCAGGGCTGCCACGCCACGGCCTTTCGGAGGCTGGATCCTCACCAGACACGCGAGCCAGGCGGGTGCGCGCGTGGGGCGGAAGTCGGGGCGGCGGCCGCACGAAAACCCGCCGCCCCAGTGTCGCAGCCCCCAGCGGCCGCTCCTCGCGCCGTGATCCCGCCCAGGCCCGGCTCCGCGCCCGCCGGCTCGGGGAGGAGACGCCGGCCCGAACGCCGCGTCCGCAGCCGGCCGCCGCGCACCTCGGGGCGCCTCCGGGCAGACACCAGGTCCGCGCACCCCGGCGGGCGGGCGCCAGGCCAGGGGCGGCCCGGCAGCCCCGGCAGCGCGCTTACCCCGCTCGGCGCTGCTTCCCTGCGCTCCGCACCGCGCTCCGGGGCCCGCAGCCCGCCGCCGCCCGCGAAGGCCCGGCAGAGGGGCGGGACGAGGGTCCGCGGCGCCCGCCGCCCCGCCGCCATGGGGCCGCGCCCGCCTGGCTCCCGCGGCGCCCGGCAGCGTTTGCGACGGCGAGCGGGGCCGCCTTACGGCAGGGTCGCAAAGCCGGCGGGCGCGCCGCGGAGTGGCCGACCGCGCGCTTTTCCCGCGGTGACACGGGTTGCGGTGGGGGTCTGTGGGGACGGGGCGGCGCGGAGGAGGTCTGCCGGGACCGGGCGGCGCGGGCGGGCGCCGGCGACAGTCCCCCGATCCGCGGTCGTGCCAGAGGCCCGGGGCGCGGCTCGAGGTGAGGCGCGGGCGCGGAGCCGTCTGTTCCCAGGGCTGGGGGGTGGTCGGCCCCGGACGCGGGCGCCGCGGGCTCTGCGGAAGTCGTGGGCGGCCGCGGAGCGCGGGATGGCGCGGGTGAGCGGTGCGGGGGCGCGGGCGCCTGCGTCTCCTCTCCGCCCGGCGCCGGCGTGGGGCTCCCCCGGCCGCCCCTCTCCCCCGCGCGGCCGCGCCTGGCCGGGTTCCGCGCCCCGCCCGCCCGTCCTCGCGGGGCGCCCGGGCCTCGGCCTCCGCCGCGCGCCCATTGTGAGGTCAGGGCCGGCGGCGAGCCGGGGGCCCGGGGCCGAGACGCCCGGAGCGGCCGCTGCGGCCAGTAGCTGCCGCCGCCGCCGGCCCCTTCACCGGCCGCCCCGTCCAGACCGAGCCGGGGGCAGGGGGATGCCGCTGGGGGCCCGGCCCCGCCGCCGCACCCCGTGAAGGGCTGATCTTCCACCTCGCCGCCGCGCCTGCGGGGCGCCGGGACCTCGGCCGGGTACAGTGCGAGAGGCCGGAGGGGCCGAGCCGGGCCGGCGGCGCCCGCGGGGTCCTCGTGGGAGGCAGTGCCGGGGGAGCTGGCGGGGAAGCCCTGGCCGAGCCGGGGGCCCCGTTGCGGGGCCCGTCCCGCGTTCTGCGGGCCCGGGGCGCGCCCTGCGGGCTGTTGCGTGCCCCGGGCCGGGCGGCCCCTCGGGGTCGCTCTGTGCCTGCTGGCCGGGGTCTTGCGGTAACGAGCTCTCTTGTCGCCCTGCAGTGCCCGTGAGCCCAGGCAGCGGAGCATGGACATGGGAAACCAGCACCCGGCCATCCGCAGGCTCCAGGAGATCCAGCGGGAGGTGAAGGGCGTCGAGCAGCAGGTGCTGGGCTTCAGCGGGCTGGCGGACGACAAGGCCTACCGGAGGCTGGAGCGGATGCTCACCCGGCAGCTGTTCGAGATAGACTCCGTGGACACCGAGGGCAAGGGGGACATCCAGCAGGCGCGGAAGCGGGCGGCGCAGGAGACGGAGCGGCTGCTCAAGGAGCTGGAGCAGAACGCCAGCCACCCGCGCCGCCTGGAGATCCGGAACCTGTTCCGCGAGGCGCAGGCCCTGGCGCAGGAGAAGATCGTGCCGCTCTACAGCGGGGGCGGCTGCGCCGCCGAGGTGGAGGAGAGCATCCAGGACATCGTGCTGCGGCTGACGCACGTCAAGACCGGCGGCAAGGTCTCGCTGCGGAAAGCCCGCTACCGCGCGCTGAGCAGGGTGTGCGCCGTGCAGGAGATCCTGGAGGACTGCCTGCGGAGGCAGCCCTCGCTGCCGCTCTCCGAGGACGCGCACCCGTCCGTCGCCAGGATCAACGCCGTGATGTGCACGGTGAACAAGGCCCGCGGCACGGTGATCGCGCTTCTGATGGGGGTGTGCGCCGACGAGACCTGCCGGCACCTGTCCTGCGTGCTCTCGGGGCTGCTGGCCGACCTGGACGCGCTGGACGTGGCCGGGCACCCGGACATCAGGAACTACCGCAGGGAGGTGGTGGAGGACATCAACAAGCTGCTGAAGTACCTGGACCTGGAGGAGGAAGCGGACACGACCCGCGCCTTCGACCTGGGGCAGAACCAGTCCATCCTCAAGATAGAGAAGGTCCTCAAGAGGATGCGGGAGGTCAAGGACGAGCTTCTGCGCGCGCAGAGCCCGGCCGAGCTGTACCTGAGCTCCAAGACGGAGCTGCAGGGCCTCATCGGACAGCTGGACGAGGTGAGCCTGGAGAAGAACCCCTGCATCCGGGAGGCCCGGAGACGGGCGGTGATCGAGGTGCAGACACTGGTCACCTACGTGGACCTGAAGGAGGCGCTGGAGAAGAGGAAGCTGTTCGTGGGTGCGGAGCACCCGTCCCACAAGGCCGTCTGGAGCGTTCTCGGGAACCTGTCGGAGATCCAGGGGGAGGTCCTGTCCTTCGACGGCAACCGGACCGACAAGAACTACATCCGGCTGGAGGAGCTGCTCACCATGCAGCTGCTGGCCCTGGACGCGGTCGACCCGCAGGGCGAGGAGAACTGCAAGGCCGCGCGGAAGCAGGCGGTGAAGCTGGCCCAGAACATCCTCAGCTACCTGGACCTCAAGTCGGACGAGTGGGAGTACTGACCGCCAGTGGGAGTACGACCGCGAGTGGGAGTACGACCGCGAGTGGGAGTACTGACCGCCAGTGGGAGTACGACCGCCAGTGGGAGTACGACCGCGAGTGGGAGTACTGACTGCGAGTGGGAGTACTGACCGCCAGTGGGAGTACGACCGCGAGTGAGAGTACGACCGCGAGTGGGAGCACTGAGCGGCGAGTGCGGGTGCGGAGCGGCCTGGCTTCTTTTGCACTGCGTGTAGACCTCGACATCTCGTAGCGCGCTTGGCTCCCCAGCCGGGCTGTGGTTTGTACTTGCATATTTCAGTCTCAGTATTTATAACTTGATCAAATTATATTCAGTATCTGCTGCTTTTGATGTTGCGAAGCAGCTGTCATTGCAGGACGTCCTCTTCCCTCCCGGGCGCGGTCTGTCTGCCTGCGATTCCTGCGCTTTTCATCAGAAAGTGAAGTAGAGGTAGCTTTTGTAATTGTAAGTGGGGTGTGCACATATTAATATGCAAATTTAAGCCTAAACTAGGCGTGACTTCACAGCATACTGGAAGAATTATGAGAAGGGGGAAATTTTTTGGTTCCATAGTGCAGTCGGGGCGCAGACCCCCCAGCGTTTGCGCTGAGGCCCCGCCCAGCGGGTGGGTGTTTTCTTCTTCAGCGTGTTCTGTGTGGAGACAGTTCTGTTCTCCGCATCTGAGAAGGGGAAACCCTCTGTGTGCAGCGCAATTAGGAACATAACCGACAGCCTCGGAGAGGGGCGAGGCACCGGCTGGCAGACGCCCTCAGCTGGTTTGGTTGTGAATCTGAACCTGAGGTCCCCCGGTGACCAGGGGATGAGAACCCGGGGCCGGTCCCAGGAGGCGGCGTCTGTGCTGCCCGGGGCCACTCCGTGCCCACCGCCAGCAGAGATAGGCTGCGCCCGGCCCTGTCCACACTTCCCGAGGACCGCGTGTGCCCAGTGCCCAGTGCCTTGGCGGTGTTCTTGTCCCAGAGCGGCCCTGACAGAGGGCACGGTGCCCTGAGTCGGGAGCCGGGCAGGAAGTGAGAGGTAGAGGAATAGGCTTAAGTGCCCACGAGGAGCTGAGGTGCGGCCCCTCCTGCTGCACACAGACCCTGGGCGGAGGGGCCGGGGCCCGGCGCCTGCAGGCGCTCACCGCGGTCCCTGCAGTCCTCGTTTGACCAGCATGTGGGAACGTTAGCTGTCAACACCTCCTCAGCGCTGACGTCAGGTTTCCACGGCGGTGCGGCTGGGACACTGGAGCGGTCCGCGGCGGCCCTGAGTGGCTGTCCAGCACGGACTGTGTCTCCTCTGAGCCTGGCCGTGCCCCAGCTGCTGCCCACAGCCAGCCCTCGTGCGCGGGGCCTGTGGCGCCCAAGCCTGCTGGGAGCCGCTGTGTGCCTGGGCCGAGCCGGGTTCCTCACGTGTTGTGATGTCCGATCTCTGCAGAGACTGCACCGAGTAAAAGCTGTTCCCCGACCGTGTGGCCTCGGTCTGCATTAAACACGGGATCCATGTTCACGCAAAACCAGCGCTGCGCTTTCTTGATTCCGCTCCGTGGGTGGGTCGCTGTGTGCCCAGGGCCTGTTAGTATCTGCGGCTTTTCGCGCTTGTGTTATGTCGCCGGTTTTTATCTGGTTTCGGGGGATCTGTGTTCATATTGTCTGCAAAGCCTGTAGCAGGCCGGTGTTTTCCCCTGGGGAAGGAGTGGCCGATCGTGGTGTGCTGGGTCCCTGCCCCTGTTAACCGTGGGACTGTTGGTACCGATTAGCGCCCTTGGTGGTCCATACAATAAATCTTGGCTTCATGTTTGTAGTGGAGAGAGGCTGAGTCTGGTGTGTTCCCTGCTGGCCCCGGCCCGTCGTCACCTGACGTGTGTGACGTGGGAGGGATCCCTGTAGCGCCAGGCCGACGGAGCGTGGCAGGTGGGCTCCTGGCTGCAGCTGGTGGCAGTGAATGGGTCTCTGTCCCCTTGTCAACAGCCGGGGGCGGGGCCATGGTCTGACACAGAAATTGACCTTTCTATAGAAAGGGGAAGAAACTCTGGGACATGGTTCTGGAAACTTCTTGGAGAGGAGTCTAGAGTTTCAGAGTGCTGTTGCCCCACCTCTTGGCAGAGCCGTGAGGAAGGCTCGGGTTCAGCCCCGCCTGGGGCCCCTGGCAACCTCCGGTCCAGCTCTGGTGCCTGCACGGCCAGGTCCACTCCGGTCAGCCGTTTGTTGACGCTCAGTCCGTTCCGTGGTGGCACCAACTTCTTTTTTCTGTTTCTGGCCTCTTCGTGCGAGTCCTTCTGTCGTCTTTGCCTGCTTTCAGCTCCCACGTGAGCCCCGTGATGGAGCAGAGCGCCTCTCCAGCCGGGCGGGCTCAGCCAGGCCGAGAATGGGTTGGAAAGAATGCTTTGGAGGGGCTGGTGCTGTGCGGGGAGTTAAGCCGATGCCTGCCACCAGCACCCGTGTGAGCGCCAGGTGGAGTCCCGGCTGCTCCACTCCAACCTAGCTCCCTGCTGATCCGCCTGGGGAGGCAGCGGAGGGTGGTGCAAGCGCCTGGGGCCCTGCCACCCATGTGGGAGACACTGATGGAGTTCCAAGCTCCTGGCTGGACCAACCCTAGCCATTGTGGCCATCTGGGGGAAAGAACCAGAGGATGGAAGGTGTCTGTCTGTCACTGTCTTTCCAATACATCGTGAACAGAACACCTCGAGTGTAGGTGTTTGGCTTAACGCTAGCAATGCCTGTGTCCCACATCGCAGCCCCTGGGCTTGGTTCTCAGCTCCGGAGCCTGCTTCCAGCTTCCTGCTAACGTGCACCTGGTGCTGAGTCGACTCAGGTGGTTCTGAGACGGATCGCCTCCCTGGGGGCCTGCACGGCCACGCGGCGGATGGGGCAGCAGAAGGGCTCAGCGTGTGCGGATGCGGGGCGTGTGGCCCCCCCAGAGAGCCTCCTGCATCTGCCTGTGGCTGCCTGGGCCGCAGGGTTTACAGAAGTCCCCCCCCCCGCCCCGATGAGCACACTGGCTGTGCAGCAGGAGCCTGGTCCTTGGGTTCAAGTCACTTTCGCCACTTTCACAGCTGGGTGGAGGCATTTGCACAGCATTTGAGATGCCACTCAGGATGCCCGAGTCCCATACTGCAGTCCTGGGTTTGAGTCCCGGCCCCTGCCTGCAACCTAGCTTCCTGCCGGTGCCCACCTGGGAGGCAGCAGGTGCCACCCACAGGGGAGAATGGATGGAGTCCCTGGCCGCTGGCTACGGTCTGACGCAGCCCCAGCTGTAGGCAGGCATTTGGGGGAGTGGAGCAGTGGAAGATCTCTCTCTGCTTTCAAGTGAAAATAAATAAAACTGAAGGTTTAAAAGCAGAAGCTGGGGGGCCAGCGCCTGCAGTGCTGGCATCCCAGTTCCAGTCCTGGCTGCTCCTCTTCCTGTCCAGCTCTCTGCTGTGGCCTGGGAAAGCAGCAGAAGATGGCCAAGTGCTTGGCAGCCATTTGGGGAGTGAACCAGCGGATGGAAGACCTCTCTCTCTCTCTCTCTCTCTCTCTCTCTCTGCCTCTCTGCCTCTCTGCCTCTCTTCTCTCTGTGTAACTCTTTCAAATAAATAAATAAATCTTTGAAAAATAAAAAAAAATTAATTATTAAAAAAAAGCTGGAAGAACTGCCCAGCTCCCTGAGTCAGTATTCTAAGAAGTGGGTGAGGGTGTGGCCGTGCACACCCCCTCAGTAAGTGGTGCCATGTGTCCCTTTTATATTACTAATTCTTGTTTATTTGACAGAGTTATAGACAGTTGAGAGAGGTCTTCCATCCGCTGGTTCACTCTTCAAATGGCTGCTCCCGCCGGCACTGCGCTGATCAGGAGCCAGGAGTCTTCCCAGTCTCCCATGCGGGTGCAGGACCCAAGCACCTGGGCCATCCTCCACTGCCCCCCCGGGCCACAGCAGAGAGCTGGCCTGGAAGAGGAGCAGCCGGGACTAGAACCTGGCGCCCATGTGGGATGCCGGCACCGCAGGCGGAGGATTGACCAAGTGAGCCTTGAGGACCCCACCAAGGACCTGCAGCCCCAGCCCTCCCCCTGCCCCCCACCCTCGCACACAGCAGACCCCACGCCCTGGTCCGTGTGACTGGCCCTCAAGGGCTCGGGGCACTCACCTTGCCCGTGGCTGTCCTGACTGCTGAGAGCTGGAACCGAGGGCAGGCGTCGGCGTGGCGAGGGGTGGTGACTGCCAGGCCCAAGGCTCAGGGGTCAGCAGCCTCCAGGAAGGGTGGTCGGGCCTGTGCTGGGGCCCTCCCTCCGCTCCAGTCCCTGACTCCTGGCAGCCCTTGGCTTTGGCTGTGGAGGATGGGGGTCGGGGGTCACTTGTGTAGCTGAACGAGAGGGTGAGTTTGGGGACCCCATCTGCCTGTCTCCCCAGTGAGGGCCCCCACATGTGGCCCACACCACTTTGCTGATGAGGCTTGCATGGGATGTGGTGGGCAGCGTCCAGCTTCCCCAGATGTGCTCAGAGCTGCACGGGCTGTCCAGGCCCCAGGGGGAGGGGCAAGATAGAGACCCCCGTCTCCCCGTGGACTTTCACTGGGCCAGGCTGCCCTGTTCAGACAGGGCCGGTAGCTGGTCAGGTCCACCCCATGCCGGCTCCCCCTGCTGCCACCTACCTGGGACCCAGCAACTGCATTTCGTCCCCATGGGCTTTGGTTTCCTATCTGCAAGGTGGGTGGCTGGACTGGGGGTCCGGTGCACAGGATGTTGGGACACCTGCCCCAGTCTGCCCCTTGCCTGGTGTTCCCACACAGCTGCTCTGTCTTGTCCCCGGCTCAGCGTGTGTGTGCCTGGCCTCTTCCCCGTGGAAACAGCAGCATGGGGGAGGGGTGTGCCCAGCCAGGTGGGAAGAAAAGGAGGCTGCACACTGTGGCCTCTGGGACTTCGCCCCCCCCACACACACAGCCAGACCTGGGGGAGGAAGTGCCAGCAAGTGTCCATGGCTGGCAACAAGGTGCCTGGGGCTCAGCATTGCAGCCCAAGCAGAGACAGTGCTGTCGCTCCTGGGCTGGGAGGAGAGGGCTCCGTGCCTACTTGTGAGGCATCAGCAGGCATGGAGGTCTGGCCAGGATCCCAAGGCCTCCCTGTCCATGAAGACCTGGTGCCTGGTCACAGGTGCACATGGACTCAGGGCCACCTGATGGCTGCCCCGGGGGAAGACCTGCTCGTTATGGTGTGCCCGGCCCAGCGCTGACTGCTGCAGCTGCTCCTGGCTAAGAGGAAGGCGAGGAGCCCAGGGGCTGTGAGAGCCACAGCCCGGCTGCGCCCGAGCCCAGCCCGAGCAGCACCTGCACTCTGCCCCGTCCTCCTCCTGATGCCTGGGCTGCATGCCTCAGACACTGTTACAGACCGACTGGGACTTGGCTCCCCGACAGGCTGACATTAAACCCCGCGTCTCACGTTCACACTGCAGGGCAGGCGTGTGCACAGCGCTGAGGACGCCAGTGAGACGCTGCACCTGTGTCGGAGTGCCTGGGTTTCGGTCACACTGCAGGAGCCGCCTGGGGGGCTGGGGGCGGGATCTGCCCCACGGGCCCCTGCCAGATGTGGGTCTGAGCCGCTCAGCCACGAGCAGCTGCCCACCTGGGGCGCAGGAAAGGCTGCCAAGGCCGCTGTCTTTAACTGAGCTGGGGCCTGCAGCAGGAATGCCACCTGCCGGGTCGGGCCAGAACGGTGGCCCTGGGTGACCCCTGGGAGTTTGTGGGCACCTTAGGACTGGGCACTGTGTGAGTGCTCACCCTGGTGGCAGCAGTGGCCCCCTCGCTGGGAGAATGGGGCTGGGGCAGGAGAGCTGGGGAAGGGGGCAGGAAGAGTGGAGAGGATTTGGGGGTCAGAGAGGGCAGCAGCAGGGGCCTGGGGGGGCTCTCAGGTTCCAGCCACAGGAGATGGTGTGACGGAACCCCTGGGCCTCGCTGAAGAGGTTTTCAGAGGTGCAAGGAGTCTCAGGGCCCAGAGACCAGCCACAGCCACAGGGCTGGCACAGCGTCACGTCCAGCTTCTCTGGGACCAAGTCTGGCCTCGCGCCTTCTGCAGACTGGCCCTCAGCCCGGGTGCATGGGCCTCACTTCCCCTGGAGCCCTGGGTTCCACCCTGCCAGGAAAGGGCATCCCACAGCCTTTGACCCTGACCAGCCGTCCCAGGACCAACAGCCAGGGGTGGCTGTGGGCGAGGGGAGAGTGTGCAGGTAGAAGGGTGGAGCCAACAGCAGGTGCAAAGATGTGGTCGGGGGTTCCGTGGGACAGGACCCCACAAGGCCTTGGGCACTGGGGTCACCACGTCCTGCACCAGAGGTTCCTCCCCAAGGCACAAGGTTCTGCATCCATCTGTCCTGTCCCACAGCAGGAGGGGCCTGGTGGGGAGGGGGAACCCCACACAGTCCTGTCCCACAGCAGGAGAGGCTCCTTTGCCTTGGCGTTCCCAGACACCTACACCTGCCTGCCGTGTGCTCCCAGGTCTGGCCACCAGGCGGCACCCACGGCCAGGTTTTGCCTGGCTCAGGAGGCTAACCGGAAGTGGACCTGGGCCAGCCGGCCTGCGCAGCTGTTATGCTTGGGCCACCGCCAGGTGCACCTATTCCAACCCACGGTGGACAGGTGGCCTTGGTACCGCCTGGGTGGCAGCTTCTGAGCCTGGCAATGGATGGTGCTGGCGCAGTCACCGGTTAGCATAGAGCCTGCTGACCTGTCAGGCCCTGGCATCAAGGTGACGGGGGCTCGTCCTTCCCCAAGGAGGTCTCTGCACAGTTCCAGCCCTTGCTGGGACCCCGGTGTCTGCCTCGTGAGAGATTCGTGTGCATTTTCCACAGCCCAAGCTGGATGCTGCTTCCTGCCAGCAGCCTTTGGGGACCTCCCGCCCCATCGGGCACAGGCCTCTTGGGCTGTATGATGCTCTGCCTCTCGGACACCCTGGAGCTGGGCCATCCCTTCCCACCCAGGGGCCAGGGAGCCCACCAGGGTGTATCTGTGTTTGCAGGGTCCAGGGAAGGAAAAGGAGAGTGAGGGGCGGGGCCTGGGCACGTGGCCTGGCTGGGGCCAGGAGGAGCCCAGTCTGGAGCTGCTCCCCCATCCCCAGAGCTGGGACAGGTAGGCACAAACAGCCCATCCAGTGGGCGGGCGTTTGCACTGGTTGGGACCCTGCCTCAATGTCAGACTACCTGGCTCACCTAACACACGCCCTGCAAGACAGCACCCGACGGCCCAGATGTGGAGTCCCTGCCACGTGGGGGGGCCCCTCCAAGCTCCTGGCTTCAGCCTAGTCCTGCCCAGATGGCTGCCGAGATATGCAGAGCAAACCAGCAGATGGAAGACCTTTCTGCTGTATCTCCACCTTTCAAATAAAATACAAATATTAAAAAAAAAAGTCCATCACACTCCACACAGTGGGTACACGGCGGCAGCCAGGGCAGCCGAGGCTCCAGACAGCGGCCATGCAGTGCGATGTGGGGTGTGGGACGGGGGGCCCAGGCCTGCAGGCTCCTGGGCCCCCTGGGGCTGGTGGGAGGCCGGGTACAGTGAGACTCAGCTCCGGCTCCCCCACCCCATGCCTTCACAGCAGCTGCGGAGGCAGGTCAGGCCCCTCCCCTGCCGTCGCTCCCTGCCCTGGAAAGCCCTCTGGGACCGCTCAGCACCGCCTTTGCCTTGCCCGGGCCCAGGGCCCTCGCCTGGGCTGCTGCAGCCAGGTCAGCAAGGCTGGGACCCCAACACTGCAGGAAGCACCGCGAAGGAGAGGCGTGTCCTGCGCCACGCACCTGCTCCTCGGGGCCCAGCACGTGTGCCTCGTGGGGCCTGGGATCTCTTGGCAGGTCTGTGCTGTCAGACGGGGAGGTGGAGGCAGGGCACTGGGGGCCCAGCTGTGACGCTCAGAGGGCCTGGGTATTCTCCCTGCCACCTGCCCTGACACCTCTGCTCACCTGTTGTCCCCAGCAGGAATTAGGGACCTTGGGGCCACCTCCCTCGCCACTCTTTGACGTCAGAAGACAGTGGGGCTTGGGCTGGGCTGACCACGGCCTCCCTGGAGCGGGACTCCAGCCCTCTGCTGGGGTCCCCAGGGACTGCCTGCGCTGTTTCCAGGCGTGTGTCCTGTCTGTCCATGGGGCTGACACCCTCAGCGTGGGGGCTGCACAGACAGCATGAGGTGACGGGTCTAGCTCCAGGCGTGGCACACAGGATCGTGCCAGCAGATGCCTACGCAGGCCCCCAAGCCCAGCAGGCCCCACTGCCTGCCCCCACCCCAGCAGCACAGGGATGTGGGGGGAGGGGAGGCGCGCACTGCAGCTCTTAGGCCACTTGTCCTTCCCCGAGCTCAGGCGTGAGCTGGGTCTCAGAGCTGGATGAGGTGGGAGCTGCCAGTGCCCCCGAGACCCTGCTCTGGGCTGTGCGCCCCTCAGAGCCCAGAGGGTCTCTGGAGGCTGGGGCTTGAGAGCCTGCGTCCCCCTGCCCTGCAGATGTCTTTAGAACAAAGCCCTTAGAGATCTGTGCTCTCACAGCCTGGCTGAGCGTCGACGGGTGATTGTGCACACGTGCATGTGTGCACTATGTGCACATGCATGTGTAGGAATGTGTGGGTGCACACGTGTGCTGCATGCATGCCAGCATGTGCACCCCCACCTTGTGCTTTTGTGCGCAGTGTGTGGTTGCAAGTGTGTACTGGGGTGGCACACTGCCTCCCCAGCAGCCCGAGGTTGAGGGCCAGGGTAGAGAATGACTCTAGGCCCGGGAGCACCCCTGTTGGGGGCCTGGGCTGGGCCTGGGCTGGGCCGACTCGTGGTGTCCTGGGAACGGGCCCAGAGGAAGACTGCCTGTGCAGGCTGGGACAGCGCCATGGCAACGCGGCACAAAGCGCTGGCCTACTTCCACCCCGCCCCCGCGACGCCATGGCAGCAGCAGCTCCAGGGAGGGGCGTGGGGCCTTCGGGGCTCCTGGGGGGGCCACGCGCCCCGGCCTCAGGGGACTGGGGCCCTGGCAGCCTCACCCTGGCCTGTGGGGGCGCACTTCCTAAGCCATGCTGGAGCCTGGGGCGCAGGGAGGTCTGACACCAGTGGTTGCAAAGGGTGAGGAGGGGTCCCAGTCCAGCAAGCTCAGAGCTCTTGGTGCTCCCGGGCGGTCAGCGTCCGAGTCCTCAGGCCTGGGGCCCTCAGCCTAGAGGTCAGGCCAGAAGCCGCGTGCCTCACAGGAAGGGCCCTCACACCCCTGGACACTAGGCTGGTCCGTCCTCGGCACGGTTGGGACATGGTCCAGGGCTGGACTCCACTCGCAGCAGGTGGGGCGACACCCAAGGCCTGTCAGAGTCCTGCCCAGCCCGAAGCTCGTGGCCTCTGCTTGCAGGAAGCCTGCCTGGGCTGGCCCTGGAGTGCTCGGAGCTGCAGGGATGAGGCCAGTGTCCAGGTCTCAGGGGGGCCAAGGAGCCCAGCTGGGGTGCCAGGGCTGCCGGTCTTTGCCCTGAACTCCGGATGACATGGGCCACCTGCCTCCGTGCCATCCACACTGCCCTCGACTTGCCCTGCCCCCGCAGTCTCCAGCAGGGGTGTCCTGCCAGGGGACGAGACACAGCAGGAGGCCAGCAGGGCGGTGGGGATGCTTTGTGGAGCATGGCCAGGGACAGGAAGCCCTTCGTGGTCACTCGTGGGTGTCACCAGACACACACACACACGGAGAGCCAGCTGCCTTTCTGACCCCTCCTGCTGCTGTGTGACCTCAGACTGGGCAACAGGATCCCTCACAGCCGTGGCCCGTCCGTCCCAACTCCCCCTCCAGTCTGGGAGCCCCGGCCTAGCACCGCCAGACAAGGCTGCCTGGGCTGGTGCCCAGCACCATCTGTGGAATGAATGAAGGAACACGGGGGAATGAATGAATGAGTGAGGCTGGGAGGGGGCAGCCCATACACCCGATGTGTCAGCTGGGGGGGGCTGCATGCCCAAGTGTGTGCCCCCTCCCAGATAGCAGCTGCAGCCACCCTCCCCTCCTCCACCTGCCCCCCCTAATTTATGCTGTGAAGGGAGCCAGCCGCTCGCTAGTCCCCCGCCTGGTCACGGCTTTGTCCCCAGACGGATTCCCAACGGCCGATCTTAGGAAGAAAGGGCCCTTCTCTGGCCGGCGGTGAGGTCACCAAAAGGGGCCGGGTGCACACAAAGGCCGTGGCCCCCTCCCCACTCGGTTGGCAGCTGCCTCTTTGTCTCCAGCTCCTGGCCTAAGAGAGACCCCAGGGGCCCAGCTCAGCCTTGGCAGGGAAGAGGCCTGGGTGGGGGAGGGAAGGGGAGGATCTCCCTCCCCCACTGCTTCTGATGGGAGTGACTGCACCTGCTGGGCCTGGGGAGGGTCCGTGTCCAGTGAGCGTCTGGGCACAGGAAGGCGGCAGCGGTCTGAGAGGCTAGGAAGCTGTCAGGCAGCTCACCCCCTGTCCAGGAGGGGCCCCAGGGGTCACTGCTGGACCTCCCTGCACCTTGCATGAGCACGCGGACGCTCCTGGACGCCTCCCCACGAGCAGTACCGTCCCACAGGAGCTGGGGGCTATAGCTGGGGGAGGGCCAAGTCTGGGCCAGGCCGCTTGCTTTTCCCACTTTGCATGGGGGAGCGAGCTGCCTCCTCCCATCAGACTGCACACCCCATGGGCAGAGGCCAGGGCTGCCCGGTGGGGCCAGTGAGGACCTGAGACAGGCGGCCACGCTGGGCTGCGCACTCCCTGAATACCTGCGGCGTGCCAGGCACACGGGATGTGCAGTGTGGCTGGGGCCCTGGAGCTCTGGGGGTCCCGGCCCCTGGCCCGCAGGGCTACGGGAGGTGGGAAGCTGGAGTGTGGCCCTGGTGGAGGCCTCAGCAAGCATGGAAGATGCGGGAGGAGCATAGCGGGGCTAAAAGCCAGCGGCCAACCTAGAGGCTCTACCACCACTCGCCAGGCGGGCGGGGGGAGGGGCAGCCACGTGGCAGCAGGCCCTGGATGGCAAGGGGCCTGGGCCACCCGCTGCTGGCCCTGACCCAGAGCTCCTTAGCAGTCTCTCCACGGAAGGAGGAAGTGGAGCCTGAGGGAGCAAAACAAACCCTTCCTCTCTCTGACAAGCAGAGGTCAGCTGGACACAGGGCACGGCCTCAGGGCGACGGGAGTGCCGAGTGTGAGTCCACAGGCAGGTAGCGGGTCCCACCAAAACCCCAAGCCCTGGCCCTGAGGGGCGGCCAGGCCCCTGAGACAGGCCAGAAGGATGCCAGCAGACAAGGGGCAGGGCAGGGCACCCAGGGCCTCCAGGCCCCAGGAGGTGCCACACAGCCACTGTGCTCAGACCTCCGGAGGCGGGGGCACTCAGCACTGCAGGAGACACCCCCTATTCTCCTTCCCTGTTGCCTGGAGCGCAACAATGAGCCTCCGCAGCCCCCACTGTCCACCCACGGCTGCCTGCGTTCCTGGGCCTGCCAGAGGAAGCCAAGATGCAGGCTGCCCTGTCCCCTGGGTGATGCCTGCAGGCACAAATGGCCAGGCCGCCATGGGGGTCACACAATGCTCAGAACTGCCACGCCCCACCTCTCCTCTGGGCACAAGCAAGTGATGTGCAGGAAGCAGCCGGCAGCCCTGAAGGGCCGAGTGTGACCACACAGGTGCATGCCCTGGTCAGGGGCTGGAAGGGTCAGTGGAGAGAAGCCTGGGGGGAGGGGGTGGGGAGACGAACAGAGGGGAAGACCTCCTGGGCTGTGGGGACAGAAGTAGGTGGTCCTGAGCACACCCACCCTGCCGCTCCACACCAGGAGGTGCAGCGCTGAGTGCACTGTCAGGGACCAGGCAACCTGTGTCTCCTACCAAGCCCGAGCGTGAGAAGCGGCGGGGACAACACAGGCCCCTGGAAGGGACCCTTGGAGCCCTGGAAGGGCACGACTCCGCCCTGGGGCACCTGCCCTCCATTCACCTGGAAGGCACACAGGGACTTCCAAGCTCTCAGGCTGAAGCCAGGACCTGGAGCTTTATCCAGGGACCCAACAACCTTGCGCTATCACACACTTCAGCAGGAAGCCCTCTTGGGAGCAGAGCTGGGATTCCAACCCCAGCACTCAGACATGGGCTGCAGGTGTTTGAACCACTGCGCCAGGCGCCCACCCCAACACATCCCCAGCCCCCCCTTTTCTCTAAAGATTGCAAAGCTTGATTCAAGAGGAACTACACTCCTTAACACAGTAGGAGCAGGCCAAGATCCAACATTTTCCCTTAAAAAATTTTTTTGATTATGAAAAATGTCACAGAAATGCAATACCAGAGATTGCACAAAGAATCCCATACCCCGCTCCCCTGCCTGGGATTATTCTCAGGCAAATCCCAGCCCCCATCCTTGCACAACACTGCAGCGTCCCTAAGGAAGTTGTCATTCCTTGAACTGAAATGGTGGCCAGCAGAGGGGGGTGGCATGCACAGCCAGGGGCCTTGGGGAAACGTGGCTGGGGATGTGGGGTGTAGGGGTCTGGCCAGTGGGAGCCCCAGGACTGGAGGAACAAGAGTCCCAGAATCCTCAGAGTAGGGTAGCCCCTCCCCACTGTCCCCAAGAGGGCAAGGGAGCGGCTACCCTCTCAGCTGACCAACCCAGCATCTGCACTGTCGGGAGCACCTGTGGGCATGGGAGTGGAGGGAGGCGGGGCTAACAGCAGAGTGGAGGTGGCTCTTGTGTGGGGGACAGGGTGGGGGAGGGGAGGGAGGCTCTCCTTTAAAAATAGACTCCCCTCACTCCGTGCCCTCTGCTTGGCTTCTTCTAAAAATGTGCCCGCACCCCCTGCCCCCTCTGAAGGGACAGATGTCGGGGAGAAAGCTGATTACTGCAAAGGCTGCAGGCTGTGGCCGGAGCTCGGGGTGAGCGTGACCCAATTCGGAGCTATTCTCAGCCTGGTGGGAGCCGAGCTATTCCCTCCGCCGACGCTGCTGCCTCGGAAGCAGCCTGACTTTGAAACGCCCTCGTCCCGCCTGGGCTGGGCCGTGCGGGCCCCTGGCACAGCACACAGGTCTGAGCGTGAGGAGCCCACGGGAACACCTCTGCCGCTCTCAGGAAGCAACACAGCAGTGTGAGAAGGGCAGCTCCCTTTCCCAGCACACGGCCCCTGCTGAAGCCACAGGGCCCTGACCAAGGAGCAGCACTGCTCACGGCGAACCATGCCCATGCTCGGTGGAGGTGGCCATCAGCACGTGGATGTGCCCACCAGTGTGGCCACCTTGCAACCCAGGGAGGTCAAGTGAGAGCCACTGGCCACGCCCAGCCCAGGCCAGCTTCCTGCTTTATCACTCCACTAGATGATAGCCTGGATCTTCCAATCTCCCCTCCGCATTATCCCGCTAAATTACCCAACTGCCCGAGGGGCGTCAGGAGCCAAGACTTGGAGAAAGGCCCTCCCTGGCAGGAGCAGGACCCCCCTCGGGTTCCACAGGCAGAGTGGGGCACCGGGCCTGCTCCAGCCCGGGGACTGGCAGTGACTGCCTTGGGGCCTTGTACTCTCACCTGGAACACCTGGCCCCCCCCTCCCCCCAGCTGCCCCTCTCCTGAGGAGTCCTTCATGACTGCCCTTTGGCTCTGCAGCCACAGGGGGTGGGGGTCACACAGCGAGACAAGGGCACTTGATGCAGTGTTAAAGGCAGACAGGCAGCTCCCCCCGCTGCACAGTGGGCTCTGGTGGGGTAGGGGAGGCCCCGACCTCCAGCATGCAGGCCAAACACTGGAAGACAGCGTGGCCCTGAACGAGACACACAAGGGACATGGGCAGTCTACAGCATCCCTGTCATCCCACTGGACAGAGGCCAAGCCCTTGGATCCGAGTGTCCCTCAACCCACTCACCCCCGGCGCAAAGACCCTGCCCTGAGCCCAGCCTGGCCCAGCCTTCCAGGGCTCTGGCTCAGCAGCAGTCGCAAGGAGAGCTCCAGGTGGGATCCTGGTCTGGGATCAGAGAGCAGGGGAGCGAGGCGGTGAGGCCCAGGCCTGCAGGGGGATGTGCTTCAGCCAGCCTGGGGAGGCCGAGGTGTGGGCTGGGCAGGTTCCCCATGCATCCCTGCCGTGTGAGGAACCCCGTGCTGCTGACTCAGAGGTGAGCAGGGACCTGCTGACCGGTGGCTCACTGCAAGCCCAGCCTGCTCCTCTGGGAGTCAGGCCCCATCTGCAGAACTGGGTACCGCGTGACTTCAGTTCCTCTGCTGCGCTTGGGGGCGGGGCAGGGGCTCCCAAGCTGCAGCAGCACCCGGGGGTGACCTGTGTGGGACACCCCCGCTGGAGTGTGGGCCAGGCTGGGAAAGCAGTGCTGAGCAAGGCCCATCATCAGGGCCTCGAGGAGCACAGGAGTCTGCTGCCGGCCCCGGCCAGGCTCATGTTTAGGGGGATGGACGAGCTGGGCCTGGAGGGCTACCTGAGGTGGGGTGGGGCTCCAACAGCAGCTGTCCCCCAGGAGGCTGGGTGGACAGGCCTTGTAGCTCCAGGGACACTCCCCAGGAATCAAGAGGGCGGACCCTCCAGGGTTTAGGAGGAGGTGTGCACACAGTGAGGTGGGAAGGCCAAGGGCTCTAGAGGGAGGAGGGCCTGGTGCTGACACACACAGGGACACACACACTCCTCCCAATCTCTGGGACAAGGGGCCCTTTCTGCAGTCGGATGGGGGTGGCCACATACTCGCCCCCTTGTCCACTGAGTCAGGCCATTGTCCTGGAGTTTAAAGCCTCCGTGGTGCCTACTCTGGGATGGGGAAGAGAAGAGCAGGAGCCAGGGGACACGTAAGGGCGGCACGTTCATCACCCTGTCGGGCACACGAGGGTTGACCTCTTAGCAGCACAGTGCCCCGGGCTGGCATCCAGATGCTGGGGAAGCTGAGGCTGGCACTGGGGCCTTCACGCATTAGCTACAGGGTGGCCACACTAGAGCTGCACACCAGGCCCTGGGCGCCCATCCTCTAAGGCCTTCCGCCCCACTTCACACCACTGTCCCTTACAGGGGGCGTCCCCATAACCCCCAGGGTCCCATGAGAGGCAGGGGTACCTGAGGAAGTCTGGGATTATGAACCCTGGCTTCAGAGAGCCCACCAGGGCACCCTAGGCAACACTGTCCTCTGGGTGGGAGCTATGGCTGGGCCAGGGTAGCAGGAGGCAGGTCCCCAGAGTGGCTCAAGGATAGCCAGCAGCCATGGCCCTGCAATAGGCACAGGGTGAACACTGCCAAGACCTAGAGGCCAGCACCAGCCTCAGGGCCAGGCCAAGTCCTCCTCTGCCCACTGCTGCTTGGGTCAGACCTGTCACCCTCAACCTAGAGCCCCGGCTCAACACCAGGAGAGCCTGTGACAGAGACTTCATGTTGGCAACACAGCAGTAGGGACAGGGCCTGAGCTGGACGGTGACATGGGTAGAGGTCTCCCCTGGTAAGAACCAGAAAGTCCCACAGGCCTCCAGCAAGGCCTCCCCCATCCTGTACCCTCCCCCTTTGGCCACTCAGGAGGCCACAAGCCCCGCCCTGCCATCTGTTTCCAAAACAGGCCAGACAGGCTCTGCTGACCAAATAAGGAAGACTCTGGCCTCCTTGCCAGGCCTCTGGTGCTCCCAGCTCCCAGGGGCTCCCATCAGCAGCCCACTAGCCTGGGGTCTTGGTGGCAAAGGTCAGGTAGCCGGTGTGGCCCACGGCCTCCTTCATGGGCGTGCCGCTGCGGAAGGGGCTGGCGTCAGAGCTGGCGGGGGGCCCTGTGCTGGCCCCCAGGTCCGGCAGGGGCAGGCTGACTGTGCGTACGTTGTAGAGCTGCGGCAGCACCTCCATGGTGCTCAGCTCCGTGAAGCCACGGGCTGCCAGGGCCTGGCACGTGCGCTGCACCTGCTCGATGCATGGCGAGAAGGAGCAGAAGCGCCCACCTGTGAGGAGCAGGAGATGGGGTCAGAGGGCAGGGACCAGCAGAACCCCCAGAAACCCTTCCTGGGACCCAACCTCACCCTAAGACAGTCCCAACAGACGCCAAGCCTTGGGCCACAGACAGCTGGAACCCCAGGGCTCACGGACCCTGTGGAGAGCTCGCCGTCACCAACTGGCCTGCCCTGGGGCAGGAGCTCTCCTGGGGCTGCAGCTCACCTGCCCACACCGAGCCCTCCAGACAGCACCCCAGCTGTCCTGTGCCCACTGCCTCCATCCAGCAGGCAGCCAGGGCCGGGCCAAGGAGGCAGTGCCAGCTCAACCATCCTTACAGCTCCGCCTGCAGGGGGCTGCGGGGGCTGCTGCTGTCACAGGAAATGAGGGGCTGTCGCTCGCCTACTCTGAACAGAGCCTGACAGCCCCTCCCTGCTGCCTCCCACTGGGGAAGCCCACCTGCTCCACCAGGCCTGTCTGCAGTGCATCAGAGCGCAATCTGGTACAGCTTACAGCTTGGCAGGTCCTCACCCCCCCCCCCCAGTCGCGGCAGACCAGGGCCCCCTGGGAGGTCTGCGGTGGGAGGAGGCACCTGCAGCTCAGCACCAGGGCAAAGGGCAGGGCCCGCCCCAGACAAGTGAGCTGCCACAGAACATCCAGTCCAGGAAGAAGCTGGGGCCTCTGGCCCAGAACAGGTCTAGGGGAGGGCACCCAGGCACAGGAAGCAGCCAGTGGCCTGGGCCCACCAAGGTCCGAGCAGCGTGGGCAAAGCGGGAAGGCATGTCGGTGTGGGGGCCCAGTGGCTGCACCCCCACTCCTGGCCCCAGGCCATCTCAGCAGAGACCAGGGACACGCGGTCCAGGGCCAAGCCTGAGCCAGCAAGCAGGGCCCCCACCTTGCTATCTGAGCTGGCCTGAGCTCCCACCCACCGTCCTCCCAGGCCCTCCTGAAGGCAGCTACAGCTGGGAGGGGGAGGGGCCCTGGCGGCCTGCGCCAACTCCTTCTCCAGAAAAGGGAAAAACCCCGGCCCTGCCGCCCGCCTCCTGCCTCCCTGGCTGAGGGCCGACCTTCCCAGGCCGCTCCGCCTCCTCATGCAGCATCTTCCCTAAAAGGGGCCGGCCTGCCAGGCGCTGCAGCACCAGAGCGGGGGGGGGGGGGGGGGGGGGG
>CM027391.1:38739908-38785883 GCA_015711505.1 Sylvilagus bachmani | reverse complement strand
CCTGGGGGTTCTCAGAACTCTCTGGGCTCCAGGTGCCTCAGAGCCAGGACTAGGCCGGGGAGCTCAGCCCCGTGCACCCCTCCCGAGCCGCGGACGCACCTTCGACCTTGAGGGCGTCCCAGGCGTGGCCCACAGCCTCCCAGGGCGAGGGGATGTCCAGGAAGACGGCGTCAGCCACATGGCTCACACCGAAGCCGCTGCGGCACACGTCCTGGGTGTGCACAGTCACCCAGCGGCCCACGCGGTGCTCCTGGAACTCCTGGCGGGCCTTCTCCGCTCGCTGCTGGTGGAACTCCACGGTGTGCAGGTGGCCGGTGGGCGCCACGGTGCGGATGATGGCGTGGGACACAGAACCACTGCCAGTGCCTGGTGGGATGGGACAGGACAGGCGTCGGGGACCACCTCCCAGGAAACAAACCCATTCTCACCTGCAGACCTGAAGAGGCCCCTGAAGCCAACCCAGGCTTACAATACAGCAGGTCCATTGCAGAGGCTGTCCGTCCAGCCACCCACTGGGCTTGGGGTGCTGAAACCGGCCCTGTGCTAGCGGGGAGGCCAGCCGGGACTGATGGGCGTGGACAAAAGCCAGGACAGTGGCAGCTCCACCTACTGTGTGGGCACAGTGGGGCTGAGACCTGACTGGCTAGGGCCTTGTGGGAAGTCTGGGCAGAGCTGACAAAGAGGCCCTGGCCTCTCATCCCTCAACCCCACTGCCTTCCACACAGCACAGATACCCCACGCCCGGCAGTAGCTGCCCACCTCACCCCTCCTTCCCCCCACCTTGCTCAGCCTCAGCCATGTGGCACGGCAGCCTCCACTCCCCCTCCCACTCACTGCATCCCGGCCCCACTTCCCTCAGGGCTATCCTGACCCAAAGCGCCAGGCCTGTGCTCCCCGACAGCCACCCATCAGCCTCGGGGCCGCTTCCGCGCTGGGTGGTCCCGTCCAGACTCCTGCTGCAGCGCCTGCTCACACACGCTGCCTCCCCTTCACACCAGCAGTGCAGAGCTGGACCTGACCCAGCCCCACGTCCACCCCTGCCGAGGCTTCCCCGACCAGGGACAACCCACTGCCGAGGCCGGCCACGTGGAGGTGCCCTTGGCTCCCCTCTCCCCATCCAATTCACCAGTAACTCACGGCTCTCCCTGAATCTCTGGGACCAGCCCTCTTCCCACCGACCCGCCCCTCCTCCTGGCTCTCCACAAAGGCTCCCTCTCCTTCTGTCTACAGGTGGCCGTCAGGAGGGCCTGGTTGTTCAGTGCTGACAGCCCACAGGAACACAGGTTCAAGCCGGGGCTGCTCCACTTCCTGCTGTGGCCTGGAAAAGGAGATGCCCAAGTCCTTGGGCCCATGCGCCCGTGTGGGAGACCTAGAGGAAGCTCCTGGCTTCCGCCTGGCCCAGTCCCAGCCATGGTAGGTATTTGGGGTATGAGCCAAAGGATGGAAGATCTTTTCTCTATCTCTCCCTTTCTCTCTGTAACTCTTCCAAATAAATAAATATACCTTTACAAAAAACACACAGCCAGCAAATGCTCTCCAGCCCACTCAGACAAGGCCTCATGTGCATGGCCAGGCACACTCTGCTTCTCGCTGCGGGCCGGCCGGCCTGCTAACGGCCCTCTGAGCTGCACCTCAACTCCTCCCCAGTGGCACTCCCTGTTCCACACTGGCAACATGCTCCAACCACAGGGCCTCTGCATGGCTTTCCGGGGCGCAGGGCTCTCTCAGAGGCTCTCAGCATGTACTTCCTCATCACTGTCAATTCAACGTCCACTCCTCAGAGACCTTCCCTGGCTGCCACGGCTGGAGGGACCCCCCCGAGTCGCCCTCAGACAGCGCTTAGAGGTGTCATGGCAATCACTAGCGCTGAGGTGGTCAGCCAGGCCCACTCCCTCTGCTCGACTTCCTGACCCACAGCAACGGGCCAGGGCTCCTGCTCCCCTCCGTGAGGGGAACCTGGCACATCACAGGGGCCCAGGAGCAGTGGGTGAGAGCCAAGCCAGCTACACGGGGCACAGCACTGATGGTGCTGACTCCTAGGCCTGCTCTGAGCACCTCTGCTGCCCCAGAACCCCCTGGAGGGTCAGGACAGCCTGAGGCCCTCACGAAGCCAGCAGCAGTGTTGCTCAGATCGTCCCCTGAGTTGGGTCCCAGCTCCCCAGCCAACAGGGCACAGGCCACCCGGCGTCCAGCTGCAAGAGGGATCAGGCTGTTCTGACCAGTCCACTTGTGTCACGGGGACTGCTGACTCCTGGCACCTCCAGCCACCCTTGGGCCCCGGCCCAGCAACACGGGCACTCGTGTCCTGAGGCTGGTGAAGGCCCAGGGCCGGCCCCCACCTACAGTGAGCTTCTGGAGTAGCCCTGGCTCCCTCCAGGAGAGTAACTCTGCCCCACCCCGCAGCACAGGGACCGGGGCCTGAGTCAGCACCTTGGTCAGCGCCACGCACCGCTGGCCGCCCCATCCAGGCACCATCTCCCCCAGGGGCCACCACTGGTCCGTCCCCCTCACCTCCCACTCAGGTGACAGCCCAGCTCCCAGCGGGCTTCCTGCAGAGAAATCCAGAACCGCCCCCTGGGCGGCGGGGAGGGTCTGAGCTAGGAGCAGCCGAGGGACTCACCAGACTCGCAGACCACGGAGCCAGGCCGCAGCTCCAGCATCATGGTGAGCAGGGCGATGTCCGTGGAGTACAGGATCTGCGTGCGGTGCGGCAGATTCAGCGTCCACAGCTCGGGCGTGGGGTGCAGCACGTACACCCAGCCCCCTCGGCCGCAGGTCACCTTGGAGCCGAAGGGGCGGCCGATGAGGTCGACCGAGTGCCGCAGAACGCCGTGCCGGGTCTGGGTCTGAGCCCCTCGCTGTACACGCACGGCCACCATGGCGCCGTGGCCCAGGGACAGGATGGCCGTGTCACCCTCCTTGATCAGCTCCTCATAAGCCACGAAGCTCATGGTGTCACTGTCGGGCACGTGCCAGAGACCTGGGGAGGTGTGGGCACAAGCAGGTCAGGGGCCCTGGGCTCGGACGTCGGAAGTGCTTCTTGGTCTGGAGCCTGAGACGGGGCCTTTGAGCTCAGCCCGGGGACGGAGGGAGGGAGGCTGGGCCCAGGAACCCTCGGCCAGGCCTGGCTCCACGCCCCGGGTCTGCGGCGAGCAGAGGCCTTCGGGAGGCGTCGCTAGCCGGGTGCAGCCGACGGCCTGTGGGGTACCTCCGAGCCAGGCTGAACCCCGGGGGCGCCTCCTTTAGCCTCCCCGAAGAGGCGGAGGGAGCGGAGGGAGCCGTACGAGGCGTCAGCGTCCCCGGGCATGGGGCTGGGGGCGGCGGGAAGGGCACCAGGCCCGGCCGCCGAGGGGCGATCCACGGCAGGCGGAGGTGCGTCCCAGGGCCGGCCTCGGGAGGCCCGGGGCGCCGCGCCTGACCCGCGCTGGCATCGGGGCCCCGCAGTCTCACCCGGGACGCTCCAGCTCCCCGCGCCTCCACACGTGGCTGCGCGGCCTCGGGCGGCAGCTCCGGCGCTTCCGGCTCGGACGCGCGGGGATGACGTCACGGCGCCCCGCCCCCGCGCGCGGGCTCCTGGGAGCGCGGGGCCGCCCTTGGCGTGGCTCCCAGAGGACGCGGGGGGCCGGCGGGCCTGTGGGTGCCGCTCGTGGCGGAGGGGCCCGCAGCCAGGACAAAATAAAAGCTCCCCGTTCCCAGCCGGGGTGGGCCCTCTCCCGATTTCCCTCGTGCGCGAGTTAGGGCCGGCGGGCGGCCGCTGCCCGCCCCGCCATCGCGGGGGACACCGGGTCCCTGCACCCTGCGCCGCCGCGGGCGGCCCTGGCGGATTTCGGAGGACGGGACGGGACGGCTTCGGCCCCCGGCCGGGCGAGGCAGGACGGGGAGGAGAAGCCCGCCCGCCCGGGTTGGAAGCGACCCAGGCCTAGGCTACTGCAGCCCGGTAGTGGGATGTCCAGGCCGCGGCCCCAGCCCTGCCAGCCTTGGGGCGCCCGGGACGCCACCTCCATCCTGCCCTCGCGGCCCCCACCCCGCTCCCTCCCTCCGCGATGCGCCCGCCCCGGGGATTCGTCTTGCCCAGCCCCTGGGCCGCTGGGTGGCGACGCCGGCGCCAGCCCGGAGCCTGAATTAGGACTCGTGACTCCGCTGCGGTTTCCCTCGCCCAGCTTCCCGCCTCTGCGCCTTGCGGCCGGCCCGGCTCCTCCCGCGCCCCCTTCTCCAGCGGGCCTGGGTGGGCGAGCAGAGGCCGCCTCCCCCAGGGTTCTGCTGGGGGCCTGCCCTGGGTCCCTTCCCAGGGTGCAGCTTGTCCCCTGGGAGTCAGAGAGGCTAAGGAACTCGCCTAAGTCCAGACAGGCCGTGTGGTCACCCTGGGCTAAGCTGGCAAACCCGGCTTCCGAGGACTGACGAGGCCAGGCGGGAGGGAGGCCCCGGCGTGTGCAGGAGAGGCGCAGCTCAACCCACAACCCCGCGAGCTGCCTTCCACAGCCCTGTGCCTGTGACCCCAGCCGGCTTCTCGGGTTCCTCGGAGCTCAGGGGCAGGGAGCCCTGGGATGGGAAACAGGGCTCGCCCCCTGCCCACTCGCCTCCCCTCTGCTCCACTGCCCTGTCTGCCCCACTCAGCTCAGCTCCTTTCTCTGAATAGACGGGCCTTGGTGAGTGTGTAACCGCGTGTGGTTTGAGGCTGAGGACCCAGGGCCCATCCGTTGGCCCAGCGGCTCAGCTCAGCTTCCTGCCTGGACACTGCCAGACTGTGCCCCGGGGGGAAGGCAGAGCGGTCTGCAGAGGAGGGGCAGGATGGCGGGTCAGCTCCAGGCCCCTGCTCCCCGCGGTGGGGGCTGCGCCCTGACATTCGGGTCTGAAGACCTAGAAGGCTCTTCCCCCTCTGCCACCCACCACTGCCCCCTTCACACCCTCGGTCGGTTCCCAAGGGCGCGCCCCGGGGGGGGGGGCATTGGGGGCGGACACGCCAGGATCCCCGAGGCGTGGCTGGACTTCTGACCGAGCACTTCTGTTGCCCAACTAGCAATCTTCTGATTATCTGCAAAACAGGAACAGAAACACCCATTGGGCCGGAGGGGCGAGTAAGAGGACGCCGAGCCCCAGGCTGGAGCCAGCCCCTCTGGCTGCAGCTCTGCCCTCTGGCCCTCACCTCTGCAATCCAGACCTTGCCTGTGAGGGAGAGGGGAGGGGGCGTGGACTCGGGTCAGGCCTCGCTGGGGTGGGGCAGGCAGGTGACCTTGGAGAGGCGGAAGAGCTGGAGAAGGAGGAGGCCCCGAGTGACCCCTGCCCGCCGCAGGGGGTCTGGAGGAGAAACTGGAGCATTTCGGGGCTCTGGGGGTGGGGTGGGGTGGGGTGGGGCGAGCAGCTGCAGACTTTCCTCAGATTGGGAAAGCAGGAATGCTGGCTTAAGGAACGCCTGCTGTCTGGCCGTTTGTCTCTTGACTTTGGTTTTATGGCTCTAAGACGTGCTGAATACCGGGGGGGGAGGGGGGGGCAGGAATTCCCTCCGCAGCTGAGGAGGGCCGGGACCTGGGCCAGGGATACCACACCCTCCAGGGCTCACTCCGGCAGAGGCCGACCGGCTCTCCAGTGCTCTGCACCTGTGCACCCCCTTGGCGCCAGGGCCCTCCCCTCAGGGACACCTCCTCTGCCCTTGGAGCCTGAGCTGCTGCGCTGGCCGGGGGACTGTCCGGGCACCCCACTGCGCCCGACGCTCGGTTCACCCGGCCGCGGGCTCCCGGGCTCCCGTGCCGTCAGGTGCTCAGGCACAGCTGTGTGTGGGGCAGGGGTTTGTCTAAAGCAGGCAGAGAGGGGCTCCTACTCCCGTCAGTGAAGGAGGGACAGGATACTCCGCCCAGGCAGATGCCGAGACCCTGGCCAGCCTCGAGGGTGGCACCAGGGTCTACCCGGTCTCTTCTCCGACTCCACTCCCACGTCACCTGGTCTGCTTGCACAGAGGCTGTCCTCGGCTGGCTGCGTTCCTGGAAGTGGGCTGGCTGGGTCAGGGAGTTCGAACGTCTTTTGTTTTCACGGGCACTGCCGAGTTACTCTCCAAAAAGGATGCAGGGGCAGGAGGTGGAACTGGTCCCCACCGGGGGTTGGTGCGTCTCCTGGATTTCCCAGCCTGGGTGGGTTGTTTCATTTCCGGGATTCCCACTTACAGAGAAGGCCTCTTCAGCCTCGCGAGGCCCGGTTCCTCCCCACCTTAGCCCAGCGCCTCTGGGGCCGCCTTGCGGGTGGGGTGCTGAGAAGCCGTGCCGCGCCGGGAGGCCCGGGGTGATTGCCCTCTACCAGGAGGAAGTGGGCCCCTGCGTCTCCTCCGGTTCGATGGAGCCCCTGGACTCGCCCAAGGTCGGCCCCCGCGGCGCCGCGGGTTGTGCCGCAGCCAGCTCGCCCCTCCCGCGCCCTAGCGCTGCACCCGATCACCCGGGAGACGCCCGCAGGCTCCTTGAGGAAGGTCGGCGGCTCCGGGCCGCTGGGCCGGGCCGGGCCGGGCCGGGCCGGGCCGGGGGCAGCACTGGCTGCGGAAGCCGCAGACGCTTTCGCTCGGCCGCTCGCCGCCAACCTCGGGGACTGGCGGGGATGAGAAAAGGCGGGAGTGGGGTGGGCAAGGACCCCAGCGTCCTCCAGCGCCCGGTGGACCTCGGGCCTCAGTTTCCCCGGCCGAGACAGTGAGTGCGTGAGGGGGAGAGGCCCAAGATGTCCAAGAACCGGGGTCTCGCGCCGGGGATCCCAGCCGGGAGCCGGCGGGGTGGCCGTGTAGCGCGGGGTCCCGGCGAGGGCATAGCAGAGGGGGGCTGTCCGGGGTGTCGGGGGCTGCAGGCGACGGACAAAGCCCCGGCACCTCCCCGTTGCTCGGGCCAATGGAATGAATGGGCTATAAATAGCGGCCAATGGGCGGCCCGCGTCGCGCCCCTTAAGAGCCTCGGGAGCGCAGAGCAGCCGCTGTTCGCCTGCGCCGCGCCCGGAGCTGCAGATCGAACCCCCAGCCCGCCCGCCAGCCTGGTGAGGGGCCCGGGGGACGGCTGGGACGGCGGCGTCGCGTGCGGAGGGGCCCCGGGAGCCGCGGCGGGTCCCGCCAGGGTCCCTGGCGATTGCAGGCGCCTTCCGCGCGCTGTGGACCCGCTGACCTTGGCGGCGTCTGGGGGGCTCCGGGGCTTTGGGCCGCGGCGCCGGGAGTGGTTTGCAGGGCCCAGCGGCCCGGGCGCGCGGTGCTAGCTGACCGCGTCTCCCCGCAGTGCGCCGCTGCCGTCGCCATGCCCTTCTCCAACAGCCACAACACAATGAAGCTGCGCTTCCCGGCCGAGGACGAGTTCCCCGACCTGAGCGCCCACAATAACCACATGGCCAAAGTGCTGACCCCCGAGATGTACGCCGAGCTGCGCGCCAAGAGCACGCCCAGCGGCTTCACGCTGGACGACGTCATCCAGACCGGCGTCGACAACCCGGGTACGCGCATCCCCGGGCCGGGGTCCCCGCGGCGGCGGCGCGCGCGGGCCTGGCGGTGACGTCTCTGCCTTCCTCCCGCCCCCAGGCCACCCGTTCATCATGACCGTGGGCTGCGTGGCGGGCGACGAGGAGTCCTACGAGGTGTTCAAGGAGCTCTTCGACCCCATCATCGAGGACCGGCACGGCGGCTACAAACCCAGCGACGAGCACAAGACCGACCTCAACCCCGACAACCTGCAGGTGCGGGCGGCGGGCGGCGGGCGGCGGGCGGGGAGGCATCCCGGCGCTCACTCCTGGCCCCCACCCCCAGGGCGGCGACGACCTGGACCCTAACTACGTGCTGAGCTCGCGGGTGCGCACTGGCCGCAGCATCCGTGGCTTCTGCCTGCCCCCGCACTGCAGCCGCGGCGAGCGCCGGGCCGTGGAGAAGCTGGCGGTGGAAGGTAGGCGCCAGGGGCGGGGGTCGGCCGCACCACCCCTCCCCGCTTATTTACCAGCCTCCCGAGCCGCCGCCGCGCCCTTGTCTGCGCCTGCCCGTGTCCGGAGGGGCCGAGGCCCTGAGGCCCTGCGGGGCACCCAGACGGGGCGGGCTCAGCACTGCGCCGCTGTTGTCCGCAGCGCTGTCCAGCCTGGACGGCGACCTGGCCGGCAGGTACTACGCGCTCAAGAGCATGACCGAGGCGGAGCAGCAGCAGCTCATCGACGACCACTTCCTCTTCGACAAGCCCGTGTCGCCTCTGCTGCTGGCCTCCGGCATGGCCCGCGACTGGCCGGACGCCCGCGGTATTTGGTGAGCGCGTGGCCCCCAGCGCTGCTCGCCACCCCGCTCGCCTGGGGAGTGGGGCGCGCAGCGGCCGAAGAGGCCGAGGGAGGGGCCGGGTGCGGCCGGGTTCGGTACCGCCTCCGGCCCTGCGCAGGTGACCTTGGCCGCGCAGGGGTGGACAGAAGCCTCAGCCTCCGTGGGGCGCAGACGAGGGCCCTGGCTCCTGGTCGTCTCGGGCTCCCCTTGGGAGCCGGAGGTCTTGTTTTCCCTACCTCCCTCAGCTGGTTCCCGCTCCCCTCGGAATTCTGGCAGGTGCTGGGTGACGCAGGAGCTTCTGCCAGTGAGGGCAGAGCTGCCGCGGGAGGCCTGGCGCTTCCCCGGGGTGGGGGATGAGCTGCTGCCCCTGCCACCCGCCCTCTGTGGTCTCCCTGCTTCCCCAGTGTTGATGGGGCTGGGGTCTCCGGGCAGCCCCTTCCCCGGTGGAGTGGGGGGGGGGGCTCACCCTGACTGGGCCTCTCCTCAGGCACAATGACAACAAGACCTTCCTGGTGTGGATCAACGAGGAGGACCACCTCCGGGTCATCTCCATGCAGAAGGGAGGGAACATGAAGGAGGTGTTCACGCGCTTCTGCAATGGCCTCACCCAGGTCAGCTCCGGGGGCAGGGGCACAGGGCAGACCCCAGAGCTCAGGCGGAGACGTGGGTGTCCTCTCATGCCCTGTGCTCCACCACCTCCAGATTGAAAGTCTCTTCAAGTCTAAGAACTACGAGTTCATGTGGAACCCTCACCTGGGCTACATCCTCACCTGCCCATCAAACCTGGGCACGGGGCTGCGGGCAGGTGTGCACATCAAGCTGCCCCACCTGGGCAAGCACGAGAAGTTCTCGGAGGTGCTCAAGCGGCTGCGGCTTCAGAAGCGAGGCACAGGTGAGGGGGGCAGAGGCTGCAGGCAGCCCTCTCCCCACGTCCCCCTGCCCTCTGACCTGGCTGTCTCCCATGCCCAGGTGGTGTGGACACGGCTGCCGTGGGCGGGGTCTTTGACGTCTCCAACGCCGACCGCCTGGGCTTCTCGGAGGTGGAGCTGGTGCAGATGGTGGTGGACGGTGTGAAGCTGCTCATTGAGATGGAGCAGCGGCTGGAGCAGGGCCAGGCCATCGACGACCTCATGCCTGCCCAGAAGTGAAGCCGCCTGTGCCTGCCACCAGCCCCGCTGCTTCCTAACTTATTGCCGGGCAGCGCCCACACGCACCCCGAAGTTCACCCGGCGGCTGAGCCCTTAGCCTCGCTGTAGAGACTTGTCGCCCCTGGTAGAGTCTATTTTTTTGATGGCTAAGATGTTGCTGATGCGGAAATAAACTAGGGTTTTGGCCTGCCCTCTGTCTCCGAGTGGTGCCGTCCCCGCCGGGTCCTGGTTCCTCCTACTGGCCTCAGTTCCTTTTGTTAAAGATTGTTTAGTTGAAAGGCAGAGTGACAGCGAGAGACAGATATCCACCTGCTGGTTCACTCCCCAAATGACCACAACAGCCAGGGCTGGGCCAGGCCGAAGCCAGGAGTCAAGAACTCCATCCAGGTCTCCCACGTGAGTGCCTGGGCCATCTGCTGCCTTCCCGGGTGGATCAGCTGCACGCCCATGGGTGATGTGGGGGTCCTAAGTGGCAGTGTAACTCACTGTGCTAACACCAGCCCGGCCTTGGTTTCTCCCAGGTCACTTGGCTGCGCCTGCCTATACAGGCTCCCCTGTACCATCCTGCTGCTCTGCTCCGAGTCTGGATGGGCCGTGGGGGCTGGGACAAGGCGGGAGGCAGGGAGGGAGGAGCTCCAGGCCTGAGCCCCAGCCTGAGCATCTAAGGGCATTTGGTTCTGGGGGTGGAGCCTGGCACTGGGCTGAGCCCCATCCTGGCCTCCTTCAACTCCCACCTGTCTCTGCAGTAACCTTGTCTCCGCCGGTGTCTCCCCGTAGCCTCCACTCAGTCTGAGTGCCAGCCCCTCCGACCCCCTTCCCCGAGCTGTAGGCCCCTCTGCTCCTGCCCCTCTGCTTCCCATAGTGGGTCCCCCTGGGCAGGAAGGGGGGCAGGGTTGCTTGGGGCGTGGCCTCCCTATGTCCCACCCTTCCAGGCACACACCCCACCCTCAAGCCCCAACGGCCACAGCGCCTGTCTGTCCTCTGGTTTGGGCCCTACTATGGGACTCTGGGGAGGAGGTGGGAGGGGCGAGACTTCTCAGCAATGAGGAGTCTGCTGCCACCTGCTGGCCAGGGCCTCCCCTGTCATGGGGGCTTCAGCCAGAACTCACTGGCCTCTAGTCCCGGGTCACCACCAGCCGGACGCTGGGCCCAGGACCAGCATGTCCGGAGGCAGCAGAGGCCGGCTCGCTCTGGGGGCCTTCCAGGTGGCTTCGGAGTTCCAGCTGGGGGACTGGGCAAGTAGGGGGCAGAGGCCGGAGGTCTTGGGCTGGAGCCCGGCCCTCCCCCCGCCCACTGGCCCGGTTCCCCTTTGCCGAGCAGGCTGGAGGCAGGTGGGGGATGGGCTGGCCTCACAGTGGACTGCAGCCTGTGGTGACTCAGGAGGAAATGGAGGCCAGGCCCTGCGTGACAACCAGGCGCTGTCACCCCCGCAGAGGCTGGGGCTTCCCGCCTGCCCTGGGACCCTCCCTCTTATCTGCTCCCTGGAAGCACCCACGGGCGCAGGCCTGCAGCACCGGGCCCCTCGCCACCAGCTTGGGCAGAGCAGGCTCAGAACTGTCACTGGGGAGTGCAGACCCCACAGCCCCCCACCCGAGGCAGGCCTCACTCCCTTCTTCAGGGCTGGGCCCTCCTGGCAGCACAGGGACCCAGTGTACTGAGGCCTCAAACAGCTCAGGGCCCCCGGCACAGGGCAATTCTTTGTGAGGCGGTAAAGCTGAAAGGGCTCCCCTCATCTGGCCCACCCACGGCAGTGTGCGGGCCCCAGGGACTCAGCCACGCCCGGGCTGGACTCACCTCTGGCACAGCCGTGTTCTGGGCCGCTTGTCCCTCCACCCTTCACCACACCCTATTTTATCTTGCGCTGCTGTGGGCACTCTTGTAAGCCTGGCCAGTTCCCTTTGGGGCCTGCCGGGCCTCGCTGCAGGAGGGATCTTCCTGGGGCCAACAGTGCTGGGGGCCTTCAGCCACACACAGAGCAGACAACACCAAGCCCTCTGGATCCAGGGACTCCAACTGTCCAGTTTAATCCTTGCCATCCAGTCAAGTGCGGGAAGTCAAAGACCCGGGCGGCCGCTTCCACTGGTCCCCTCTGCAGGCGGGGTTGCAGGTCTCAGTGGGGGAGCCCAGGCGCGGTTCGTGGCATTCATCCCTGAGAGTCCGTTGTTTCCCGGCCGGGAGCAACCCCACAGCAGCCGTGGCACTCTGGTCGTGGGGGGGGGGGGCTCCTTTGTGCTGGGGACGCCCAGCGTGCTGCAGGACGCAGGTCAAATCCCTGGCCTCCAACCACTGCACACGGCAGTTCCGCCTGGGACCATCAGAGGTGGCTCTAGCCGTGCTCGGGGCAGGCCTGCCCAGCTGGAGCTGGAAAGCCAGCAGGGACTGCTTTCTGTCCGCTGGGTCCCACGCGGACGGTGGCGTGCTGAGGCAGGTTATGAAACGGCCTGTGCTCAGAGCCCACACAGAGCACGGATGGAAAACCCGTCAGCTGGGGGGGCCGCGGCCGACTCCTCACACCTCATCGTGCAGAGTTTCCATGCTGAACACGCATTGCTTACATAAGCCAAAATACATTTTTTGAAGTGGTGTTTTTCCTTAAAAAGAAGCTCTTGCATCACAGGCTGTGGGAGGTCACTGAGCCAACACCACACCCCAAGGCTCCCCACAGAGGGAAACCGAGGCTGAGAGAGGCGAGTGAGGACGCAGGCCTCCTAGTCCTGGGCTCTGCCCGCCGCGCTCGACCTTCCAGCGCCGGGGCTGCTCTTCCCGGGCACTTCTGCGTCTGAGCCAGCCAGGCAGCAGGACAGCCTCAGGGTCGCGAACTTGGGTCTCTTTCCAGCCTTTGGGCCGGCGGCAAGCAGGACGGCACCAGGCCCAGGGAGGCGGGCCTGCCGGCAGCGGCTCAGGCTGGCCGGCAGGAGGCCTGGGCCCAGTCTGGGAGGAACTTTCCGCCTTCCCAGCCTCCCCAGCCCATCTCTGTGTACAGCTGGTTCTGCTTAGCGAGAGGCAGAATGAAGCGAAAAGTTCTAGCTTGGGTTTAGGAGCTCTGACTTCCACATCCTCCACAGGGTCAGGGACGTATCAGAATTTAAGACTCACTTTAAAACGAGCCGCAAGACCCAGACAAGGTCAAAGTACTACAGCCAGTGACTCACGCCCCTGCGTGCCTGGCAGACACCGGGGTCCCTCCCAGCAGCCGCCCTGCCTGAGGGACGAGCCCTGGTTTCTGGCCTGATACCAAGCGCCCCTGTAAGAGGACACGCCTAGGACTCTGCTGCAGCCACCTCTGGAGGACAGGCCATCCTGTGCGCTGCGGGTGGGGCTCCCGCTCCACGCCGGGGGACGCAGCCCTGTCACCAGGCTGGGCAGGGGAGCTGGAATGGAGGTGGGACTGACGCCCGGCCTGGCACACGCAGGAGCAGACTCGCCTGCTTACAGCTGCCACGCGTCTGGCCCAGGGCAGGGCTCCCCAGGGAAGACTGCCCCCCTCGGCCCAGGCCTCCAGGCTGGAAGGAGCGTGGCGCTGTGGCCATCACCTCCCCGCCTGCTCTCACTTCATCTGGTAGAGCTGCCAGGTGGATCTTTTCTTCAGATAAAGGCTGACTGTCTCTGGGCCCTCCCCTCCTGGCTCAGTAAGGAGCAGCACTCGTTTTTGGCACAGGTGTGCCAAGGTTATTCCCGAAATACATGACTTACAGCAAAACACCAAAAACTTGCCAACCCTAAAGCAAGGGCCAGCTGGTTGGCTTAGTGGTTCAGGTGCTGGTTAAGAGATGCACATCTTGGGGCCAGCACTGTGGTGCAGCGGGTTAAAGCCCCAGCTTGCATTGCTGGCATCCCATTGGGCTCTGGTTTGAGTCCCAGCTGCTCCACTTCTGATCCAGCTCCCTGCTGTGACTTGGGAAAGCAGTGGAAGATGGCCTAGGACCTTGGGCCGCTGCCCCACGTGGGAGACCTGGAAGAAGCTCCTGGCTCCTGACTTCGGACTGGTGCAGCTCTGGCAGTTGCGGTCATTTGGGGAGTGAACCAACAGATGGAAGACCTCTCTCTCTGGCTCTGCCTCTCTCTGTAACTCTGCCTTTCAAATAAATAAAATAAATCTTTAAAAAAAGAAGAAAGAAACACACATCCTGGGGGGCCAGCACTGTGGCCTAGTGGGCTAAAGCCTCCTCCTGAAGTGCCAACATCCCATATGGGCGCCGGTACTAGTCCCGGCTGCTCCTCTTCAGATCCAGTTCTCTGCTGTGGCCTGGGAAAGCAGAAGATGGCCCAAGTCCTTGGGCCCCTGCGCTCCTGGCTCCGGATCGGCGCAGCCAATTGGGGAGTAACCATTGGATGGAACAGCTCTTTCTCTCTCTCTTTCTGTGTAGCTCTGACTTTCAAATGAATAAATAAATCTAAAAAAAAAAAAAAAGAAGAAGAAGAAGAGGAAGAAAGAAATCCAGACCCTGCAGAGAGAGCCTGGTCCTCACTCCAGCTCCCTGCTGACGCAGCGAGGCAGCAGGAGACGGCCTTGCCACCAGGGTCTACGTAGGAGACCTGGAAGGAGTTCCATTTCTGGTCTTTTTTTTTTTTTTTTTTTAATAGGCATCTAGGGGAGTAAATGAGTAGCTGGAAACTCTCTGCTTCTCAAAAAAAAAAAAAAAAAAAAAACACTTTACCAAAAAAAATATAAAAAGACCTCCAACCCAAAGGGAACAAGTCCAGTGTCGTCCATCCAAATGGCGTGCAAGCAGCCCACCACAGGAAGCAGCCTCCAGGGCCCCACGCAGGAGGTGCCACTCATCCGCAGCCCGCATGCCTGACGGGCGGCCCAGGCTGCTCCCCAAAGTCCCAGCAAGGACCAAGCCCTGGCAGCAGGGGCTCGGGGCCTGGCCAGAGGAGGAGGGAGGGGCTACCGGCTCCCCTGTCCTCTGCCTTCAAGGACGTGGGAATGACACTAATGCTGCGTTTGGTTAGCTCATTAATGACAGCCCTGACTGGGTGATGGAAGGACGGAAGGATATACAGGTCACAGGAGCTCCCAGCAGCTCCGTCTGCCAGAGGTGCAAGACCCCTCAGAGCCCACAGGACAGGGGCAGAGCCCCCGGGTGTGCGGGGCGCCAGGCAGCAGAGGTGAGAACCTCAAGGAGAAGCTGGCCTGAAACAGGGGGGCTCCCGGGGTCCCAGAGAGCACAGGATACGCAGCAGTGGCGGGGAGGGCTGGGGCGGCTCCCGCTGCTGGGGGGTCCCCCTGCCCACAGACATCTGGTGCCACATTAACGAGCAGGAGTCTGCTAGCCCCAGCTGATTTCCACGACAAACACTGCTTTGAGGATGCCCGCACTCCGCCCTGCAGAGACTTGCCCCAGCCTGCGGTCTGCTACTCCCAGCACCTGGCCGCCTGGTGCCGCAGGGTCTGTGTTGGTCTGGCAGCTGCTCAACTCTGCCCTGGAGCCTGCAAAGTCACTCCTGAGGTCCTGAACAGAAGTGCATTGTCTGCGACAGACTTTATTGGGATGGTGATAGGACCGGCTGCCTCCGCATGCCGGTGGTCAGAGGTGGGATGGGCCCTGTGCACCATCAGACATGCTACGGCCCCTCCTCTTCTGCACAGACCCCCCGCCCAGGGTCCTCCAGAGTAGCTTCCCCTCCTTAACCCAATGCCCCCCAAACACGCGTGCCCATGAACAAACACACTAACAAGCAGCTGCAAGGAAACCGGCTCGCCTCGTAACACCTGCAAAGAATGCCGTGGAGTAAGCTGGAGAAGCTCGGATACAGGGAGCGACACAGCTTAATCTGCAAGTACGGAAGCCTGGAGGAAGTCAAGTCCCCGGAAGCCGGGGAGGGGCAGACGTGGCTGGCTGTGCCAGGGTCCCTGCGGCATGTGGTGAGCGCTGTGGCAGAAGCAGGAGGCACACAGCCCTCTGAGTGTGTGGGAAGGCGAGGTCTGGCTTGCTGGCTTCACAGAGCTCCCAGGGCTGGCCAGAGGGGATGGGACACTGACAGAGCAGGAATTGCAGGGGGCAGCTGCCCCTCTTCCCAGGGACACCCACGAAGCCCCCTGCGGATGACCCCGCTTGGTAAGAAGATCAGCACGAATATCTAGGAGAAACAGGAATTACAATTTGTAATCCATCACACACATCACAAAGTAGACAGCACAAATCGAGGAGAGCAGCTGAGGCCAATGGGAACAGAAAATGCCGATGTGGCCCCAACCCCCACGTCACTGTAACACATGGGGGTCAGGTCCACAGGCCCCCTCAGGGCACCTTCCTGTTTTTGGTGGGCAGGTGGCACCGGCCCCCCCAACACAGACCCCTCCCCCGCCCCCACTGCTCAGCTCTGCATTTGAGCTGCGAGATGGAGCTCTCGGGCAAAGGTCACTGCTGATTCCGCGGGACTACCGGACTACCAAAGCTCCTGGGGAAACCCTGGCGCGCCCTGGGGCCCAGCTGCAGGCTGCCAGTCTCCCCACAGGCCAAAACCCAAACACCACTGTGCGGTGCCACTCTGGGGTGTGTGGCACAGACCAGGGCACTGAGTCAAACTCCACATCCGCAGGCAAGTTCATGCGAAGCAGGGACATCTACTCCAGGCCCAGCGCTGGCCACAAGGAGACACAAGCTGAACGACAAGGGTGGCCATCACCCGGGCAGGCGCTGGCTCGGTGCAGGCAAATGGCACTGGGCCAGTTCCCGCCGTCTGCAGGGCTGTCTCGTCTGCCACACGAGAAGGGCAGGAAGTGCCGGTGGAGACCAGAGCCGGACTCCCCACTGCTGCGGTCTCACGTGGGCCACGTGGGTGGGGGCCTCAGGAGCAGCTGACTCAGCTCCAAGCTGCTTCATCACCATAATAATAAATTCATTCTGCACTGGGTGTCCACACGCTCCAGATACAGAAGGAAAAGAAAAAAAAAAAAAAAAGGTGGGGGCAAAGACCCCTGCCCCACGGAGCTCACATTGAAGTGAGTTTGCTCAGACTGCCGGCGCCAGGGGCAGAGCCTGGCGACGGGCACAGCGGGAGGGAGGCCCAGGGCTCCAGCGCAATGGCAGCACAGCCCTGTGCACAGTCCCAACAGCAGGTCCAGACAGAACGGGGACAGCTCCCTCAGCAGTAGGCCCTCAGCGCCCTGGCTGAACCAGGACAGAAAGAGGAAAGGGCTCGTGGGTGTGCCTGTGCAGACCCGTGCCGCCCAGGGGACTCTGTCCTTCAGCCACCATCACAGTGACTGGGAGAGCCTAGAAACCAGGCTGCCCAGGCCCACGGCGGGCATCCCGAGGGTCTTCTCCACCGCCCGCACAGCACCCAGACCTGCTGCCACCGCCGCGGGACAGCTCGGCACTTCTACAGCCGGGGCTCACTTCCCTGCCAACTGCTCTCTTCCTGGCTTCATAATGGCCACCACGCAGTGTCCACTCTGTGAAGCGCCACACTTCACTGAGTCTGGCCCACACAGGCAGCACCATCTCACCCTCCCGAAACTCAACCCTGACTGCACCAGGCCAGAGGCCCCGCCCACTCCACAGGCACAGGCAGCCTCTCACCATGGCAACCTCAAGTGCCGCTTCCAACCTCCCAAAGCCGCAAACCCAGACAGCTGCGGGAAGAGCTGTTCTCCGCCCTCCTCAGCTGGCAAGGACGCCCCGGTGCCCTTCGCAGGTGGACTCGCCTGTGCGCTGCGAGGACCGCCACCAGGCACACAGGCAGCTTCAGGTCATGGCCCTGAACAATTTCCTCCCCACTTACAGGTGGGCGCAGAGCTGTCCTAGGGACTCCACGAACAAGCCACACACACTCAGACACCCCTGAAACGAGAGGGAGGAGACAGTTCCTAAAACCTGCTTCCTCCTGGGCTGCCCCCTTGTAGGCCACTCACCGGGCTGGAACAGGATGGAGCCTCCGCAGCCACGGCTGCCTGTCCAGACGCCCGCGCTCCATGGATCTAGGCTTTTGGAGAAGCAGGCACTGCAGAGGTGACCAGAGCTGAGCGTCTGAGCCCAGGTCTGCTTCCTTCAGTCTTCTGCTGCCTCTGGACCGGGTGCTGGCACTCACCAGCATCACACTCTGCTTTCAGGATTAGGACAACCCTCAGCTTGTTGGGTACATGCAAGCGGTGACACCTCACCTGTGAGAAACTCCAGGGGAGTAGGGAAAAAATGTGGTGTTGTCTTCCATCTCAAAACGATTTTCCATTATTTCAGAACATTTCAAAATTCATCGTATTCCGAACAAAAATGCCACTCATGAGAACACAGCATCTGAAGGGCAGGTCTGCAGGGGCCCTTGGTGACGAGCGAGCTGGTGCCACGCACCTCTACCACCAAAGCAACAATGAATACACACTTAAACACCACTCAGAGCTGACAGTGGATGGGTACTGGCCTGATACACAGCTACTCTTCATTTGATCAGCAATGTGTTAAAATGTGGTCACTGTTTGACAAATGAGCAACCCAAAAAGCTGTCAACACTTGTGTTAGCACAAAAAGCATCTATCCCATCAGCTAATCTCTGGGAGTTCTACTTCTGTATTCCTTTTGTCCTCCATGAACACAAGACACCTGACAGTTCAAAACCAGCCCTAGGCGTAGTGGACAGAAGTAGGCCACAGCCCAGTGTCAGCTGGGACAGACTGGCTGCCGTGGGACAGCTTTGGCAGCCTGACGAGCAAACTTTAGGGACAGGCGTCTAAAGCAGTCAATCGCACGGTGACAGAGTGTATAGATAGAGCAGTCCTGGAGCCTCTGCTTGGAGCGCAGAACCTTCTCCCCTGGGCTCTGCCAGCAGCACCCAGCCGAGTCTCTCGTGTGTGTGGACCTCCTCAAGGCTTGCGTTCGTGGAGTGCCCCACTTCTCTAACCCTTGCTGGCTCGGCCAGCACCCAGGGGCAAGGCAGCAAAGCTCACCTCGCGGTGGCTGCCGAGAGCTGCTGGAGGCAGAATCGGGGAGCAGGCAGGGGACAACTGCTTAGGGAGGTCTGAGAGTTCCAGCAAGGGGAGAATGACACCCTGGGTCCCGGGGTGGGCAGCGCGCCCAGGGCAGGGCTGTAGCCTGTCTTCTTGGACTCACACCTCTGAAGAGGAATCATCCCCCAACCCTCAGCCTGTTCATCCAACTGCCACTCTGCAGCTCCTTCCCGCCCTAAACTTCTCCCCTGGCCCCATTTTGAACTCACAGCAATGCGGTCCTTTCTGCTGCTCAGACCAAAATCTGGGAAGTCACCCTTGGCTCTTCCCTTTCTCACATCCACCCAAGGGTAAATGCCAATGCTTATTTCAAACACACCCAGAATCCAGCCAGCGTGTGCACCAGCCCACGCTTACCGAAGGCAGAACGACCTCACTCCTGTTGCTACCCAAGGCCTCCAGAGAGCTTTTCTGGCTCCTGCTGGGTCCCCCACAATGAATCTCACACACAGCTGTGAGGGCCACCCTTTGACAATTTGAGGCCATGCCACTCTGTTGCTGGAACCTCCCAGGATCCAGGACATGAACACTCTTTTACTCTGGCTTCAGCTTCTGCTGAGTGCTGTCTCCTAGATGCCTACAGGCGATGCTCGCCTGCTCAGGCCCCTGGGTACCCCCACCCAGGGCTCTTCCGCCTCAGGACCCCAATCACCATGGCAACTCCCCAGTGAGAAAAAGCGTCAAACTGAGCGAGTAGTTTAGGGCCCCCGTAACCTTGTGTAGGTGTGGAGGAGAGCAGCAGGTCTGACTCGAGCTGTCACAGAGCACAGTCACCTGTTCCACGGAGAACCAACCCACGACTGACAAGACTGCATTTCTCCCATGAGGCCCCGCAGCGGCAGCTGCCCGCCAAGCCCCATCCCTTCCTTCTCAGGCCTTTGAACATGGTGCTTTTCTGCTTTTGGTCACCCTGGCGATGGAGAAAGCACTTTCAGTGCCTGCCTGAGTCTGAGTCTTAAATACAGTATTAGGAGACAATGCAAGATTTTACTGAGAAAAAGTGAATTTTTAATTATCTTGTGAATCTACTTAGAAAAACACACACAAGCAAAGTTCACAACTATAAATTTAAACCTTTTGCACTAAAAAAACACAAAACAACAAACACAAAACCACAGGCATGAACTGTAAACCTGTATTAATTATCAACTAGTCTTAAGGTTAATTCTTAGCAGTAATTCAGTATTTTCCTCCTTGGCAATTGTAATGTTTTAGCACCAAATGATCTCCTGCAGAGGTACTAGTAACAACGCTGGCTGCCGGTGTCAGGAGATGCTCTGTACACACCACTCCCCCCACACACGGCCCACTCTCACGCCACACAGACAGGAGGCACGTGGATATGGTGTCACACGCTGACTTCCAGGGCAATGGAAATAAGACAGAGGGCACACGGGTCACACGTCTTTTAATGTAGTGCATTCGTAGAAAAAGGCAGCTTCCGCTCCCAGGCGTGCGCTCGTCCTCGGGCTTTATATCATGATTTAGAAGATGCAGACGTTATTGCCTAAATATTATTCTATACATTTCCATCAGTGTTCAGGAAAACACTTTCAACTGCTACTTAATTTACACCATAATTACTGGGTTACAGCTTCAGCTCGTTGGCAATTTTGGAAGCAATATTTTTGAAAGCTATGGACGTCCCTGATATCCGCTTAAACCGGACCCCGTTCAGAGACAGCCTTGGCAGCTTGCACACCTCCATTTCCCACTGCACGAGGTTCTCCGCGTGCCCATCACCGTGGACACAGAAGAGCAAGAAGCGCTCCCTCTGCTCATAGTCGCAGCTGTTGGCGTCCAGCACTTTGCGGATCTCCCGCATCATGTCGCTGGGGTCCATGGAGCTGGTGGTCTTCATGCTCCAGGTGAAGCGCAGGGAGCGAGGTTTTGCTTCTTTGTTCTCGTCCTTTTGCTCAGCAGAAACGTTGCGACTGAAACGTACAGTGGCAGGCTTGTTTTTAACTGCACAGGAAAACCAACCCTGTCTACTTTAGCTAGCTCAGCACATCTTCAACACAGCACAAGCAGCTCCACGTTCTTCCTGCAGACTCACACTGTGACCTGTTCTTTTACTTCCCTCCCAAATCATGACCCACACATGCAAAAACATACCTACTTAGGAATCCTTCAGCAACCTGTTCTTACTAAAATTAAGAAAGCTATCTGGAAATGAGGCCAGGTAGACAGAGCCCGGCTCTTGCGCTCAGGGAGGGAGCCACTCGAGCCTTCGGTTGTTACATCTCGGCTGCTTGGTCTCCAAGTCTTCCTGGGAAGACCACACACCATAACCACCACAGATCTGGTGACCGGGGAAGCAGGGACTCGACATCCACGGTTTACAGGCACCGTCCCTCCAAACAGCGCCAGAGGCAGTGCACACTGCCTGCCAGCAGCAGGGGGCCATTCTCCGTCACTTCCCACCCCTCATTTTTCCTTCTATTTTGCTAAACTTGCAATTTCATAGCTTAAAATAATCTGACAGTATTTTGCCGCCAAAGTAAATGTAAAAATGCAACGTTACAGGCTTGCATGTCTGCTAAGACTAGAGTGGCCTGCTGCTGCCTATGAGGGAGGCACAGTATGCAAGTGAAATGCTGGGTCAGATACTAAGCAGGTTATCAAGTGAGCAAAAGTCCTTAAGATGATTTGGGGCTCTGAAGACTGAGGCAAGCACACAGCAGCAGCACTGAGAAAGGGCAGTCTGCTAGAGGGGTTTGGGAAAGAGCTGGATTCTGCCCAGGAGGGAGGAGGGGACAGGGACAATGAAGGAATGGCCTCCTGAGGGTGGGGGTGGCTTCTGAGGGGAGCTATGAAACCTCCACAGAATTTTAACACAATGGAGGTGAGGAGGGAGTGGATGGGGATGTTCTGTTTTGAGCCAAGTTAGTATCATAAGCAGAGGGAGGCAGCAGGAAAGTACAGGCACAGGAAGGTGCACAGCCCACGGGAGCTGGGGCGGGGTCACCCCACAGCAGCAGCTGGCATTTACTGAGACCAGCCACGCGCAGGTCTGGTTTTACTTGACACTACGAGGTAAGTCCTGTCATCACTTCCTGTTATGGATGTGGAAAACTGAGATGGGACAGCTGAAGCCCACTCCATGCTGGGACAGGCCGGCCTGGGGTGGTAACACTGCCTGGTGTTCACCCAACACTCGGCCATGACGTGGTCGAGCTGGGGTTGCTGAGGCGGCTTGCAGCAACCCATGCAGAGCCTTGCAAGGATGCGGCTGGTCAGGCGGTGGGGACCACTGCAAGTCTGAATTCAACGTCACATGATCAGAGCTGTGATTCATAGATATACAGAACACAGTGCCAAGCCTCTCATATCTGTGCAACAACAGCTATATATAACTGAAAAGCAAGACATTTGGTTATATAATCAACCTTAAATAATCATTCATAAATGAAAATTTTACTCAATATTTTGCTCTTATTCCTTGAGAACAGAACCATGTGAGGGGTCCCTAACATGTCGAGGGCTTCCTTTGACCTCCAGACCTGGGTTCAGACTGGGGATGTCTGGGAAGGCAAACCAGAGGCAGGCATGGCCATGCACTTAACAAACGCAAGAACCCAACTCCCCAGGCTGCAGTGGGGAGGCGCCCTCCTGTGGCTGCTAGCAGTGGCACACCCAGCGGGTCTGTACCTGCCCACCTCAACAAGGACAGCAAGGACCATGACAAACAATATTCAGATCTCAGTGTTGCCACGGCCCAGAAATGAGGTAACATCTACAAAAGATTTCAAGTAAAAATTATTTCCCTCACCTTGAGCCCTCATATCTCCCGTTCCTCTCATATTCAGTTGGAAGCCTCAACGGATAGAGTGTAGAAGCAAAGAGAAGTGGGAAAGAGAAAAGAAATCTTACATGCTAGTACAGACATTATAAAACGAATACATCTAATATGGCTGGTCCCAGCGGGGCTTATTCAAACTCCTCCCCTGCGCCCGACGGGAGACCCCCTCACACAGGCTTTCCTTGGAACGCACTCGCAGTGCTGCAATGAAGTGTTCCTGCTTTTCAACCACTCCCACAGCCTAAAGGGTTTTCAATGAAAAGGAAATAGGCTATCTGTTAAATTCGACATTCAAAAACATTTTCTGTCCAAGGCAAAATTGGACAGCTAGGAAGACTGCTTAAAAACTGATCATGGAGGAGTGGGTATTGTGGTGCAGTGGGTCAATCCACTGCTGGGGACGCGGGCATCCCATAATGGAGTGCCAATTTGAGTCCTGGCTCCAATTTTCCACTAATGGATCCAATTTTCCACTAATGTGGCTGGGAAAGCAGCAGAAGATGGCCCAAGGAGTTGGGTCCCTGCCACCCATATAGGACAGCTCGATGGAATTCCTGGCTCCTGGCTTCTACCTGGTCCAGCCCCAGCCCCAGCTGTTGTGGGCATTTATGGAATGAACCAGTGGATAAAGATCACTCTCATTTTCTCTCTTTCTCTGTCACTCTGCCTTCGAAATAAATAATGAATAAATATTTTCTAAAAAAGATCACAGAATGGAGTTCCCAACAGGAAGCAAGCATGAAATTTTTCTAGTTTTTAACAGAATTCATGTTAACAAAACCTTGCAGTGACTCATCCGTTTCTTCAAAAACCACAGATTGGCCTTCTGTTGATGGAGAGGCACAGGCAGAACGAGAGCTTTGGTGGCAGCTTCCTACCTTGCACGTGCACATTCTAGACAGCAGCGTTCCTGGCGTTCTTACGGCCATCATCAAAGAGCATCAGCCAAATGGGAGCTCTACTTACTACAGGGCCTGAGTGAAGACAGTGAGGCACACGAGCTCTCTGCAGTGCAGGTGAAAAAGTGGCTTTCGAATGGAATACTATTAACTTCAAATTTCTGGAAACATGAAAGCATTTCTGCCACAGAGCTGCTCATATCTTAATTTCTTAAAAAAAAAAAAAAGCCAAACTAAGTGAGGCTGTAGGTCTGAATTCCATGCTTGTTTCCAGTCTCAGGGCATCAGCTGACTCCGCTGCCATGTCAGACTTCGATGGGAACACAAAGGCCAACACAAAGGCACTCACCTCTCACGCCTGTGGCTCACCAGTAACTGCGCACTAGTTACCGAGTACCCCATTCTTCAGACAGGAGCATGCCAAGTGTTATTAGTATGAAGACAGAATTATTTGGATGCTAAATAATTCTACCAAAGAAAGATGATGCATAGAGCATGCACAGGCTTGTGCTGCATGGGTGCCAGAGCTTCTTTAAAATGTCTGACAGAGTTAATCTATTTCTTTCAAGTTTCTCTTCAAGGAAATAAGTACTTAGTTCTCAGCAGAAAGTTTAGTTTTTAAGGAAAAAACAGGGCCAGAAAGCCAAACCTGATGTTAATTGCAGGAGCCATTTGGGGGTGAGGATTAAAAAATAAGTGTGTATATATAAATCCTACCTTTTGATAAACCTGAATGACATGTTTCTAAAAGAAATTAAGCCAAAAAAAAAAAAAAAAAAAAGAAAATTAACGAAAGTGACTTGCACAAACCAAACAGAAAATCTAATCAGTTATAGACAGGAAAAATAAAAACCAAAAAAACACAACAACAACAAAAAAAACCCACAAGGCTCCTCTTTTGGTCAATTAACAATGAACTGGTAACATGTTGAAGAATTATTGCAGATAACTAAATGAGTGTGAAACAGAAATTAAAAGCTGCAGTTGTAAGAGAATGTTTAGTAATAAATACTACTGACATTGGCTATAATTGTATTTGAAGTTTTATAGATGGATATACTTCTAGGATAAAACTCAATGTCTTGTGTTAAAGACATGCTTTGCAATGTAATAGTAACATTTTTTAATTTTCTTCAGAATATGAGTATCTAATGAACAAAAATCTCACCTTTCTATATAATATAAGCATTACAAATGTCATTATAAAATATTTAACCACTAAAAGGTTCGACTTATTTAAGAAATGAGTTAAATATTTACAGAATGCTTGTTACAATGGTATGATATAAATCACATTTTAAGAAAAAATACAGTATTGGGATTTAAAGTATTCTATTCAGAGATTTAGATCGCAATGAAAATTAAGTCACCAGGCAACAGTATGGATTTTATTTTTATGTAATAAACTGAAAAGAAATGACTTGGGGTATCAAAAATTTTTAGAGATGTGTAAACTGTGCCAAAAAGAACCTGATAAGAGTTTTCAGGGTTTTATGCTCATGTCATCAGCTTATCTAAGCAAGGGCAGGATGGGACTTGTTTACCTCTATTTGTAAAACCAGCCCACTTCTGGAACTATATTCACCCATATGTATTTGCTGAATGCCTGAATGGAACAATGAAATCTGGCTTTCTTCTCATCTGTGCTCACTGGCCCTGTTGTATCTATCGGTGCAGTGGGTTAGGTCAGTGCTTGCTACTCTAGCGTCCCACTTCAGAGCCCAGTGCAAGTCTAGCTGCTCTGCTTCTGATCCAGCTCCCTGCTAACACACTTGGAAAACCAGCAAAAGAAGGCCCAAGTGCTTCAGACCCAGATGGAGTGTCTGGCTCCTGGCCCTGGCAACTGTGGCCAATTTGGGAGTGAATAGCAAATGGAAGATATTTCTCCAATTCTCTCTCAAATAGATAAACAAAATAAGCACTACATGATATACAAGGTGGTATTATTTGAACATTTATTTGAAAATGATTAAAATATCTTTAATATATACTTTCCTTTCTCAGGGTTACTAGTCAAAAGCTACATGACCACCTGTCAGCTCTTTCTCCCATGGACGAAGCTGAAGGATGGAGACCAAACAATCTGGATTCTTGCTGGAACCACACAGATCCAGCTGGGGCCCAGAGGCACTGTGTCTGGGCTATGGTGCTACTGGGGAAAGGGTCTCCAGGCCCTCAGAGTGGGCTGGCCTGCTGCAGGGGAGAGCTCACAGTCCCCCAGAGCCAGCTGCTCTGAGGGCAGGTCTTCTGACACTAGCCTTCTTCACAACTGACCAGCTCAGCGCTCCCTCACAGGCAGCAGCTATGTACAAATGTCTTGGCTTTTCAGGCATTGCCACTTTAATTTTAGCAGTGATTGCTAAGGGGAGGATAGAAGTTTCAATGTAGCAACAAGGATTTTAATTCTTTTTAAGAACAAAATGGCTAGTATTAAGGGAGAAGACAGACCTGTTTGCAAACTTTAAACAAAATCAGAGAAAAGGCTATCTTTCTGTAAAAATCTGGGGGTAGAAATGGACTGGGAATTGTAAAATAATAATTGTTTTAAAAAAGATTTATTTTATTTATTTGAAAGACAGAGTTACAAAGAGAGGGAGGGAGGGGGGAGGGCAGGGGGAGGGAGATCTACTGCTTTCCCAGGCGTATTAGCAGTGAGTGGGATCAAAAGTAGAGCAGCTGGGACTCGAACTGGTGGCCATATAGGATGCTGGCACTGCAGGCCGGGGCTTTAACCTGCTGCGCCACAGCACCAGCCCCAAGAATTTTTTAAAAACAAGCAACCTGTTTCCAATTTCAATTCGAACACAAAATAAATGTATTTAGAAATGAGAGACCAGGAACATGCCTGCCAACAGGTCTTTGCAAAGCTCTCCATGAAGGGCACAGTGCAGCGCCTTGCAGGCCTCTCTGGAGATCCACTGACCTGGCTCAGGCACTTTTTTGCTGTAGGAATCTTGAACACACTCCTTAATCTCAGATCTTCATCTTTAGCTTCCTCTATAAAATGGGGAATCTCTACCCTATAGGGTGGACTGTGGAGATTCAATGCATCAAAGGGAGTGTATGTATATGTTACTAGATCATACACATATCTGTATGTGTAAAATGAGTATATTTATCTATGGGTATGCATCTTTATCTATCTTAGCACATGGTAAGCATCCAAACAGCAGCTGATATTCTCATTAACGGCAGTCTTAAAACGATCAGAAAAGGGCACAAAGATAATCAAATCATCTCAAAGATTTGAGTGTGCAAGGTTTTATTTAAAGAACCTTTATGTAACAAACTATGAGGACACAAAGCTTCCTTTTCTGAACTCGCAGAAACCTGACTGCTGGCACACTCTTTCTGTTCTCAGGGCTCTGAGAGGGAAACATCTGTGACACTAAGCCGGACAGGAGGTAAGCAGCCAGGTGAGTGGTACCTGGCTCCATCTTCTACCACCCAACTTTCATAGAAAGATCTCATTTCTGAGGTAGGATCTGGGAGACAAGCAGAAAAAAAGGAATGAATTATTTGGGGGTGTGGTAGGGAAAGGCACCAGACTTTCCTTGGGTTTAACTCAGTCTCCATTGCTGGTCACTAACAGGTTCCCCAAACCTGGCAAAGCACTTTAGACCTTTTTGTTTTACGCACTCTGGAATGGGGTTTCTTAGTGAAGGGCTGAGACGAGAGTCTGAGGATAGGCTGAGACCTCTGTCTCCTCTGACTTCTAGTTAATGCTAATGGATGTGACAAATCCTCTCCAATGAGGTACTGAACATCCTAACAGAACATAAACACTACTCACTATGACTCATCCAATCTTACAAGATGACTGATCTAACATAAAATAAAATTACTGGAGTAATTAAGGAGTTTGAAAAGGGACACCGAGCTCCCAGTCTAACAACGGAGATGGAATAAACCTGGCAGTGCAGACCTTGCTCTTGCTCTGTATGCTACAGACGACAGGCGAGGGTCTGTCCCAGCAACACCTGCAGGATCGGGACAGCCTGCCCACAGCTCAGCTTCACTTCAAAGGATTTCCTCTGGCCAGTCCCTGAACCGGCAGGGGCTCCTGGGCTTCCAGAGTGTATTCCTGGCTGGAGGTGCCTTTCATTTCTTGCTTCTGGTCCATGCTGGTTTCCTATCTTCTTCTTATAGCAACCAATATGTCTAGGCTTTTGCAAGTTCCACACTAGTTATGGAAATAGAATCTCCTCAAAGGACCCTTAGGGTCTCTCAAAGCCCACATCTAAGGGACATATATTTTATACACAACTAGATATTCCGAGACTAAAGGTTTTATTTCTAAAATTATGCCATTTGAATAAAGTTACTAATTGTTGTAATACAACTTTCTGAGACCAAGAAAGAGAACAATGTTAAGATTTAAATTGGAACAAGCTCAGTTCTGTTAATGTCAATTAAGTGAGAGAGCAGGAGGTGTCCCTGTCTTCCAAATTGGGATGATGACCAGGACTACGTCATTTTCTTTGGTGCCTACTATGGAATGCCAGCTGCTTATACCTGTATCAGACTTGGGGTTGTGCTAAACTGCAGTGAACATACACTTGATCACAAGGAACAGTTAACAACAGCAGAAATCTTCCAAGTGCTAGATAACTCTTTAAGTGCTGTGAAACACTGAGCTCTGCAGTTTCTATTGTAAAGGTTTTAGTTACCTAGATATACATAAACCAGAATAAGAGGAGCTAAAGGCAGAATGAAAACCTTCCATGAAGCAGCTTCACAAACCACAAAAGACATTTCTCCTTTTGCTCTCTTTGTTTCCAAACAACCAGCAGCATCTGCACTTACCTCCTTGTGAGTTTTGAAGTTAATTTACTAAAAAGGTTAGTGGAGCCTCGGCTTCGAGTCTGGGACAATGGTGTGGCTTCATGGGATAGGCTGGGGGAGGCAGGTGGGCCATTGTATGTTGCAGTTCGCCGCTCCCGGGGCTGGCCGTGGAAAGTGCTACGGGTAGCAGTGCCTCTTGGGAAGCGGATTCGATCTGGCGTGGCTGCACTGCTAATACTGTGAGTTGAAGCGACTGGGGTACTCTGGTCAGGAACGGTGCTGTGAGATCAGAAATACGAGGCTCTGAGATCTCCTGTTCACAAAATCATGGCACAGAGAATTCACATCACTTCCCAGGGCAGAAAGTCAGGTATAACAAACCCAAATCCAAGAGGTGCTTAATAGGACTTACAAACAAAAGAAGGTGGGAAAGGGGACCAAGCAACAGCATGTAATAGAAAGCCTCATGGAGTTCCAGTTTACATACAGTCTTCAAAGACAAGATTAATGGGAGGGAATTTAGGACAAGAATGGCCGACTCAAGCTTTTCCCCTCTGCTGACATGTAGAGAACTGTGCCAATGTAAAAGAAAGAAAGGATATGGAGATGTAAGTAAACAACAGGCAACTAAAATGTCTGGAAGCACACAAATGGCATAAAATCCCACATGCTGAAGGCATCTCAGGAGGGAGAGGGAATTTCTTTTGCCCTTTGTGGTATGCAAAGGCACAAAAACACAAACATGACCAAGGACAGGGACAGGATGTACTGAATCACAATCACATAGGAGGACACCTTGGGGACGACTGTAACAAAATCTTGGACTATAAAATCCACGGCACAAAATTGAGCAGCAGTGGGTACACAGCAGTTTCACAGGAATGTGGATTTTTCTTACACAGCCTTGAAGTTATCCCCTCCACTGTCTACTGGAGTTAGCATCATCCTGGGGTGCCCACAGGCTGACATCGACATCGACTTCTGATGTCTCAGCCGGCAGGTGGAGGATGTGGCACAAACTGAGGCAGGGCTAGCTGCATAAGCGAACACTTCTGTCAGGCTGGGAGGGGTTTGGGTTCAGGCAGAGGCAGAAACAACAGTATGATGGAGTAATGGTGAAAAAAGAGGAAACTGCTATTCAAAGCACACACCTTCCTCCCCAAACAATCTCAGCTTTGTGAAAGAACAAAATCTCTTATCTTGTTTTGGGGATTTTGGTCTATCTGATAACGTAGAGCTGGCTTTTTTCCCACAGTAATTTTAAAAGTTTATTAACTTAAAGAGTAAGTGTTATGTGTGAATTATCTATGTGAGAGTAACAGCACCCTCTGAGTTTGCTACAGCCAAAGCAGCAATTCCCTTTAGTCTTGACGGGCACAGTCTAAGATGTTCAGAACCTGATACACTACATTTTCTCCTATGCATACATATCAACGATAAGATTTCATTTATAAATCAGGAAAAATAAGAAGTTAACAATAATAATATAGAAAAATATACTGTAACAGAAGTTGCTTAAAACTTAAGAATTGGGGCCAGCATTGCGGCACTGCTGGTCCAGCTGGTTGTGACACCCACATCTTAGTTCCAGTCCCAGTTACTGTCCTTCTGATCCAGCTTCCTGCTAACACACTAGGGCACACAGCAGAAGATGGTCCAGATACTTGGGCCCATACCCACAGAGTTCCTGACTCCTGGCTTCAGCCTGGTCCAGACCTAGTCATTGTGGCCATCTGGGAAATGAACCAGTGGATGGAAGATCCCTTTCTGTCTCTCCCTTTCTACTTTCAAACAGATAAATAAATATTAAACAAGTGAAATAAATGAAAATTTATGAATTATTTCTAGACTTTTTTAGTATTTCTGGACTATGGTTGACACTAGGTAGCTGAAATTGTCCAAAGCAAAACCTTGGATGAGAGGGGACAACTGGAGATAAGCATATTGTGCTGTCAATCTTCCCGAAAACACACTGACATATTTTCAGCGGACTACTAACATCAAGAGTGTAGGAAATAGTTGTTATATATTCTGTTTTTTTTTTTTTTTTTTGACAGGCAGAGTTAGACAGTGAGAGAGAGAGAGAGAGAGACAAAGAGAAAGGTCTTTTCTGTTGGTTCTCCCCCCAAATGGCCGCTACGGCCAGCACACTGTACCAATCTGAAGCCAGGAGCCAGGTGCTTCTCTTGGTCTCCCATGCGAGTGCAGGGCCCAAGCACTTGGGCCATCCTCCACTGCCTTCCCAGGCCACAGCAGAGAGCTGGCCTGGAAGAGGAGCAACTGGGACAGAATCCGGCGTCCCAACTGGGACTAGAACCTGGGGTGCCGGTGCCACAGGCAGAGGATTTGCCAAGTGAGCCGTGGCACCGGCCATGTTCTTTTAACAATAGTTTAAAACTTTGCTACTCATAGGACATCTATTCCTTTATAAAGGACAGCCAAAGTTCCTAAAGAATCATCTAAGCTCCTTCTTTCAAGATGGGAAAATTCTTCAGAGCAAATTAGCTGTTTACAGACCCTACAGTGGCTGAAGGCTGCAGTTCACTTGTACAGACAGTTAAGGGCCAAAGCCACCCCTGGGGGTCTCACTATGACCACTCCTACTCAACTCCAGTTCAGTCATGACATCTGCAGGATCCCAAGGGACAGTTTCTTTCCATTAGGGACAACAGAATTTTAGAATTCACATAGTATCTTTTCAGCATCTTTTAGCAGGAATCTTTCCTGTGCCTGAGATCTAGAGACACTGGCAAGTGCTTCCCTTCCTCAACTCCCACTTACAGACCCCTTTGACATCTGTGACACAGACCCTGGTGTCAATGTCTAGGAGCTCTTCAGTCGGCCCTCTCTGTCCATCTCTGCTATCAGAATCTGGCATAGGGCTTTGTTCCTCATCTTTATCATCTCCCTGACTTCATCCTATACCTCCAATCTATCCACCAAATAGCTGTGAACTCCTCACAACACAAACTTGGCCTGCCACTCATTCGCTCATACCCTTTTACAGCACAGTGAGTCAAACTCCTCATCTTCAGGTACCTGCGGTCTGCACCCTGCCACACTGCCAGGCTCCACCTTCTGTTGCTTCGTCTTGGAACCTGACTCTGGCTCTCCTGATCAGCACCAGTCAATGAACTTCTCCAGCAGCTCCCTCTCTGCCTGGAGAGCTGGCACCTATGCATCACTCTGGAGGTCGTCTCCTCTGATGCGCTGCTCCTTCAGCGTCTGTGGTCATGTGCACACTGGGTCACAGTGACTCCTTCCTGCGGGGGCTCCCTGGAAGAACGGCCCATGGTCTTGTCAGAGTGTCCCGTGGGGTCAGATGGAGCCCCAGCAAGGCAGGCACTCAATACATGCTCTTCTTAAGGAGACAAGTTAGTCCAACAACAAGCTACTAGAATTCTGATATTCCTAACAATAGGGAGACAGGTCTTTAAAATGAACTGGTCAAGAAGGGCTGCTTACATTAGAAAAAAGTTTATTTTCATTTATTTGAAAAGTAGAGAGTGAAAGAATGCTTCCATCTGCTGAGTTACTCCCCAAATGCCAACAGCCAGGGATGGACAGGCTGATGCCAGTAGCCTAGAACTTTATGTAGGTATTCCAAAAACCATGGGGCAGGGAAAGGTTCAACTGAGTGCAGAGCAGCAGCTATACCATCTATCCATGAGACATGTACAGGCAAGACCTACAGGGATGTGAGCTGTTGGACCTGGCCTCATTTCAGCCAGAGTCCTCTCTCAGGAAGACTGCCAAGTTGACGTTTCCATTATAAACTGCTAAGTTTTATGACGCACCAATCTTTCAGGTGATTAAATCAATCATTTCTTTAGAAAGATAGTTCATGTCATTCCATATCCTCCATTAAACGAGCGACAAAACAGATCTGTGCTTTTGGCTCCTATGGTAGGATAACTGTCCTGCATAGGAACAGTAACTCAGTAAACATCTTCTGAATTTTAGGTTCATAGACTCAAACTCACAAAAATTCTATTTACAACAGCTCCAAAAACACGACAAGCTACATTTTCAAAAGCTGGTTGCTGTGGAAGTCTGAACAATATTTCTTTTTCCAGAAAAGTGTTAACAATTATGATTACAGTCACAATCTAGTACCCAACATTCTATGTAAGCAGAACAGTAGCTATATTACATTTTTAGTAGTTCTGGGTCCAAGGAAGCACCATGTCTTAAATCTTACAGAAATAACAATATTTTTTGTAAAATTCAAGTTGCAAGAAGTTGAATTCCTATTAATCTTCCCAACTGTTTTGCTTTATACATTTACGTTTTTCTTAAAAAAAAAAAATAAAGCCTCTAATCCACTTGAGGTAAAGGACAGGTGGTCTGAATCAGTCTGATAGGATGTTTCAGCTCATATCAGAATATTCTGACATGAAAAGTTTTAGTTGCTGACTAAAAGCATATTCAGGGGCTGGTGTTGCGTAGTGGGATAAGTCTCCACCTGCGGTGCCAGCATCCCACATGGGCACCAATTCGTGTTCCAGCTGCTCCTCATCTGATCTAGCTCTCTGCTATGGCCCGTGAAAGCAGAAGATGGCCCAAGTTTTTGGGTCTCTCACACATGGATACTTGAGCCATCACACCTGCTGCCTCTCAGGTGTGCATTAGCAGGAGGCTGGATCAAAAGTGAAGGTAGGACTAGAACCCCAGCATTCCAATATGGGCTTCAGGCATCCCAAGCAGCATCCTAATTGTTACACCAAATGCTTGCTTCTAGCTTTATTTTGCAAATAGTGAAGCTCATAAAATAAAAAGAAAGATTGGACCAGTCAAGGATCAACAAATGGGCTTGTGCTGTGGTGCAGTGAGTTAAAGCCAAGGCCTGCAGTGCTGGCATCCCATATGGGAACCATTTGGAGTCCCAGCTGCTCCACTTCTGATCCCGCTCTCTGTTATGGCCTGGGAATGCAGTGGAAGATGACTCAAGTCCCTGGGCCCCTGTACCCGCATGGCAGATCTGGTGGAAGCTCCTGACTTCTGGCTTTGGATTGGCCTAATTCTCACTGCTGAGGCCATTTGGGAAGTGAACTAGTAGATAGAAGACCTCTCTCTCTCTGCCTTTCAAATAAATATAAATCTTTTCTTCTTCTTCTTTTTTTTAATAAATCAGACTGCCTGGGGTAAGGTTAAAAAAAATCTGTCTGGGGGCCAGCGCTGTGGCACAAAGGGGTTAAAGCCCTGGCCTGAAGCACTGGCATCCCATATGGGCGCTGGTTCTAGTCCAGGCTGTTCCAATCCAGCTCTCAGCTGTTGCCTAAGCAGTAGAAGATGGCTCGAGTCCTTGGGCCCCTGTACCCACGTGGGAGACCTGGTGGAAGCTCCTGGCTCCTGGCTTCAGATCAGCACAGCTCTGGCTGTTGCAGCCATCTGGGGAGTGAACCAGCTGATGGCGGACCTCTCTAACTCTTTCAAATAAATAAAAAAAAAATCTGTCTGGTGAAACTCATCTTCAAAAGCATTTGCTAAAACTCAACATACCTTCATGATAAAAATTCTCAACAAATTAGGCACAGAAGGAACACATCTCAACATCATAAAAGCTAAATATGACCTATCCACAGCCAGCATCATGCTGAGGAAAAGTTGAAAGTGGAGATGCTTCGGCCGGTGCCGTGGCTCAACAGGCTAATCCTCCACCTTGCGGCGCCGGCACACCGGGTTCTAGTTCCGGTCGGGGCACCGGATTCTGTCCCGGTTGCCCCTCTTCCAGGCCAGCCCTTTGCTGTGGCCCGGGAGGGCAGTGGAGGATGGCCCAAGTGCTTGGGCCCTGCACCCCATGGGAGACCAGGAAAAGCACTTAGCACCTGGCTCCTGCCATCAGATGAGCGCGGTGTGCCGGCCGCAGCGTGCCGTCCGCGGCAGCCATTGGAGGGTGAACCAACGGCAAAGGAAGATCTTTCTCTCTGTCTCTCTCTCTCACTGTCCACTCTGCCTGTCAATAAAAAATAAAAAAATAAAAAAAATAAAAAAAAAGAAAGTGGAGATGCTTCCTCTGAGATATGGAACAAGATAAGGGTGCCCACCTTCAACATCAACACTCCTTTTCAATACAGTACTGAAGTCTCGGCTAGAGCTATTAGGCAAGAGAAAGAAATAGGATGGGGCCAGCGCTGTGGTGCAGTGGGTTAACGCCCTGGCCTAACGCAACGGCATCCCATATGGGTGCCGGTTCAAGTCCCAGCTGCTCCACTTCTGATCCAGCTCTCTGCTATGGCCTGGGAAAGCAGTAGAAGATGGCCCAAGTCCCTGGGCCCCTGCATCCACATGAGAGACCTGGAAGAAGCTCCTGGCTTCGGATCGGCACAGTACCGGCTGTTGCGGCCAACTTGGGAATGAACCATCAGATGGAAGACCTCTCTCTCTCTGTGTAACTGTGACTTTCAAATAAATAAATAAATCTTTTTTTAAAAAATGACAATTAATACACCCCATCCCCAAACATCATCCTATATACAAAAGCTTAAGACACTGGTTAAGTCTTCATATAGCTTTTATCAGCCATGACTGTTCTCAGGTTGACGTTCTCAATAAACACATCCAGAAGCAAGAAGCCCAGCATACTTCAGTTCAGACTAGGAATGAGATTCAGTGTAGCTGTTTCAGAAGTTAACAGGTGCAGGTATCCTGTAGCTTACTAGTATTTTAAATCAGTGAAGGTATAGAAGAGTGTGTGGGAGAGGAGAGGAAAAAGCAACAATCTGCCTAAGAAGCCATCTGTGCAGAGACAGAGACTTGTGCATCTAAAGGAAGACTCAAAATTCCTGTACCAGCCAGGGCCAGGCCAGGGTGAGGCAAGGAGTTTGGAACTCAATCCAGGTCTCCCAAGGGGTTGGCAGGGACCCAAGTACTTAAGCCATCAGTTGTTGCCGCCAATAGAGCCTATCAGCAAGAAGCTAGAAATGAAGTGGAGCCAGGACTCAAATCAGGCACTTCAGTGTGGATGCGGGCACCAAGGGGTGTCTTTCGTGCTCAGCACTTGCTCACACAGATTTTCAATACATTTATTGGAAAGAAAATGAAAACTCAGATACTACTAAAGCTATGGGCCCTGTCTTGTAGGGTTTGGTGCTGGGGCTTTGATTTGTTAAAGGCAGCACCCTCAAAAGCTAAGTATCTCAGTGATTAGTGCTGAGAAGTAACGAGGCCCAGGTCTCAGGCTACTGAACAGTCAGTTCCCAGTAGGGGAACACAGAAAGGAAGCGCCTCCAGTGAAATTTAAGAAGCTTTAAAACTACTTCCACAAGGTGAGCTGAGTAACGTAGGAAAGGTCAATGAGCAGAGAGAGAATGGGCATGTACACAGCCCTGCTGAGTGCACAAAGATAAACAAAGTGGGGACAAATGAAAAATGGTGGTTCTTGGTCTGAACACTCTTAAAAGGTCTGACTCTGTACCTCACAGCACCATACGTTGTAAAGCCTAAAAGGAGCCTGGCAGAGTAGTTCAAGAACCTAGGATCATTTGTGAAAACAAGAGGGGTCACGGAAAGTTTTCCCTGTCCTCCAGGCAGAAATCTGTTAACATTAGAAACTTCTAGTAAAGTCATATACATATATACACAGCAATACACACACATTCATGTACACATATGCAAATGTATCTCATACTAAGTCACTTTTGAACTGTAAGAAATTTGACAGAGAATAAAAAAAAAAGAGAGACTACTACAAAGAGATAAGTATACCAATCATTATCTAGAAATCAGCCCAGCTGCCAAACTCTAGTTCTTAATGATTTTTAATGATAAGGAAAAAAATATATGTTACACATATACACAGAGTCAGAAAAAAGAACACAAAAATGAAAATATGTCTAAAAGCACTAAATAATAAATACACTTTACAACTCCGACAGGGAAATGACACACAGTGTGGTTTTAAGGGCGGAGGAAGAGTCTGCTTCAGCAGTCACGGAAGTTAGTGATGCCACATTTCCTGTCATCAATGAGATCCAAAAATAGAAACCTTACAATGCAATTTAATGTCAGAAAAAAAAAGAACTATGATGCCAGACATGACCATTAAATAACGCTCCAGTGAGGAGGCCACAGGACAATACATGATTTTACAGATTTCCACCTTGACACTCTGACTCACGTCACATTAACTTCAACTTACTTTTTACACAACTCTTCCAAAAATAAGACAATCTGTAAGAGCCTGGTAAATTTGTTCTATTTACAATATATCTAATGTTTCTCTTTTTCTTTCTTTTCCTCTCTTTAACCTCAAACTAACTCTACCTTGCAGTTTCTGGAACTTTAACCTCAAGGAAGTCACCTGCAGTATGATGTTCTCCTTACTGACATCTTACACGCTTCACGTTGTGAGTCATGCTCCTTCCATGCATGCTTGCCCTCAGCCAGAGGAAACCCTCTGCTTCCTTGGACTCTCTAGTCTCTTCCTCAGGTGGAGACTACGCTAGCCCTCTGTTATCTGTGGCCTCTGGCAAACAGCTGTCGTTGGCTCATCCTTTAAGGGTGTGACTCTTGGTCTCAGGCCTTCATCCCTTCTCTCTTTTGGCCTTTTGTGCAAGAAATTAATGTGCAAAAAATATTTCAATTCCTTATTCACTGTCCTACAGTGACACCATGGTTTACCATCTACCTCCTCTGGGAAACCTCCCTGGTTTAAGGCAATCCTTCTCATTATCACACAGCCAGTCAGAAGGTTCAGGCTCTGGACACTTTGAATCCTAAAGTCTTTCTAAAAATAAGCATTCAAATTTAACTTATCAATAGAAAATACTGACAGTTAATGCTTGAATTTTGACTATAAAAACCAAGAAGTAAATAACATGCTACCATTTATCTTAAGGGAAAAAAAACAAATTTTCTTGCAAATACAGGTGAAATTTTGTACCTGTTCTCTTTGCCATTCTGAATCACTGAGTGTCTATCAGCTGTGGTTCTCTCACTGCAAACGTAAGTATTTCGCCGTGTCATTCCACCAGATGTTGTGTTACTCTACAAAAAAGGGCATTTTTATGTTCCATTATTTGGCCAAGTACAGCACAACAACAAAAAAACTCACCTACACAGACATGAACACTCAGTCATTAAATCAAATTATACTAAAACATCAACCATAGTGTCCAAAACATCAGAAGAGGGTTTGAGGACAATAATCTCTATGCTCTCTCCTGGCAGAAGAAACACAAAGCTGGTCTACAGGGGCTGACGCTGTGGCATAGTAGGATAAATCTTCACCTGCAGTGCCAGCATCCCATATGGGCACCAGTTTTGTGTCTCAGCTGCTCTTTCTTCTGATCTAGCTCTCTGCTTATGGCCTGGGAAGGCAGGATAGGATGACATACGTGCTTGGGCCTCTGCTACCTAAGCGGGAGATCCTTAAGAAGCTCCTGGCTCCTGGCTTTGGATTGGCCCAGCTCCAGCTGTTATGGCCACCTGGGGAGTGAACCAGCATATGGAAGATCCTTCTGTCTCTGTCTGTAACCCTATTTCTTAAAGAAATAATAAATTTTTTTTAAAAAGGTAAAGCTGGTCTACAAAAACAATAAAGTAATAATTCGTGCATTACTTTAAATAGGACAGTAGGGTAATCAACTATTTTTAAAAGCAAATATTTTTCAAAGGTAAAAAGCAAGATTATATGGGGCTGGTGTTACAGCACAGTGGGTAGTAAAGCCACCCTCTGCGGTGCTAGCATCACATATGAGCACCAGTGTGTCCCAGATGTTCTACTTCCAATCCAGCTGTTAATGGCTTGGGAAAAGCAACAGAAGATGGCCCAAGTGCTTGGGTCCCTGCCACCCCCTGGGAGTCCTGGATGGAGCTGGATTCAGGTCAGCAGTATAACTGTAGATAATTACCTAATGCTCTCTCTCATCTTCTTCCCCTTGTGATTTCATTAATTCGTGATCCTTGGCACAAGGCAAGGACTCCAACAATGTCCTTCTCCTAACAGCCCCCTGAAGACTCAGTGCAAACACAGTGGCCAGGGCACGCAGTCAGGGCGCAGGAGACAGACAGGAGGCTTCTGTCTGCTGGCACTATACGCTGCACTTTAAATCCTCTGAGCCTAACAGGTCAGCCCATTTCTCAGTGCCTATCACAACCTAGAGCTCAACAGGTGTGTTGGGGAGTCACTGGCAGGCCCAGAGAGAAGATCTGATCACTCAGGTCGTATGTGGGGTGCTATCATGGGACATGCTGAAACAATCTCCAATTCAACAATGGGAAGAGGTCAGGCTCTCACGAGGTGAGTGGGCCACGAGGATTCTGCCTTCATCAATAGATTAGTGTCTAACAAAGAGCTTTAGCGAAGGGCTGGCGCTGGGGTGTAGCAGGTAAAGCCGCTGCCTGCAGCGCCCACATCCCATATGGGCATCAGTTGGGAGGCCCGGCTGCCCCACTTCCAATCTAGCTCTCTGCTATGGCCTGGGAAAGCAATGGAAGATGGCCCAAGTGCTTGGGCCCCTGCACCCACATGGGAGACCAGGAAGCTCCTGGCTTCTGGCTTCAGATTGGCTCAGCTCCGGCCACTGGAGCCATTTGGGAAGTGAGCCAGCGGATGGAAGACCTCTCTCTCTCTCTCTCTGCCTCTTCAAATAAATAAATAAAATCTTTTAAAAAAAAAGCTTTATGGAGTAAGTTTGTCCCAGACACAGCAACTGTCTCCTTTGAAGAACATAGCAACAAGGTACCATTTTTTTTCTTCCCTTTTTTAAATTTCTTCCTTAAGAGTTATTTCTTATTTGAAAGGCAGAAGCAGAGAGAGGGGGAAGGATATACATGAAAAGAAATATTTCTTAAAAGATCCAATTTCTTTTTTTCCCCTTTTCAAAGATTTTATTTATTTATTTGAAAGGCAGAGTTACAGAGAGGCAGAGGCAGAGGCAGAGGCAGAGAGAGGTCTTCCATCTGCTGCCTCGATTCCCAAATGTCTGCAACAGCCAGAGCTGGGCCAGGTTGGAGCCAGAAGCCAAGAGCTTCTTCTGGCTCTCCCAAGTGGGTGCAGGGGCCCAAGCACTTGGGCCATCTTTCACTGCTTTCCCAGGCCATAGCAGAAAGCTGGATTAGAAGAGGAGCAGCTGGGACACAAAAGGGCACCCATATGGGATGCTGGCGCCACAGCTGAAAGCTTAGCTTACTATGTTAAAGTGCCAGCCCCCAAGAAATATTTTCCATCGCTGGTTCACTCCCCAAATAGCCACAACAGCTCAGCTAGGAGCAAGTCAAAGCCAGGAGACAAGAACTCCATAAAGTTCTCCCATGAGTCGTCTTCCACTGCTTTCCCAGACGCATCAGCAGGGAGCTGTACAGGAAGAGAAACAATCAGGACTCTAGTGGGTGCTCATGTGGGATACTTATGTCACACCCAGCAGCTTAATCACAGGAACCATCTTGGAAACAGAGCGTAGCACTCACCAGATACTACCCTTGCTGGAACCCTGATCTTGGGTTGCCCACTCCAGGGAAAGTAAATTACGCAGTCTAAGAGGGAGTGTCAACTCGCACACTACACCCACACTACTCACACTAGGGACAGCGGAGCTTTTCTTGCGGTCGGGAATGTCTGCCTTGTTGGGATTACTTGCACTGCCGAGCATCGGGCTGGCTGGAGCAATCCCCTTTCCTGCAGCAACACCGATGCCTGTTTTCCGGGAGGGGATTCCATCTTCTTTGAGGTCACTATCTGCAGTGCTGGTCTGACTCCGTTTTGGATAGGCCACAACTGAAGGAACAGCTGGTCCAGCTAAAACAAAGAGTGCAGGTTTTAAGACAGAACAGTTTTCCATCTTACTTTGTAAAAATATACATATGTTGTAAAATGATCTAAGACTGTTAAAAGTAAACATTAAAATCCTGTTTTCCACTGATACATGTTTACTCTATACAATGAATTCAATTTTGAAATTTCACTTATTTGTCTTTTTCTGCCTTTTTCCTTTTTAAAAAAGATTTACTTATGGATTTGAAAGGCAGAGTTATAGAAAGCGAGTGAGAGGGAGAAGGAAAGAGATTGTCCATCTGCTGGTTCATTTCTCAAATGGCTGCAATGGCCAGGGTAGGGCCACTCCAAAGCCAGGTGTCTAAAACTCCATCCAGGTCTCCCATGTGGGTAGCAGAGAGCTGGAACAGAGGTGGAGCACCCCGGACTCAAACTGGTGCTCGATGGGATGCTGGTATAGACTGTAGTTTAACCTGTGTACCACAGACCTGGCCCCTCTGCTTTTCTTTTTTTTTTTTTTAAATGTTCTATTTAAGTCTATTAAGTCAGAATCACAGAGAGAGAGACAGAGGGAGATACAGAGGGAGCTCTTCCACCCACTGGTTCACTCCCTAAATGGCCGCAACAGCCAGGGCTTGGATAGGATGAAGCCAGGAGCTTCATGAGGGTGCAGGGGTCCAAGGACTTGAGACAGCTCTGCTGTGTTCCCAGGCTCATTAGCAGGGAGCTGGATCCGATACAGAGCAGCCAGCACTCAAGCTGCTACCCATATGAAATGCCAGCGTTGTAGGCGGCTGCTTTACCTGCTACACCAAAAAGCTGGCCCCTCCTTTTCTCAAACATTAAAAAATTTGGGGCCAGAGCTACGGCGTAGTGGGGTAAGACACCATCTGCAGTGATAGCATCCCACATTGGTGTTGGTTCGAGTTCTGGCTGTGAAACTTCTGAACTAGCTCCCTGCTAATGTGCCTGGGAAAGCAGCAGATGATGGCCCGAGTGCTTGGGCCCCCGCACCCAAGTGAGAGACTTGGAAAAAGCTCCTGGACCCTGGCTTCAGCCTGGCCCAGCCCTGTCTGTTGAGGCCATTTGGGGAGTGAACCAGTGGATGGAAGATCTCTGTCTCTCCCTCTCTAATTCTGACCTTCAAATAAACAACATTTAAAACAAACAAAAAAGATTAAAATTTTAAAGTTTATTTATTTGAAGGGCAGAGTGACATGAACAGAGACAGATAGTGAGTGTGTACGTGTGTGAGAAGGAAAGAGAAGAGATTGGGGAGGAACAAAGAAAAGATTTTCCAACTGCTAGTTTATTACTCAAATCCCCACAACTGGGTCAGGCCAGATTATGCCAAAGCCAGGAGTCAGGAACTTCATCTGGGTCTCCCATGTGGGTGGCACGGACCTAAGTACTTGAGTCACCACTGCCGTCTCCCAAGGTATGCTACAGTAGGAAGCTGGATTAGAAATGGATGTGGGGCTCAATACTAGGCACTCTAATATGGGATATGGCCACCCAAGTGGCAGCTTAACCTGCTGGGCCACAATGTTTTCCCCAAAACTTTATTATTAATTTTTAAGATTTTATTTGAAAGGTAGAGTTACAGTGAGAGGGAGAGACAGAGAGAAAGGTCTTCGTTCTGTGGTTCACTCCCCAAATGGTCACAAAGGTCAGAGCTGAGCCAAACCAAAGCGAGGAGCCAGGAGCTTCTTCCTGGTCTCCTACATGGGTGCAGGGGCCCAAGCACTTAAGTATCTTCTTCTTCTTCTTCTTTTTTTTTTTTTTGGACAGGCAGAGTGGACAGTGAGAGAGACAAAGGTCTCCCTTGCCGTTGGTTCACCCTCCAATGGCCACCATGGTCGGCGCGCTGCGGCCAGCGCACTGTGCTGATCCAATGGCAGGAGCCAGGTGCTTCTCCTGGTCTCCCATGGGGTGCAGGGCCCAAGCACTTGGGCCATCCTCCACTGCCTTCCTGGGCCACAGCAGAGAGCTGGCCTGGAAGAGGGGCAACTGGGACAGAATCCAGCGCCCCGACCGGGACTAGAACCCGGTGTGCCGGCGCCACAAGGCGGAGGATTAGCCTAGTGAACCGCGGCACCAGCCATGATTTATTTTAAGGTAGAAGTGAGACTGTATTTGAGGTCTATTGAAGTGGACATATGGAGAAGTTACTTCTGGGAGAAAAATCTAAATGGTAAAAGTATTTGGAATTTAACTAAAAGTGAAGAAGGGCTTACTGAGGTTGGCAATTTTCACATTATAAAACAAAACATCAATCAAGTATAGGTAACATCTTCATCACTGTTTTCTTCCTAAAATCAGGACAGATTTACTAACACTGTACACTTTCAGATTACTGCTGACTTGAAGTTTTTATCACTTTTATTTAGAAAATACAAACTCAAGATTTGAGTTCTCAATGGAAACAGACATTACTCCAATCTACTGACCCCACTTATTTTCCTACACTCATTTATGTCTGTAAATTTAGCACTATACCCTCATTACATGTACAGATCATGAACACCAGTCAGGAGACAGAACAGTCCCCTCTCAGAGACCCTGAGAGCTACCCTGCCATAGCTACAGCTGCCTCCCCCCCACCTCACCCGATCTCATCTCTACAGTTCTGCCACTTCAAGAGATGTCTGGACACAGTCACTAGTATGTAACGTCTGGAGTTGTTTTCCTACTCATGGCAATCCCCGTGAGACGTACTCAAGTTGCTGTGGGCATCTTCGTCTGTTCCTATACATGGTGTAGACCATAGTGTGAACATTTTACAGTGAAATTTGTTTTTTATGTAGTCAAATGTGTGTTGTTTTTTTTAAGATTTAGTGTTTGAGGTCATAGAAAGATCTTCACCAGTCCATGTTAAAAAGCACATTATCCCATGTTTTCTTTTAATATTTCTCAGATTTTTTTTTAACTTTCATGTAGAGTCCACCTGGAATTCACCCATGTATAAGATGTGAGAAATGGATCCAAATGAACATTTTTCTGATAACTACAAAGCTGTCCTAATAGCACTTACTGATTACTAAACCAATGATTTCTTATTTGAGAGACAGGCTGGCAGAGAGTTCCTATCTACTGGTTCACTCCCCAAATGCCAATAGCAGCTGAGGCTGAGTTGGGTCCACCAAACCCAAGAACTGAGAATGCAATCCAAGTATCCCACATAGATGACAGGAACCCAATCACCTGAGCCAACACTTGTTGCCTCCCACAGTCTGCAGTAGCAGGAAGCTGGAGTCACAAGTCAGAGCTGGGAGTTGAACTCAGGTACTCTAATGTGAGATGTCTAAGCAAAATGCTCATCCCTTTGTGTTTTCTAATTTTTAAAAAAAGATTTTATTTATTTGAAAGGCAGCATTACAGAGAGAAACAGAGACAGAGATAGATCTTGTATCCACTGGTTCACTTCCCAAAAGGCCAGGTGGGAGTCAGGAACCTGGAGCTCCATCTGGGTATCCCATGTGGGTGGCAGGGGCCCAAGCACTTGGGTCATTTTCTGCCACTTCCTTAGGCACATTAGCAGGGAGCTGCATTAGAAGTGGAACAGACCAGGGTCTGGCACTGTGACGTAGCAGGCAGATCTGCCCCCTGCAGTACCAGCATCCCATATGGGCGCCGGTTTGTGTCCTGGCTACTCCACTTCTGATCCAGCTCTCTATTATGGCCTGGGAAACAGTAGAAGATGGCTCAAGTCCTTGTGCCCCTGCACCTGCATAGGAGATCCGGAAGAAGCTCCTGGCTTCAGATTGGTGCAGCTCTGGCTGTTGCAGCCAACTGGGGAGTGAACAGCAGATGGAAGACCACCCCTCCCCTCTCTCTCTCTGTAACTTCTTTAAATAAATAAATCAATCTTTAAAAAAAGAGAACAACAAGTGGAGTAGCCAGGACACAAACCGGCGCCCATATGGGATGCTGGCACTGCAGTCAGGGGCTTAACCTGTTGCACAATGCTGCCCCCCATTCCTCGCCACCCCCTTTTTTTTTTTTTAAATCAAGATAAAGAATCCCATCAAGGGGCCCGGTGCTGTGGCATAGTAGATAAGGCCGCCACCTGCAGTGCCAGAATCCCATATGGGCACCGGTTCAAGTCCTGGCTGCTCTACTTCCAATCTAGTACTCTGCTGTGGCCTGAGAAAGCAGAAGATGGCCCAAGTGCTTGGGCCCCTGCATCCACGTGGGATACCCGGTAGAAGCTCCTGGCTCTGGATTGGTGCAGCTCTGGCCATTGAGGCCAACTGGGGAGTAAACCAGCAGATGGACAACCTCTCTCTCTCTCTGTCTCTCCTTCTCCGTGTAATTCTTTCAAGTAAATAAATAAATCTTAAAAAAAAAAAAAGACCCCTGTGGAAATATGATCATCCTTCCTAGAAAAATGTTTACATCTGGGTACCAAACTAAGAAACATAGCTATGGATTACACTGGATTTAGGAAGGAGGAGGTGAGCAATGAGTGGAGACAGGAGGACCCGCTGGGAGCAGGCCTAACTTTGTTGTCTGCCTGCCTTTACCTGTCAGATCAACCTGCTTTACCAGGGGACCCATTTGGAAACTATCCATTTTTATCACTTAAAAGAACAGTGCCACAGGTACAAACAAGCCTTCCTTTTGTTGACTACTATCTTCATTCTTCATTCTCACAAAGAAAAGAAAAATCCAGAAACGAGGGCAGTGATTTTTCTCTATAAATACATCTTTGGAAATATTTTATGATTTTCCTTTTTCAATAAAAAGTTATTTTTAAGATACATGTAATAACTGCACATATTTATATATAGTGTAGCATTCTAATCCACATATATGCAAACTTCCTTCTCTCTCATTTTTTTTTAAGGATTTTTAAATTTTATTTGAGAGGTAGAGTTATAAACAGTGAGAAAGAGAGACAGAGAAAGGTCTTCCTTCTGTTGGTTCACTCCCAAATGGCCACCAACAGCTGGCATTGCACCAATATGAAGCCAGGAGACAGGAACTTCTTCCTGGTCTCCCAAATGGGTGTGGAGGCTCAAGGATTTAGGCCATCTTCTACTGCTTTCCCAGGCCATAGCAGAGAGCTGGATCAGAAGTGGAGCGGCCAGGTCTCGAAACAGCGCTCATATGGGATGCCGGAGCTACAGGCAGAAGATTAACCTACTGCACCATGGCACCAGCCCCGCAAACTTCCTTCAGATATTACAAACTCCAAGAAAGAAGGATGACCATCAGTATACAAAGACCATTTCAGGGTAGGCATTGATACTGCTCAGTAGTTAAGATACTGCTCAGTAAATCCACATTCCATCAGAGTACCTAGACTGCAGCCCCCATTCTGCTTCTGATTCTCTTTGTTAGTGACCAACCCGGAAAGCAACTGGGGTCTCCAGTAATTGGGTCTCTGTTACCCCATAGGAGACTCAGATGGGGTTTTGGACTACTGCCTTTGGCCTGGCCTAGACCCACTTGTTGCAGGCATTTGGGGAGTAAAGATTTGTCTCTGTCACTATCTTTCAAATAAAATAAATAAATAAATAAAATTTTAACGGACCATTCCAGGGGCCGGGGCTGTGGTGTAATGGGTTAAGCAGCTGCTTGTAACATCATCATCCTATAGGGATGTAGGTTCAAGTCCTGGCTGCTGATACAGCTCCCTGTTAATGCATCTGGGAAAACAAAAGATGGCCCAAGTGCTTGGGTCCCTGACTCCATGTGTGAGACCTGGAAGACACTCCTGGCTCCTTGCTTCAGTCTGGCCCAGCCTTGACTGTTATGGCCAGTTGGGGAGGGGACCAGCAGAGCTCTCTGTCTGTGTCTCTGTAACTCTTTCAAATAAAATAAAATGTTTAAAAAAAATAAAAGATCACTCCATTGAAGTGACTTAGTGGGCAAAATCAGATCCAGGAACAAGTAGTCCTAAGTTTTGTCCCAGGAGTTCCTCACCACTGTGTAATCTTGGGAGGCCTGTGATCGATCTCAGCAATACTGATAAAATAAGGGCTTGGTAAATGGGTTTAGATACCATGTTTAAAACTTATCTTCTAAAAATTTTTTTTTTTTTGACAGGCAGAGTGGACAGTGAGAGAGAGAGACAGAGAGAAAGGTCTTCCTTTGCCGTTGGTTCACCCTCCAATGGCCGCCGTGGTCGGTGCGCTGCGGCCGGTGCACCGCGCTCATCTGATGGCAGGAGCCAGGAGCCAGGTGCTTTTCCTGGTCTCCCCATGGGGTGCAGGGCCCAAGCACCTGGGCCATCCTCCACTGCACTCCTGGGCCACAGCGGAGAGCTGGCCTGGAAGAGGGGCAACTGGGACAGAATCCGGCGCCCCGACCGGGACTAGAACCTGGTGTGCCGGCACCGCAAGGCGGAGGATTAGCCTGTTGAGCCACGGCGCCGGCCATCTTCTAAAATTTTATGAGCTGGGGGCCGGCGCCGCAGCTCACTAGG
>CM027391.1:38637437-38733501 GCA_015711505.1 Sylvilagus bachmani | reverse complement strand
ATAGCAGAGAGCTGGACTGGAAGAGGAGCAGCCAGGACTAGAATCGGCGCCTAAATGGGATGCTGGCGCTTCAGGCCAGGCTGTTAACCCGGCACCACAGCGCCGGCCCCGATTTATTATTTATTTTTAAAGATTTTATTTATTTGCGAGGTAGAGCTATAGAAAGAGAAAGGGAGACACAGAGAAAGCTCTTCCATCCACTGGTCCACTCCCCAAACAGCCACAATGGCCTGAACTGAGCAGATCTGAAGCCAGAAGACAGGAGCTTTCTCCGGTTCTTGTGTGGGAGACCCCGGAAGAAGCTTCTGGCTCCTGATTGGACCAGCTCTGGCAGTTGCAGCCACTTGGGAAGCGAGCCAGAGGATGGAAGACCTCTCTCTCTCTGCTTCTGCCTCTAATTCTGTCTTTCAAATAAATAAATAAATCTTAAAAAAAAAGTTAATGGTAGGGGCTGGCACTGTGGTGTAGCAGGTGAAGTTGACGCCTGCAGTGCCGGCATCCCATATGGGTGCCAGTTTGATTCCAATTTAGCTCTCTGCTATGGCCTGGGAAAGCAGCATGTAAGATGGCCCAAATCCTTGGGTCCCTGCACCTGGGTGGGGGCCCAGAAGAAACTCCTGGCTCCTGGCTTCAGATTGGCCAACCTCCAGCCCTTGTGGACATCTGAGGAGTTTACCAGCAGATGGGAGACCTCTATCTCTACCTTTCCCTTTGCCTCTCTGTAACTCTGTTTTTCAAATAATAAATCTTTTAAGAGAAAAAGTTAATAGCAGTAAAAACAAAATAAAATAAAAGTTAATGACAGTAAAAAGCCAGAAATGTAATCTAATCACAGTTTGTGGTTTGCGGAGTGGGGTTTAGTGAGAAGTCCCAGGTATATCCTTGAAGGGCAGTTTTTCTTCAATATTTATTTGAAAGGCAGAGCTAGAAAGAGGGAGGGAAAAACAGAGTGGTCTTCCATCCTCTGGTTCACTTCCCAAATGGCCCCAACAGCTTGGCCAGGAGCCAGAATCTTCTTCTGGGTCTCCCACGTGGGTACAGGGACCCCAAGCATCTATTTGAGCCATCCTCTGCTGCTTTCCCAGGTGCATTAGCAGGGAGCTGGATCAGAAGTGGGGCAGCAAGGACTTGCACTGGCACCCAGATGGGATGCTGGCACTGAAGACAGTAGATTAACCTCCCATGCCACACCATTGCTCCAGCTGGTTCACTCTCCATATGGCTACACAGCTGGGGCTGGGCCAGGCCAAAGCCACAACAGTAGAACTCCAGCCAGGCCCCCACATGGGTGGCAGGGCCTAAGCACTTGGGACTATTCTCTGCGGCCTTTCCAGATGCACTAGCAGGGAGCTGGAATGGAAACAGTAACCGGGACTCACACTGTGTTCCAAAAGAACATGCCAGTGTTCCATATGGCGGCTTACCCTGCTGTGGCCACAATTTCAGCCCCTGGCATTCTGTGTTTTTGCCTTTGTTTTGTTCTGTTTTTTCCATTTACTTTGAAAAAAATGCAAAGACAGAAATCATCCACTTGCCGATTCACTCTCCAAATTCTTGCCATAGCCAGTGCTGGGCCAAGCCTAAGCTAGAACCCAGAAGTCAATTCAAGTTTCCCATTTGGGTAGCAGAAACCCAAGCATTTGTGGCATCATCTACATTATTGGCATTGTTGTGCCAAAAATGCTACAAGGTATGCATGAGCAGATCAGAAGAGGGGCCAGGACTGAAACCAGGCACTCCTGATATGGGATGTGCGCATCCCAAGTGATGATTTAACAGCTGCGTCAAATGGCCTGCCCCTCACCTTTTTGTTTTTACTTTGACATTTATTTATCTATCTGAAAGGGAGAGTTACAAAAAGAAAGAGGGAAGTACAGAGATCTTTCACCTATTGGTTCACTTCTCAAATGGCTGCAACGGCCCAGGCTGAAACTGGGAGCCAAGAACATCTTCCAGGACTCCCACATGGGTACAAGGGCCCAAGCCCAGGGGCCATCCTCTACTGCTTTCCCAGAGACATTAACAGGAAGCTGTATCTGAAGTGGAGTGGCCAGGACATGAACTGGGGCCCACATGGGATGTAGAAATTGAAGGTGGTGGTTTAACCCACATGTCCTAACACTGGTCCTCATTACTTATTTTTAAAATTATTCTGGGTGTAATGTAAAAAGCATTTTTTTAACTTGCTACACCACAGCATAGGTCCCTCAAATAACTGTTAAAAAGAAAAAACAAAGCTGTATCTGGAAGAGAAGCAGGGTATAGACTTGAGCATGTGGAAATGCTACTGGGCAGAAGGCAGTAGAGAGAGAGAGTAAGCAAAGGAATGCAGAGGAAAGAGGCAATGGATAGAGCTCAGATCTCAGACCACAGGCAAGGCAAGCACAGGCCCTCCACTTTCCTGGTACCAGAGAAGAGCGAACAATGCATGCAGGTGTAGTCAGGCTTGAGGACCTGCTGGAAAACCACTGTCAAAGGTGAAACCTTCTACTTACTATGTCAAGAGCCAAGGCAGTAGTAGAAGACCAGAGAGGAGTCTCAAACAGGACTTCTGAGGCCAGTGCTGTGGTGCAGCAGATTAAGCCATAGCTTGTGATACCCACATCCCATACCAGAATACTGGTTCAAGTCTTAGCTATTCTGCTTGGAATCTAGCTCCCTGTTAATGGGCCAAGTGCCTGGTCCCTGCCACCCACAGGGGAGACCTGGATGGAGTTCTTGGCTCCTGGCTTTGGCCTAACCAGCCCTGGCTACTTGCAGCCATTTGGGGAGTGAATCAGCAGATGAACGATCTATAACTCTGTGTTATAAAACCATGAATCTTAAAAAAAAAAAAAAGTTGGCGCCACGGCTCACTAGGCTAATCCTCCGTCTTGTGGTGCCGGCACACCAGGTTCTAGTCCCAGTCGGGGTACCAGATTCTGTCCCGGTTGCCCCTCTTCCAGGCCAGCTCTCTGCTGTGGCCAGGGAGGGCAGTGGAGGATGGCCCAAGTGCTTGGGCCCTGCACCCCATGGGAGACCAGGAGAAGCACCTGGCTCCTGCCATCGGATGAGCGCGGTGCGCCGGTCGCAGCACGCCAGCCGCGGCCAACCATTGGAGGGTGAACCAACAGCAAAAGGAAGACCTTTCTCTCTGTCCCCCTCTCTCTCTCTCTCACTGTCCACTCTGCCTGTCAAAAAAAAAAAAAAAAAAAAGGCACTGCTATAAACAGGATGGAAACAGAAACAGATGCCAGCACTGACGGTGCTGCCCAGGTAGGGTGGCATGATGATTGTCCTCAGGAAGAAACTACTACCCACTTTCACTGAAATGTAACTTTTAATAAACTTTACTATAACCTGATTAAAATGATTCAATTATTACAGGATTTATTGCTTTCTTGATCATACAAACTAATCTCTGTCTCATTTATCTAACGATTCTTGGGAGAACTGAACACATACAAATACGGCATACACTTAGGAAGGGGGCTTGCACTCACCTTGAGGTCTCTGTGCACAATTCGTTTTTGGTGGCAGTACTGTACTGCAGACACGATCTGGAGAGGAAGGGAGGGAGAGAGAGACTGAGAGGGAGATCCATGTCAGTCACCATGGGTGTAGATTTATAATTAAGATGGCAATGCTCTGTTAATGTTCACACATGCAAAATATTCAGTAAGCACTTGAATGTCTATTTGGATTTCTAAAAACAATTTTCTAGAAAAATTCAGGGGTAAGGACAAGGAGAGCAGGGTGAGACAATGTTCTCCTTGTTCTCCCTGGTTCATCCCACCTGCTGCCATTCACTTTATATGGAATGTGGTGCCACAACTCAACTAACTTCCTGGATCTCAACGATCCCAGCTGCCCAAAGGCCCAGGACCAGATGATCTTGTTCACCCTTTTTCTTTCTTTATTTCTTTACTTGAAGGCAGACTGTCGGGGGGTAGTGTGTGTGAGAGAGAGAGAAAGGTGGGGGAGACAGAAGAAATCTTCTGTCCACTGGTTTACTTAAATGCCTGCAAGAGCCAGGACTAGGGCAGATGGAAGCCAGGAGCCAGGAACTCATCTAGATCTCCTATGCGGAAGGCAGTACTAGGGCCATGTTATTCTGTCTCTCAGGTACATTAACAGGAAGCTGGACAGAGCGGCTAGTACTTCAATGAGGCAATCCACCACTTGGGCCCACCTGTACTGGACATGAAACCTTACAGAAGCTTGTCTGGTATTCTGGTTTACAATAAGCATGGAGAAGCTGGGCTGGGCTGGGGCTGGGATCATGTCATAGTCAGGGCTTTGTTAAGCAGCATCATTATCTTATTTGAAATGAGTATTTGTAACATTAGATCCACTCACAATTAATTAACTAAAGGTTCAAAATTCCGATGTTTTCTTTGGATGACCGCCACTGCTGCCGCGTGCTGCAGCATGAAGCTGGGAAAGTGCGACAGTGTGGTTTTCCAGAGCGAAGTGCCAGGTTCATTACACCCAGGACAGTGGCAAACTTAACTTACCAGTGCCTGATCCATTTCTTCCCTTTTCCCATTTTCCTAATTTTTTTTCCTCATACTGAGATTTCTTATATATAATTTAAAATCTGCTTTTGATTCAGATTTGACAATCCTGCCCTTTCTCAAAGAGATCAAATAATTTATCTTTCTTTAGCTCCAAACTAACTTGACGCCACAACAAATCGAACATACTCAACCTTAGCCTGTTGCTTTTACGCATTTTGTACCAGGTTGGAAAGAGTCATTTCTACAGAAGGCCGAGGACCTGAATGTTTCTGGGCTAAAACATGCATGTGAGCCTAATTCAAATAGTCTTACTTGAAAAATAGAGGCGCCAACATGACCAGTCCACTAAGAAAGAGGTAAGAGAAAGAATCCATTCTTTTCCTTCGAAAATAAGATTTAATCCAAAAAATAAAAATGGCATAGAAAGTAATCTGGGTGAGGAGGGGAGAACAGCAAAGGAAAACCACTGGCCGATGAATGGGGAAAGAAGGGCCTATCGAAGGCAGAAAGCACATCACAAGTAGAGTACTTTGTGTGTGGCACATCTTCCTCTTTGTCATAAACAGGAAGTTGTTTTTTGTTTTTGTTTTCATTTAAAATAATGACACACTATCAGCTCCTAGGAAGTGTGGTATTTAGAAACACAAAGCGGGAACACCAGTATCATGCTTGATCCTTCTGAATGTAAGGAATATGTCTTAGGCAAATATCCTGGCAAGAAGGGACTGCACTAATTCCATGTGCTGTGCTGTAAATCAAGTCATTAACTGTAAAAGCACACACACAATCCATCTTTCCTGGTCTAAGTCAAGGTTTTGGAATTTCTGCAGCAACCTTGAAATAAAAATCTGATTTAATTTCTGCAGGATTTGGTTAGCAAATGTCCAAGTCCCTCTGGCAAGCTGGATCCTGCAGGGTAAGGATGGAGATGGCAGGGGATAGGAAAGGAGTTGTGGGTTCAGCTTCAGCCCTACTCTTGCTAGTTTGTACTAGCTCTTTCCTGGTGGTCAATAACCTGTATCCACATCAATATCTCCAAGTCAGATTTACCTAATGGGAAGAATTTAAGTTGTACTGGGTAAAAAAAAATCGTGGCTTCCAGGTAGCCGATTGAAACAAGTGTGATCCAGTTATGGAAAGGGTAGGCTTACTTCCTAATAAAAGTGAGTTTTTGGGTCAGTGCTGTGGTGTAGCAGGTAAGGATGGCACCTGCAGTGTGGGCATCCCATATGGGTGCAGGTTTGAGTCCCAGCTGCTCCACTTTCTGATCTAACTCTCTGCTACAGCCCAAGAAAGCAGTGGAGGATGACCCAAGTCCTTGGGCCTCAGCACCCACATGGGAGACCTGGAGGAAGCTTCTGGCTTTGGATCAGCTCAGCTCTGGTCATTGCAGCCATCTGGGGAGTAACCAGTGGATGGAAGACCTCTTTCTCTCTCTACCTCTGCCTCTCTGTAACTCTGCCTTTCAAATAAATAAATTAATTAAAAAAAAAAAAAAAACCTTTGAGTTTCCTCTCATAGGCCACAAATCAAATTATATTAGAAGTGGAAAGAAACAGATTTTCATCAAGTGTCACTTTATCTTTTTATAGAAAAGTGAAGACCAGAGAAGTAAAATGATAGCCAAAGTTAGCGTCAACTTTGATATTTAGTAGATTTTAGTTCATGTTTTTTAAACTCTTAAATTAAAGGAACAGCAAAAGTTAAGAGACTTAAGAGTCCTTAACTGTATACAGCAGACTAAAGGTAGTATCGAGAGAAAACTGGAATATCAGCTAAAACTGCCTTTCTAAACATAGGAAACCTTAGAAAGTCTATCCCAATCTTATATGTAAGTGAATACAAATTGAAAGGTTCTGAGAGAAAAGGGCCGACAGTGACAATGAAATGTACTGTAATAAGCCAGCACCGTGGCTCAGCAGGCTAATCCTCCGCCTTGCGATGCCAGCACACCGGGTTCTAGTCCCGGTTGGGGCACCGGATTCTGTCCCGGTTGCCCCTCTTCCAGGCCAGCTCTCTGCTATGGCCCAGGAGTGCAGTGGAGGATGGCCCAGGTGCTTGGGCCCTGCACCCCATGGGAGACCAGGAAAAGCACCTATCACCTGGCTCCTGCCATCGGACGAGCGCGGTGCGCCTGCCGCAGCTCGCCGGTCGCGGCGGCCATTGGAGGGTGAACCAACGGCAAAAGGAAGACCTTTCTCTCTGTCTCTCTCTCTCACTGTCCACTCTGCCTGTCAAAAAAAGAAAAAAAAGAAAAAAAAAGAAAGAAATGTACTGTAATTCTTCTGAATCAGGGGATAGCAAATTATGGCTCAGGGGGTCATCCTTGATTCATCCTTGTTTCTGCAGGTGACAGTTCACGGGAATCCAGTCCTGCTGACCTCGTACACTATTATCTACAGCTGCTTCTATGCTGCAAAAGAGACTGTATGATTCACAAAGCCTAAAATACGACTGGTCCTTTACAGGAAAAGGCTATGGACCCTTATCCCTGATGATAACACAGCATGATCACGACGAGTCAGAGGGCGGGTCTGCATCTATGGCAGCCCTGCTCTTCACAGGCAGTTCATCTTGCCATGCCTCAGCTGTCTTAGCATTAGCACAGGCAATATTCTTTAACCTACAAGGCTGCTGGCAAGACTTGCTAATATGAAGCACTCGTCCCAGTGTCTGGCAGGTAATGGTCCATCAATAAATAGTAATCATTATTAACAAAGATAGGAGAGTTAAAAGTTGCCTTTATGCTTAAAACTGCTTATTAACAGAAGTATCTCTTTAAAGAAGAGTAAGCCACTGACAGCTTAAGGTATATCTGATCTTATGTAAGGCAAAACTGACAATGAATTTTGGCATTGTGAAACATTTCTTGCTAAAAGTTTGAAAATGGTTCTAATGAATGTAACCACAGGTACTTTTTAAAGGACCTATTTTTCAAAGTTCAACTGTTAAAAAATGAAGGTTTAGGGTGAGACTAACATCCCAACTATAAACGTGGGACTAGCACCCACAGCTGCCTCTAGTAGGGCACTTCAGGTATGGATGGTCCTACTTAATCAATCTTTGTTGAACTGAATGGCCAACCCCTGCTCCATCCAGCAGGTCTTATGAGCATTTACGGAGGCAAACACTTGTTTGCTTCAGGTTTAAGCAAGATAACTTTATTAACAAACTAAAGACAAGTTGATTCATACCTGTCTAAATTTAGCTCTTGCTTCTTTTTCCTTCATTCTTCCATGTGCAACCAAATAGTCAAATACTTCACCTATAATCGAGAGAAATATAAGTAAACAGAAGTCCTACTTCTGAGCATTAATTTTCCTATAAATTGATAATGTTCCACTTTGCAATGAGCTAATTTCTAAGTATTGCTGTGAAGTTAGACACAAATACGTGGAATCTGAACTAAGCTAGGCTTACAGTTTTTGTCCACAGGCATTTAAAATAATCAGCATAATCTTTAAGCTGGAGAAAAAATATTAAAATTAAATTCTCACATGCCTATACAACTTTTAATTTTAAGGGATGTGTTTTCTATACACTTTAATAAAAACTGACCAGTGAAAATTGAAAGTTAAAATGGATTAGGTTATTAGGTTAAAAGAGGATGTCCTCATTGAACGATTAAGATAACAAAACATTTCCTGGGTAAATTGGTTTATTCAAGAGATTATTTATCGAGTGCCTACTAATTGCCAGGCACTGTTCTAGGCTCTGGGGAAATGCAACAGAAAACACAGCAAAGCCTCCTTCCTCAAGGAGTTTACATATTAGTAGGGGAGCAAGGAAACATGAGAGGTTAAGTGCAGGGGAAAGAAGCAGGCAGTGTGCTAGCTTCCTTGTGTTTTCCCAAGCACTCAAGGAGCAGAGAGATGGTTATTTGGGAGGAAGATTTGAACACAAGTCAGAGAGAAAGCAAGGAGGTCTTGAGGCACACTCCCCAGAGCCCTGAGGACGCCGGCTTCCCCCTAGGTGAGCCGCGGGAGGATTAGGATAAGGGAAGGAACAAGGACACCTCTAGGGAGCTCAATGTAACAGTTCAACCACACCTGACAGTGGCTTGGGCTGAGCGGATTACAATAAGAAATGGGGGCTAAAGACAGGGAAGGTAACACCAAAAACTCTCCATAAACATCTACAGCAATTTATGCAATGTTAATTCCTTGAGGAAAAGAGGTGACATTCTAGAGAACAGTGTGTTAGCACTGCCAACTGCTTATCAATTTAGCATAAATAAAGACCACCTCTGATGTATAGAAAATCACATAGAAAATGTTTTGAGGAAAGAAATACATATACTTCTTATTCATACAGCATATGTAGCTCCGTCACCTTAGTGACAACATAAAATACCCTGACACAACAGCTTTCTGAATTACACAGGATCTTATGAGTTAAATGCTAGCTCAGTGAAATGTCAGCATTTTCTAAGTGAATGAACTTCTATTTGCAGAAAAGTACACAATGTCAAAACAAGTGGTTAATAAGTGAAAACAATTAAGGATGTGGGCACAGTACACAGAAACAATTTTAACTTTTTAAAAAAATGGCTTAAGCCCAATAGTTCCTATCAGTAACACAGATGAAGTCCAAGCCTATCAATATGATTTTTAAATATTTTTATTAATTCAAGTGCAACATAAACCTCTTAAGAGATTTCTGAAACTATAAAGTCATATTCACAATTACTAAGTTATAAATCAGGAATTAACTTTTTTATTTTTATTATTTTGTTTTAGACAGGCAGAGTGGACAGAGAGACAGAGAGAAAGGTCTTCCTTTACCATTGGTTCACTCTCCAATGGCCACCACGGCCAGCGCGCTGCAAGCGGCACACCACACTGATCCGATGGCAGGAGCCAGGTGCTTCTCCTGGTCTCCCATGGGGTGCAGGGCCCAAGCACTTGGGCCATCCTCCACTGCACTCCCGGGCCACAGCAGAGAGCTGGACTGGAAGAGGGGCAACTGGGACAGAATCCGACACCCCGACCGGGACTAGAACCCGGTGTGCCGGCGCCGCAAGGTGGAGGATTAGCCTAGTGAGCCATGGCGCCAGCAGGAATTAACTTTTTTAAGGCTTTATTTATTTGAGAAGCAGAATTACAGTGAGAAGGAGAGAGAGATCTTCCATCTGTTAGTTCACTCCCCAAATGGCCACAATGGCCACAGCTGGACTGAGCCAAAGTCAGAAGCTGGAGCTTCTCCCAGGTCTCCCACATGGGTGCAGTGGTCCAAGGACTTGGGCCATCTTCCACTGCTTTCCCAGACCATTAGCAGGGAGCTGGATCAGAAGTGGAGCAGCTGGGACCTGAACCAGCGCCCATACGGGACGTCAGCACCACAGGCAGAGGCTTAACCTACTATGCCAAAATGCTGGCCCCAGGAATTAAATTTATAATCCAAGATTTCAACCCAGATCTCTCCTCTTTTCCTTTATTAAAAAATGTATTAACACTTAGATTAAGCAACTGAACTGAAAATCTCTAAAGGCTATTTAGAGAAAAAAGAGCAAACAGTGACTCTTGCCCTGGTTACAGGAATGTGTTGTTGAACAGAAGGCCAGAGTAATTTAGAAAGCCCTTAGTTCTACTTCACGGCCTGTGACTAATTAGCTAAGAAATCCTTGGCATAGAACAATCTGAGTTGTAATGATCTCTGTAAAAATCAGACAGTTGCTTTGGATGATTTCTAGATCCTTTCCTTTTTTAAAATTTATTTATTTGAAAGATAGAGTAGGAGAGGGAAGAGGGGAGAGGGGAGAAGGGAGAGGGGAGGGGGAGAGGGGAGAGGGGAGAGGGGAGAGAGGGCCGTTGTGGCCATCTGAGTTGTGAACCAGCAGATCTCTAACTCTGACTTTTAAATAAATAAATAAACCTTTAAAAAAAGATTAAGGGAAAGGGGTAATCAATTTAATGTACGTTTTGTTGTTTGGTCAAGGATACAACAATGTCTTGAAGACTGGCAGTGCGTTGTTCAGTTCATTAAAACTAACGGCCCACTCAAGACAATAAACTGCCACCACCACTGACTAAGCATTGCCCTAACGCTGGTCAAAGCAGATGGCTAACACCCCCACTCTGAAGTTAGACGCTCAGCTGGCCTGCTATTTGTCAAGACACATGGCTGAGGGGCCAATGCCTCAGTTCACTCCCATCTGGCTTTTCCAAAGGCTATCTTCCTTCTACTGGACCTGGATGCCTCTCAGGTGATTTTGTCTTGCCCTCACATAAGAATAATACTGTCCAAGACCTGGGCACCTGAAACAGATGGGGACAGATGACTGTGACAAACTGCAAACCCCAAGAGGCTCTCTGGTGTCAGAGGCGGGGGTCCAGGCCCAGCAGCACAACTGCAGTGAGATGCTCCACCCTCTGTTTCCTCCAAGCTAAGTCCCCCCATCTCCTCCTAACCACACCATGGAGTCATCATGTGACTATCTGATGCTTTCAGAAGGCACCAGGGAAGAGAAAGCACCTTGAACTCTGATGAGGCTACACCAACGAGGAATTCATGAACTCTACTTATGGGTGCCTATCTATAAAGCAAGCAGGATGGTTAGAATTCCATAAAGATTTTTTAGTCCTATAAAATTAAGTCTCTAGCTCTTCCTACTATTCCTCGGGTCTTAAAATACCAACTAACAATGAATAACAAGTGTGAAAAAGTGGTCAGAGCATGGAAAGTCAGGTTTTATCTCCTGTAACTCACTCTTTCTCACAAGTTTACAATCTTTTATTCAATGGTTAGAACTCACACAATGAGGCTATGATTTAATATTGCATCTCTGGGTTTTGCAGCCTAGATCAAGGTGCTAACGATTTAACTACCAACCTGCAGATTCAGCAGTTCATAATATCCCAAATGGAGTCTAATCCTTATGTGTGAGTTGCTGCTCTGTGTCAGGCATAAACATGAACTCTGAGCAGGACAACTTCTGAGCCCTACAGTCAGAAACTATATGCTCAGTCCAACCTCAATCCAAAAATGAGAATCTTCATAAAAAGACAGCATGCATTTCTGAAAATGCCTACAGCTTTACAACCTTGTAGGCAAATATATATCGGTCTTTAATCTCTAATTTAAGGAAAATATAGTTACTGTAATCATTTCTGGCCTTGGGAAAGATGATATATTAAATCTGATAAACAAAAACATATAACATGGAATATATATTTATTTCAAACAGACCAATGCATTAAATACATTTAAAAATCTAATATTTGGGATAAACAAAATGTACACATACAAACACACACACACACCCCAAATTGACCATTATTCAGTCTTAAAAACGAAGGCAATTCTAACATGCTACAACATGGATAATCTGGGAGATATTATGCTTAGTGAAATAAGCCAGTGACAAAAGGGCCAATCCTTATGACCCCATTATACTTGATCTATAGATGAGTCAAATTCATGGAGCCAGGAAGTAGGGTGGTCATCGCCAAGGTCTGGGGAAGTGGACTGGAGGGTCAGTGTTTCACGGGGATGCATCTGCAGCTCAGGAAGATGAAAAGCTCCAAGGAATGGTGAGTTCTGCACAACAATGTGACTGTTACACTGTCACTGTCAACAATGTGACTGAACCACACACTTGTGAATGGACAGGATAGCAAACCATGTGATGTATATTTTAATCCAATAAAACAAATCTAAGTACTTAAATATTATCAATTTATAATCCTAATGGTGATAACCCACAGAACTGCTAAGCCAGTACGTTACAACTCTGGATGTCAGAAAAACAATCTTAACCATTATCCACATGGGCAGTGAAGCAGTGTATTCTTTTCAAAGAAAAGAAAATATGGGCTGGCACTATTAAAGCCCTTGCCTGCAGCACCAGAATCCCATATGGGTGCCGATTCAAGACCTGGCTGCTCCTCTTCCAGTCCAGCTCCCTGCTAATGCACCTGGAAAAGCAGTGGAGGGAGGCCAAGTCCTTAGACCCCTATGCCCATGTGGGAGACCTGGAAGAAGCTCCTGGCTCCTTGCTTTGGATTGGCTCAGCTCTGGCCATTTCAGCCATTTGGGGAGTGAATCAGTGGATGGAAGACCCCTCTCTCTGTCTCTACTTCTCTCTGTAACTCTTTCAAATAATAAAATAAATATTTAAAAACAAAGAAGACTGTAATATATTAGAGTGCTCTTACCTCCGCTTGCATACTCCATGATTAGGTAGAGTGTTTTTTCAGTTTCAATGACTTCAAATAACTTCACTGGGGGAGGGGAGAGAACATAACAGGTAAAGAAACAATTGTTTATATGCACAAACCACACATATAAACCGTAACTTTAAAAAGCAAGTTTTTCTCTGTTACAGATTTTAATAGCTCGTCTTCTTAAAACTGCATTTAGTGAGTTTTATCTTAAATTACAACAATGGAAAAGGTTTTATAGAAGCGTAAATTCCATAAAAATAGACTTTCTAGGTGCCCACAAAAGTGCCTTCAGTGCACACTGGTAGTCTAGCCAAGGGCATCTACTCGGACTGGCTCCCTTGTGCCTCTGTCTGGCTGTACACTGGCTCGCTGACCTCCTAGGAGCCCATCTTCTGTGCCACAGGACAAGTGGTTCTCTCTCTACACTTGCAGAATCACTCAGATTGACTCCACTCCTACAAGTGATGGTCTGTTCACTCGTCATTAAGGCTTTAAGGACCAAATTGTACTTTGTTGCTTGGGAAACTTAACTCTGTAAGAACAAGGGTTCCTTGAAATAAGTAGGAGAGATAACGGTGCAACTAACTGAAAGAACTTTAGAGAATGATTTTCAGTGGATAAGTGTGATTTTGCCATAGCAATTCCTTGTTACTGATAGAAATATTCCTACTACTGCTAATTCATAAAACCATTAACAGCAATTAGAAATAATTATTTACAAATGCAACTAAAACGAATCTCTGAATCTACCAAGTCATTTTGCATATGTACTTAATTTTGTTAATATTTACTTTAGAATTAAATTCACCCAAAAGGGGTGGGTGTGTATGATTTTCTGGTATTAAAAATATTTAACAAAGTTAAGACATATGTGTTGGTAAACAAGCAAAATAAAAATAAAATCCAATATTTTAATGCAAATTTTCTGTTCTAGAAAAATTATTTTAACACAATTGGAATTTTAAGAAATCTTAACCTACTATCAAAGATACATTAGTAAGTAGGAAACTCTATTCAGAGTACAATTTCATTACTTGAAAGGCAAAATGAATACATTGAGTAATAAAGTGTTTTTGATGGAAAGCTGGGACTTGAAAATCAGAGTTGGCTGGCTAACCCCAAAGGCCTAAAAATGAAAAGCAGAAATACCTATGTTTGGATGATTTAAAATCTTCATTATTCGTACTTCTCTGAAGAGCTAAAAAAAAAAAAAAGACACAATTTTCCCAAAACAAATTATTAAACATTATATTCCACTGCTGCAGTAGAAATTTTTCTCTTAGCTATCTGGTTCACTGCTAATGTCCTAAGACTAACATGAAAGTTTGCAGTGGCTTAAAAGTACCCTTATAATCTATTACCAAACGGTATTCCCACTTCTAGTCACCTTAACTCCTCTCAGTTCGTAGAACACGCTAATCTTTTCATTCTTCAAATCTCAAGCAGATTCTCTGAAAACTTATCTGAGTACGGTCTCGTTTGTTCTAAATCACAGATGTCTGTTCACCTCTTCCCTAGAATGTCTTTCAAGTTGTGATGATACAGGAAGTATGCCTGTCTCTTCACTACTAGACCTCTGAAACCAACCATGGCACACGACAGGAGCACATTCACTTGTAAATGCCTGCCTGAACGCACTGACCACCACGTGGTGTGAGCCAGCCTCCCTCCCCAGCACTCTAACTCCCACACTGCCTTTAGGTCCTGATGAACAGGGTGCTTGTCCAAGTTGTCAGAGTTCCTCTGCCAGGAGAAGTCGAATAAAAGCAACCACTTTTAGTCTTTATTATTTACTTTATTTAAAAGGCAGAGATTTATTTGTTCATTTTAAAGAATTGCAGAGAAGGGATGTGGGGAGAGAAAGATCCTCCATCCACTGGTTTGCTCCCCAGATGGCCCTAGCCCTGGCTGAAGCCAGGAGTCTCCTTCATGTCTTCTCACATGGGTTGCAGGGACCCAAACACTTGGGCCATATTCTGCTGCTTTTCCCAGGCCCCTAGCAGGGAGACGGATCAGAAGTGGAGCAGTTAGAACATGAACTGGCACCCATATGGGATGCCAGTGTTGCAGATGATGGCTTTACCTGCTAATAGCAAACCACTGGCCCATACAGATGTATTTTTTTAAACCACCACATCTTGGGGTAGTTGCTGAAATGAAATATTCTGAAGCCTCACTTCAGGTGTAGCCTGAACTGGGAAGCCTGCAGTTTGTGGAAGTGCCTATGTGGTAGCCTGAAGAGATCATCTGGAAATCTGCTCTTGCCAAGATGGATCTCTTGGTCTTCCTTAAATAACTGGGTTGTTTGCTCCTCTCCATCTCTTTTCACATACGCAGAGCACACCTACCACATGCTCAACTCTAGATACCCATGTTTTAAGTCCTGCTTCAGTCTGATACCTCCATGGCACACACCACCCTAGACAGAAGCAAGCACTCTCTCCACTGAATTCCTGCAGTATTCTGTCTTTTTTCTTGCTCTTTGGCTCTAATTCATTTTGTTTGGGTCAGCTGCGCTGCTAGTAGTAATTTTCGCGGGTTAAGCCTCTGCTGGCGAGGCCGGCATCCCATATTGAAGCATTGGTTCAAGTCTTGGCTGTTTTGCTTCTGATCCAGCTCCCTGCTGACGTGCCTGGAAAAGCAGTGCTTGCCACCACTGTAGGACACCTGGATTGGGTTCCTGGCTCTTGGCTTCGGCCTGTCCTAGCCCTGGATGTTGTACAACTGCTCTCACTGAGTGTCATGAGCACACTCGAGCACCTCTGTGCACAGGCCCCCACGATAGGCAGTGAGGACACACGCCCACAGAGCGAGGACCTGCAGTCTTGGTAAGAGCCATGAGAGAGGAGCCTATGGAAACTGATCCATCAGCCCCAGAACTCTCTGGATGACATCTGAGAAAATCCTCTCTAGAGTGCCCGTGTCAGACCAGCCACATAAGTCACTCTCCAACTCTGGAACAGAAACTGGAGATGACTGAATTGATTTGCTCTTGCTAAGTTTTGGAGTTAATTCATTGGACAGCAGCAGACAACTAACATAACACAATACACTGGGAACCTCTGACACACAGCAGAAATCATGCCAGAGACACACTGTGGAAACACAATGGAGGGGCCGGCGCCTGGCTCACTTGGTTAATCCTCTGCCTGCGGCGCCGGCATCCCATATGGGCACCGGCTCCAGTCCTGGTTGCTCCTCTTCCAATACAGCTCTCTGCCATGGCCTGGGAAAGCAGTAGAAGATGGCCCAAGTCTTTGGGCCCCATGCCCACATGTGAGACCAGAAGAAGCTCCTAGCTTCGGATCGGCGCAGCTCCAGCGCTTGCAGCCATTTGAGGAGTGAACCAATGAAAGGAAGACCTCTCTCTCTCTCTCTCTCTCTCTCTGTCTCTCCCTCTCACTGTCTAACTCTACCTCTCAAATAAATAAATAAATATTTAAAAAGAAAAAAAAACACAAAAGAAAGACAAATGGAACCACGGAGAGATGACTAATAAAAGCTTAATCCTGTAGACAGAGCAGATAGCCACAAATTCTCAAATAGGGGTGGGCATCATGGTGCAGCGAGTTAAGCCGCCATTTGGGAAGCTGCAAACCATACTTAGTGGCTGGTCTGAGTCCTAGTCCTCCATTTCTAATCCAGCTTCCTGCCAATGTGCCTGGAAAGACAGCAGATTATGGCCCAAGTACATGGGTTCTTGCCACCTATGTAGGAGACCTGGATGGAGTTCCTGGCTCCTGGCTTGGCCTGGCCTATCCCTGGCTGCTGCAGGCATTTTGAGAACAAACCAGAGAATGGAAGATCTAGAAGACCCTATAACCCCCTCTGTCACCTTCCTTGTCACTCCTTGTCACTCTGCCTTTGGAATAAATAAATCTTAAAAAAAAAAAAAGATTCCCATGTAGGGTAGTGTCAGGATATAACCAAAATAACTTCATATATTTACCTATCAGAATGATCTATCAGGTAGAAATTGGCAGGAAGCAAATGAGTTAATGAAATCCATGCCAAAAGAAAGGAGGAGGATGGGGAAGAGGCAAAATGCTAACAGTTATCAAGTGTCTAGCATATCTGAAGCAGAGCTAGATAGTTGCTTTACATGTATAATGTTATCTTAGTTTCAGTAACTTAAGTGTACAGAAATACCCATTTCTTTAGGTATTCTTACTTATTTGCAAAGTTGTACAAAAGATTCCCTTACAATTTAAATTATTCTCTACCTGGTGCTTTTCTTCCCCTTTTTGTTTTTAAATTTTATTTATTTGAAAGGAAGAGTTGGGGCGTGGGGGGGGGGGGGCAGGAAGAGACCCACAGAGAGATATCTCTCACCTGCTGGTTCACTCCCTAAATGGCTGCAATAGCCAGAGCTGGGCCAGTCCAAAGCCAGGAGCCAGAAGCTTCTTCTGGGTCTCCCACATTGAATGCAAGGGCCCAAGTACTAGGGCCATCTTCCACCACCTTCCCAGACATATTAGCAGAGAGCTGGATCTGAAGTGGAGGAGCCAGGGCTTGAACTGGGACATATGGGGCAGCAGCTTTACTCACTGCCTCATAATGCCATCCCCAGGGAAGATTTTCTTTCCTTCTTTCTTTAAGATTTGTTTATTTGTTAGAGATGTGGCGGGGGGTGGGGGTGGGTTTCCATCCACTAGTTCACTGCCTAAATGGACACAATGGCCAGAGCTGAGTCAATCCGAAGCCAGGAGCCAGGAGCTTCTTCTGGGTCTCCTATGCATATGCAGGTGCCCAAGGACTTAAGCCATCTTCTACTGCTTTCCCAGACCATAGCTGGGAACTGGATCAGAAGTGAAGCAGTCAGGACTCGAATTGGTGCCTATACGGGATGCCAGTACTGTAAGCAGCAACTCTGCTACGCCACAGTGCCAGCCTCAAGATTATCTTAGAGACAATATAGAAACTATAAACCAAGTTTAAAAAAAAAAAAAAAAACCTCTGATACATTAAACTGTATTAAAATTAGGAACTTCGGCTATTCAACAAAAGACAACATCAAGAGTGAAGATATGGGGCTGGTGCTGTGGTGTACTTGGTTAATTCTCCACCTGTGGCGCTGGCATCCCATATGGGCGCCGGTTCTAGTCCCCGTTGCTCCTCTTCCAGTCCAGCTCTCCACTATGGCCTGGGAAGGCAGTGGAAAATGGCCCAAGTGCTTGGGCCCCTGCACTCGCATAGAAGACTGGGAAGAGGCCGGCGCCGTGGCTCAACAGGCTAATCCTCTGCCTTGCAGCGCTGGCACACCGGGTTCTAGTCCCAGTCGGGGCACTGGATCCTGTCCCGGTTGCCCCTCTTCCAGGCCAGCCCTCTGCTGTGGCCCGGGAGCGCAGTGGAGGATGGCCCAAGTGCTTGGGCCCTGCACCCCATGGGAGACCAGGAAAAAGCACCTAGCACCTGGCTCCTGCCATCAGATGAGCGCGGTGTGCCGGCCGCAGCGTGCCATCTGCGGCAGCCATTGGAGGGTGAACCAATGGCAAAGAATGACCTTTCTCTCTGTCTCTCTCTCTCTCACTGTCCACTCTGCCTGTCCAAAAAAAAAAAAAAAAAGACTGGGAAGAAGCACCTGGCTCCTGGCTTCAGATCGGTGCAGCTCCAGCCCTTGCGGCCATTTGGGGAGTGAACCAATGGAAGGAAGACCTCTCTCTCTCTCTTTCACTGTCTGTAAATCTGTTAAATAAATAAATAAAATCTTTTTTAAAAAAGGGTGAAGATATTTGTCATATATAATAGTATACCAAATATATAATGATCCTCTAAAATGAACAGGAATAAGAATCTACTGGAGATTGAACAAAAGGCCCAAACAAGAGGACAGACGGTATAGTTCAGGGGGCTACGTCCCAACCTGGGACGCCTGTATCCCTCACTGGAGTGCTGCCTGAGTACCAGCCTACTCTGCTTCTCATTCAGCTTCCTACCAGTGGGCCTGGAGCAGGGGGTGGAGGGAGTGGCTGATGAAGCAAGTACTTTGGTTTCTTCTACCTTCACAGAAGACCCAGATGGAGTTCCTGGCTCCTGGCTTTGGTCTGGTCAGCAGATGGAAGATTGGTCTCTCATTCTCTGTCATTCTGCCTTTCAAGTAATCATATAATAAAGAAATATTTTTTCAAAAAACATTTACTTATTTATTTGAAAGGCAGAGCTACAGAGAGGCAGAGGTATAACGGGGACAGGGAGATGACTTTCATCTGCTGGTTCACTCCCCAAATGGCCGCAGCTGAGCCGATCTGAAGCCAGGACCTTCCCCTGAGTCTTCCACATGGGTGCAGGGGCCCAAGGACTTGGCCCATCTTCTACTGCTCCCCTAGACCAAAGCAAAGAGCTGGATCGGAAGTGGAGTGGAGTAACTCTGCCTTTCAAATAAATAAATTTTTAAAAAATATATATGAAAAGGTGCTGTTCCTCTTCAGTAATCAGGAAAATGTTAACATTAAAACACAGTAAAATATCATTTTTTTAATATCTACCAAATTAGTGGCAAGAACTAAAAAATTAGAGAAAAACTATGATAAGGAAGAACATTCTTGCATCCTATCTTATATACCACCAAAGGGCTATAAATCAGAACAACTGCTTTGGAAACACTTTGGTTTTTAACAAATGGAGATAAATATTCCCTGTGAGCCAAGAATTCTACTACTGAGTATGTGCCCTTAAAAAACTTGCACAAGGGCTGGCACTGTGGTGTAGTGGCACAGTGGGTAAAGTCACCGCCTGTAGTGCCAGCATCCCATTTGGGTGCCAGTTCGAGTCCCAGCTGCTCCATTCCCAATCCAGCTCTCTGCTATGGCCTTGGAAAGCAGAAGATGGCCCAAGTATTTGGGCCGCTACACCCAAGTGGGAGACTTGGAAGAAGCTCCAGGCTCCTGGCTTTGGGTTGGCCCAGCTGTGGCCATCTAGGGAGTGAACCAGCAGATGGAAACCCCCCCCTCCCCGTCTCTCCCCTTTTTAAATAAACAAATCATTAAAAAACAAAAAAGAAAGAAAAGAAAAGAAACTTGCACAAGGGGCTAGACTTGCCGCACAGTGGGTTAAGACACCGCTTGAGATGCTGGCATCCCATACAGGAATGCCATTTCAAGTTCTGGTTGTTCCACTTCTGATCCACCGTCTGCTAATACACCTGGGAAAGCAGCAAAAGACAGCCCAAGTGCTTGGGCCCTGGCACTCATGTAGGAGTCCAGGTAAGAGTTCCAAGCTCTTGGCTTCAGCCTGGTCCTGCACAGGCCATTGCAGCCACTTGGGGAGTAAAAAACAGATGGAAATGTGCACACACATTCTCAAATCCTCCCTCCCTCCGTCACTCTGCCTTTCAAATAAATAAATAAATGTTTTCTTAAGAAAAAAAAACATAAAAAAAGAAAAAAATTTGCACAAGTGCACCAGCAGAACACACACAGAATGATTCAAGAGTTCCAGGCTCCTGGCTTCAATCTGGCCCAGCCCTGGTTGCTGGCATCACTGGGGGACTAAATCAGCAGATGAGATCTGTATCTCCCTGTCACTCTACCTTTCAAATAGATAATACAACTCTACAAAAATAAAAAAGTATCAAATATTGGTACTATCATATCATTTCACATGATATGTAAGAAATTCTCAAATTCTCCAAAACCTGAGACTCTAGTAGCCTAGAGTCCAAGGATTAGGATAATATCAGGAAACATTAATTTAGTGTTTGGCACTAACAAAACAGATTTGAAAGACTGTATTGGTTATGCATCCCATGCAAGGTGTACATAGTATGTTCCTCTGCTGCCCTTCCCACTGGGGAGATGCTAGAAATGCTTCTTCAAAGAAGGCACAAGTAAACGAAGCTGTAGGAAATCACAGCATCACGTCCTAATGCTACTTCAGTAATTCACTGCATGGCTGAATAAGCTACAGTCTCAGAGAACTTCAATTCACTCATCCAAAAAACAGATTTTTAAAAATTGCTTAATCACTACTATGAAAAGTACACACATAGGTGTGTGTAGTCATTAAGAATTTGGGGGGCCAGAGCTGTGGCGCAGCTGGTTAAAGCCCTGGCCTGAAGCACCAGCATCCCACATGGGCACCAGTTCGAGTCCCAGGTGCTCCTCTTCGGCTCCAGTTCTCTGCTATGGCCTGGGAAAGCAGTAGAAGGTGGCCCAAGTGCTTGGGCCCCTGCACCTGCATGGGAGACGCAGAAGAAGCTCCTGGTTCCTGGCTTTGGATCAGCGCAGCTCTGGCCGTTGCAGCCATCTGGAGAGTAAACCAGCGGATGGAAGACCACTCTCTGTCTCTAACTCTCTCTGTAACTCTTTCAAATAATAAAAAAAAAAATCTTAAAAAAAAAAAAAGCATTTGATTAGAGGCCAGTGCTGTGAAGTAACAGGCAAAACCACTGCCTACAATGCCAGCATCCCATATGGGATCCCATATGGGGTCCTAGCTGCTCTACTTCCGATCCAGTTCTTTGCTATGGCCTGGGAAAGCAGTAGAGGATGGCCCAAGTCCTTGGGCCCCTGAACCCATGAGGGAGACCAGGAGGTAGCTCCTGGCTCCTGGCTTTGGATCAGCGCAGCTCCAGCTGTTGCAGCCATCTGGGGAGTGAACCAGTAGATGGAGGACCTCCACCCCCTCTAACTCTGCATTTCAAATAAATAAATAAATCTTTTTTTAAAAAAAGAATTTGATTAATCAAAAAACTTTTTTACTTAAATAAAGGGGAAAAAATTGACTTCTGGAACCACATTACCTAGTCCCAAGCCAGCTCCACTCTTCCCTCAGTAGGGGGAAGAGTGCATACCCAGCTGTCACCCTGACTAACATGCAGAGAACGTAGGACACCTAGCACACAGTGAGCACTAACTGTGACAGTGACTAGCTAACATCACTCCTGTGGCTCTCTCTCAAAGATCTAATTTGTTTGTAGTTTCGTACTTTGCTGCAAATGGGTCCATACTATGCTTTAAGTCTAACATATTTAAAACATTTGATTCTTTGATGATTTTCTGACATAGTAACAAATCACTAGTTCAGTTAAAAACACATTTTAGGAGTGGGCATTTGGCTCAATGGTTAACATGCCTGCATGCTACACCACAGCACCTGCATGTGAGTCAAGTTTCCACTTCTGATCCAGCTTCCTTCGAATATATACCATGAAGGCAGCAGGAGACAGTACTTTGGATACTTGAGTTTCTACCACTCACATGGGAGACTTAGGTGGATTTCCAAGCTCCTGGCTTTGCCCTGTTACCACCAAGGCTGTTAAAGGCATTTCTGGAGTAAGCTAGAGGAAAACATCTCTGTTTCTCACTCTCTGCCTTTCAAACAAATAAAAAGAAAAGAAGAAAACATTATAATATTCTCAATGTACAATTCAAATACCAAGCTATATTATTTTTTGCCAAGCAATAAATTTAAAAGTTCCCAATAAAGAAGCAGCAACACTGAAGGTACAGATTCTCTTAATTTAAAAATTAATTGGGCCGGTGCTGTAGCACAGTAGGTTAATCCTCTGCCTGCAGCGTCGGCATCCTATATGGGCACGGGTTCTAGTCCTGGGTGCTCCTCTTCCAATCCAGCTCTCTGCTGTGGCCTGGGAGAGCAGTAGACGATGGCCCAAGTGCTTGGGCCCCTGCACCCACGTGGGAGACCCAGAAGCAGCTCCTGGCTCCTAGCTTCGGATCGGCACAGCTCCAGCCATTGCGGCCAACTGGGGAGTGAACCAGCAGATGGAAGACCTCTCTCTCTGTCTCTACCTCTCTCTGTAACTCTTTCAAATAAAAAAAATATATATTTTTAAAAATGTATTTATTTGAGGGGCCAGTGACGTGGTGCAGTGAGTTAGGCAACTACCTGCATCTCTGCACCCCATACCAGTTCTAGTCCTGCCTGCACTTCCAACCGAACTCCCTACTAATTTGCCTGGTAGGACGATGGCAGATGGCCTGAGCGCTTGGGAACCATGCCATCCACACGGAGAGAACTAGATGGAATCCCAGGCTGCTGGCTTTGGTCTGGTCCAGCCCTGGCCATTGCAGCAGGTACCTGGGAAGGCGGTAAATAATGGCTAAGTATTTGGGCCTCTGCTATCCATGTGGAAGACTAGGATGGGATTCCCAGCTCCTGGCTTTGACCAGGCCCAGACCTGGCTTTTGCAGAAATTTAGGGAAGAGAATCAAGTGTATGGAAATTCTTCCTATGCCTTTCAAATAAATAAATGAATAAACAAACATCTCTTTAAAAAAAAAAAAAAAAAAGGAAAAGCCTTAGGCCCATTTTGGGCTGCAATTTATAAAGGAACACTTTTGTAAATGTTTATTTTTTTACTTATTTCCATTTACTTGAAAGGAACAGCAATAAGAGACCTTCCATTCACTGGCTAATTCCCCCCAAATGCTCACAACAGCTATGGATGGGTCATGTGAAACCAGGAGTCTGGAACCCTACCAGGGTGTCCCATGCTGGTGGTAGAGAGAACTGTGCACTGGGATTATCATTCCCATCTCCCAAGATGCATTAGCTGGAAGCTGGATCAAAAGCAGAGCCTGGCACCTGAACCTATGCTTCAAACAGGATGCGGGCATCCCAAGTGGCGGCTTAACCCACTGTGCCACCCCAGAAACACTTATTTAGATATTTTTAGTGCAGGAGCGGCTGTTGTGGCATAGTGAGTAAAGCCACCACCTGCGATGCTGGCATTCCATATGGGTGCCGGTTCAAGTCCTGGCTGCTTCATTTCTGATTCAGTTCCCTGCTGATGAAACTGGGAAAGCAGCAGAGGACTGCCCTAGTCCTTGGGCCCCTGCACCCATGTGGGAGACCCAGAAGAAGCTCCTGACTTCAGTCTGGCCCAACACTGGCCATTGTGGCCATTTGGGTAGTTAACCAGCAGATGGGAGGTCCCTCTCTCTCTCTCTGTAACTCTTTCAAATAAACAAAATAAACCTTAAAAAAAAGTTTAATGACAACAAAGTAATTTTAAGAGATTTCAGCATTACCTATAAGAAATATATACAAACCTGCAAATATCAGTTACATGAAAATATTATTGTGTTGTATTTTTGCTCTGTTTAATATTTAGAATATTAAATTTTAAAATAGAGCCTTCAGTTTGTGCTATTAAGGACATTTAAAAATCATTAACTGAAGATAATCAAACCATTTTTAAATATTTGACGTTGCATTCATTTGAAGACTAGGAAGCTTTACTATACATAATTAATTAAAAATACCAACTGAGGTTCTAAGGAACAAATTACATGGCAACTAGCACTAGAAATAATGTGTTAAATACTGGATACTAGACCAATCTTACCTTTTGTAGACTTGTTGGATTCAACTGAGTTTTGTCAATTATTTTTATGGCAACCTAGAAAAAAACATTTCCAGATTTTAAGAATTCGGTAATTACGGATGTTAACTGGTAACAGTGTTGTAAATATCCACATATATGACATCATTAAAAAGCAAGTAAACTGCAAAACTTTAAAACATAAAGCTGTATAATTAAAAATAGAGTCTTTGGCTCCTGGCTTCAGATTGACACAGCTGTGGCTGTTGTAGCCAATTGGGGCAGTGAACCAGGGGATGGAAAATCAATCAATCAATCAATCAATCAATCAATCTCTCTCTCTCCCCTTCTTTGTGTAACTCTTTCAAATAATTTTTTTTTTTTTGGAAAGGAAGAGTGGACAGTGAGAGAGAGACAGAGAGAAAGGTCTTCCTTTTCAGTTGGTTCACCCTCCAATGGCCGCCGCGGCCGGCACACTGCGCTGATCCGATTGGAGGAGCCAGGCGCTAGGTGCTTTTTCCTGGTCTCCCATGGGGTGCAGGGCCCAAGCACTTGGGCCATCTTCCACTGCACTCCCTGGCCACCGCAGAGAGCTGGCCTGGAAGAGGGGCAACCGGGACAGAACCTGGCGCCCCGACCGGGACTAGAACCTGGTGTGCCGGCGCCACAGGCGGAGGATTAGCCCATTGAGCTGCAGCACCGGCCTCAAATAAATAAATCTTTAAAAAAAGAAAATAGGGCTTCATGCAAATAAGAGTATTACTACCTCCTGGTGTCCCACGTGAGTGCAGGGGCCCAAGCACTTGGGCCATCCTCTCTACTGCTTTCCCAGGCCATAGCAGAGAGCTGGATCGGAAGTAGAGCAGCTGGGACCGCAACCAAAACCCATATGGGATGCTGGTATTGCAGGCAGTGGCTCTGCCTGTTACGCCACAGCACTGGCCCCTAACAAAATTCTTTTTTTAAAAAATTATTTATGGCTGGCGCGGTGGCTCAACAGGCTAATCCTCCACCTTGCGGCGCCGGCACACCGGGTTCTAGTCTCAGTCAGGGCGCCGGATTCTGTCCCGGCTGCCCCTCTTCCAGGCCAGCTCTCTGCTGTGGCCCAGGAGTGCAGTGGAGGATGGCCCAAATGCTTGGGCCCTGCACCCCATGGGAGACCAGGAGAAGCACCTGGCTCCTGCCATCGGATGAGCGCGGTGCGCAGGCCGCGGCGGCCATTGGAGGGTGAACCAAAGGCAAAAGGAAGACCTTTCTCTCTCTCTCTCTCTCTCTCACTGTCCACTCTGCCTGTCAAAAAATAAAAAAATAAAAAATAATAGAAAAACTGCTGCATCTCGATGCCTGCCCCAACATTTTAATTTACTTACATAGATGGGGGCAAGAGAATATCTTCTAAGTCTCCCACAACATAACAGAAAAGGAGAGGGCTGGCAATGGGGCATGGTCTGTGGTTGGAGTCTTGGTTGCTCCACTTCTGATCCAGAACTCTGGTAACTGTCTTCAGAGGGCAGTGCAGAATGACCTAGGTGCTTGGGCTCCTGTGCCCACGTTGGAGACTTCAGGGAAGCTCCTGGCTCTAGGCTGCAGATAGGCCCAGGTCCAGCTGTTGTGGCCATTTCAGGAGAGGATCAGCAGATAGGGGACCTCTCTCTCTGTCTCTCCTTCTCTCTCTGTGACTCTCTGCCTCTCAAATAATTAATCTTCAAAAACTCATTGCCAAATTCAATGTCATGAAAAATTTCCCAAGTTTTCATCAGTGGGTTAAACTATTTAAAAAAATAAAAGAAAAAAGATTAAATAATGAAAACACTTCTAAACTATACATAGTAACATGGCAAATCTCTTCACGTTTTATTAAGACTTCAATTGAGTTGATTCTGAGATGCTAGAGCAGGAACTCTAAGTTTTATGGGTTTACATAGCCCAGAATTCCTCCCACAGTGCCCTGCAAAGTGAGAGTTTAATAAGCACAAACACAGAGTGCTACTGAATCTGAAAACATTTTTTTCCTTAAATTTTTTTTTATTTTCTTGAGAGGCAGAGTTATAGACAGAGAGATGGAGAGACAGAGAGAGAATTCTTACATTCCACTGGTTCACTCCCCAGATGGCAGCAACAGCCGGAGGTGGGCCAATCCAAAGCCAGGAGCCAGTGGCTTCTTCTGAGTTTCCCATGTGGGCCCAGGGGCCCAAGCACTCGGGCAATCTTCTACTGCTTTCCCAGCAGGGAACTGGATCAAAATGGAGCAGCCGTGACTCAAACTGGCACCCATATGGGATGCTTAATCTATTACACCACAGCACCAGTCCCTGAATCTGAAAACTTTTAAAATATTAAAAAAAAAAAAAAAAAAGGAAAACTCTTGAGGTAGCCAATGACGACGAGTTCTAGACAAGTTTATGGGTTAACCACATAAAATGTGCACAAAGGGGCCTGGCGCTGTAGTGTAGTGGGTAAAGCCACCACCTGCAGTGCCGGCATCCCATATGTGCGCCAGTTCTAGTCTCAGCTGCTCTATTTGGGATCCAGCTCTCTGTTATGGTCTGAGAAAGCAACAGAAGATGATCCAAGTGCTTGGGCCCCTGCACCCACATGGGAGACCTGGATCAGCCGGGCCTGGATGCTGCAGCCATTATTATAATTATTTTAATAATAATTATTTTAATTATTTGAGTCACAGCAGATGGAAACTCCCCACCTTGCTTAATTCTGCCTTTCAAGTAAATAAACAAATCTTTGAAAAAAAGAAATATATATAAAGGAAACATATGGGTCTCCTGAGTCTTTGTTCAAAAGGGGGTGAGTACACTCCGCAGTATTTCAAAAAGCCACTAGGATATAGAAGGAAGAATTTTAGCATCTATCTATATGATGTATTTATCGTACGAAGTGGACCAAAAGCCAATGTTACGAATAACTATTCAATGGACTGGCACCAGCTCTCTTACTTGGTTGCTTGTCACTTGTGCAAATATGATTTCTATGGACTACAGGGATCCAGTGGGGGCTGAAGATGGAAGGGGAACACGCGTGAGAGAGGCTTTGCCAGGGCTGGGGATGTAAGTTAACTGAGCTTTGCACCCAAGGTCCAGGACAGCAAATGAGCCTGCCCTGCAAGAGGGAGAAGCTCCGCTTCCCACTGTGCCCACCTGACAGCACAGATCTGGTCAGACGTGCTGCTGCAGAAAGCAACCCAGTCTGGGGCACAGACTCACACCAGTCAGTCCCTTTTATACTCTTCAGTCTTCACTGGGGCTGGCACAGTGGCACAGCAGGTTAAGCAGCTGCCTGAAGCGCCGGCATCCCATATGGGCACCGGTTTGAGTCCTGGCTGCTGCACTTCCGATCCAGCTCTCTGCTCTGGCCTAGGAAAGCAGTTGAGGATAGCCCAGGTCTTTGGGCCCCTGCACCCACGTGGGAGACCCGGAAGAAGTTCCTGTGCTTCGGATCAGCACAGCTCCAGCTGTTGTGGCTACCTGGGGAGTGAACCAGCAGATGGAAGACCTCTCTTTCTCTCTGCCTCTCCTCTCCGTGTATAACTCTGACTTTCAAATAAACCAACCTTTTTTTTTTTTTTAAAGAGTCTTCATGACCCCAAATATGGGTTTATCTAACAAATGAAAATTGAGACATTAAAACAAGTATTATAATCCCTTTCAAAATAACAACAAACCCACTACACTTTTTTAAAGATTTATTTATTTATTTGAAAGTCAGAGGTACACAGAGAAGCAGAGGCGAGAGAGAAAGAGGTCTTCCATCCACAGATTCACATCCCAGATGGCCGCAACGGCTGGCGCTGTATCAATCTGAAGCCAGGAGTCAGGAGCTTCTTCTAGGTCTCCCACACGGGTGCAGGGTCCCAAGGACTTGGGCCATATTCTGCTTTCCCAAGCCATAGCAGAGAGCTGGATTGGAAGTGGAGTAGCTGGGTCTTGAACCGGTGCCCAATTGAGATGCCAGCACTGCAGGTAGCGGCTTAACCCACTCTGCCACAGCGCCAGCCCCACCCACTACATTTTAATACAATATATTTTAATGAAATTTTAATGTGCTTCTACTTTCAATCTGTTATATATCCTTGTTATACATCCTCTGGAGAACTCCACGTTTGTATAACGAATGACACAAGCAAATATCTTAATAGTTTTACAGCACAAAAACAGTTTGCAGACCTCCAACAATGTCTTAGAAAGCTTCCAGAGTCCATGACGACTCTAAAAACAGCCACACTCTGTATATTAATCAGGCTTTTAAAAACCACTTAACTCGGTATAAAGTAAGTACTTGCCCAAGTTATTTATTTCTTACGAACCTATTAACCTCCAGAGGAGCTCAGACAGAAAACCACTACAGCAAGGCAACAATGATGCTGACTCTGGAGTAGAAGGACCACTACCTCATCTCAGGAGGAAGCAAGTCAGAACTGGGAAGGAGTGGAGAGCAAGTCTGTGTGTGTGTGTGTGTGCGTGCGCTTGAAAAAAAAAAAGAATTTGAATCCTGTATCTGGAAAATATAAGGCTTAAAGGAAAATACATTAAATAAGTCAAAGAAAATATTAGGTGCTGGAATATGCAAATGTTGACTATCTTGTACAATGTCTCAGCTGGGGAGTAGATGTCTTATCCTTACAGCCTTTGCACAGAAGTACCCAGTAAATGTTTGCTGAGTTAACTGAGGCCTTGAACACTCAGCATCAGGAACCAAATACATATTAGAGATGAAGACAAGATAGTTAAGAAACAAGGTTTACGGCAATTTAAAAGACACTAACATGGTTTTTAAAAGTTACTTGATTTGGGGCTAGCTCTGTGGCATAGTGAGTAATGTGGCTGCCAGCAGCACTGGCATCCCACATGGGCACTAGTTCATATCCTAGCTTGTCCACTTCTGATTCAGCTCCCTGGTGACGATCTGGGAAAAGCAGCCAAGGATGGCCAAATGTTCGGGCCCATGCCACTCACGTGGAAGACTCAAAGGAAACTCCTGGCTTCAACCTGCAGAGATCTGTCTTTCCCTCTAACTCTTTCAAAATAAATAAACCTTTGAAAAATACTTTCAATTACTTCAAAGTCAAATGAATTATGTTTCTTAAAACTTTTAAAAATTTATTTTAATTATTTGAGTCACAGCAAGGGAGGGACAGAGAGAGATCTTTTATTTGCTGGTTTGCTCCCCAGGTGGTAATAGCTCTCGCTGGGCTGAAGCCAAGAGCCAGAAACTCCATCTAGATCTCCCACATGGGTGGTAGGGGCCCAGGTGCTAGAACTATCTTCTACTGGTTTCCTGGCTATGGTAGTAGGGTGCTGAATCAGAAGCGAAGCAGCTGGGACTTGAACTAGTGCTCTCAGGATACCAACACTGCAAGCAGCAGCTTAATTTGCTGTGCCACAACACTGGTTCCAAAACTTTACTTTTGTAAGTAATTTTATGTGGTACAACTGGACCTCCCAATTCCAAAAAATCCCCTCAGAAACACTGTTTATTACTGCCCACTATTCTGTCTTCCTCTTTCTTACCACCAAATCTCTCAAACATGCTTTCTTTTCAGTCCTCTTCTGCGATCTTTTGAAACCTGGTTATTATTCTTATGACTGAACTCTGAATCACAAGCTTTTTTTGGTTCTGCTCAACATTCTCCTCCTGTTCTTAAGATCCTATTCTGGGCTGGCGCCGCGGCTCACTAGGCTAATCCTCCGCCTGCGACGCCAGTACCCGGGACAGAATCCGGCGCCCCAACCGGGACTAGAACCCAGTGTGCCGGCGCCACAAGATGGAGGATTAGCCTACTTAGCTGCGGCGCCGGCCAAGGGTGCTGGATTCTGTCCCGGTTGCTCCTCTTCCAGTCCAGCTCTCTGCTGTGGCCCAGGAGTGCAGTGGAGGATGGCTCAGGTCCTTGGGCCCTGCACCTGCATGGGAGACCAGGAGAAGCACCTGGCTCCTGGCTTCGGATCAGCATGGTGCGCCGGCCGCAGCGCCCATTGGGGGGTGAGCCAACGGTAAAGGAAGACCTTTCTCTCTCTCTCTCTCACTGTCCACCCTGTCAAAAAAAAAAATTTTTTTTGTGGGGCCAGCACTGTGTCGTAGCAGGTAAAGTTGCCATCTGTGCCATCGGTATACCGTATGGGTACCAGTTTGAGTCCTGGCAGCTCCACTTCCAATCCAGCTCCCTGCTATTGCACCTGCGGAAGGAGAGGAAGCCCAAGTGTTTGGGTCCCTCTACCCACATGGGAGATCAGGAAAAAGCTCCTGGTTCCTGGCTTCAGACAGGCTCAACCCCAGCTATTGCAGCCATTTAGCAAGTGAATCAACAAATGGAAGACTGATCTCTACTTCTGTTTTTCAAATAAATACATAAATATTTTCTGAAAAAGTGGCATTATATAGATGATAAAAAATAATTTACAGTATGAGAGTTGAAATAAGAAGGCAAAGTGGTGCTCTGCTGGACTTTAGAAGGCGTCAGGAACATATTTCACCACTCTGCACATGTTCAAAAATTACTGCAAAAGCATTTTATTTATTTTGGGACTATAGATTTTATTGAGTAGTTAAGTTTATAAATATAAAATCCCCCAGAATAGTGACCATGGTTGTACAACATGCAGATGTGTTTAATGGGGGCCGGCACTGTGGTGCAGCAGTTTAAAGCCCCAGCCTGCAGCATTAGCATCCCACTCTGATCCAGCTCTGCTGTGGCCTGGGAGAGCAGTGGAAGATGGCCCGAGTGCTTGGGTCCCTGCACCCACGTGGGAGATCTGAAGCTCTTGGCTTCGGATCGGCCCAGCTCCAGCCGTTGCAGCCATTTGGGGAGTGAACCAGTGGATGGAGGATCTCTCTCTTTCAAATAAATAAATCTTTTAAAAATGTGTCTTACATCACTGAACTGTGTTTACAAGTGGTTAAAACTGCAAATTTAACTGTATTGTATTATAACAAATAAGTACTCATATCTGTGTAATTAAGTCACTTCTAATTTGTAGGATTTGGGCTTAGATGGATTTATTCCCCCTGCATATTAACTGTTCTCCAGGTCATATTAAAAGCATGCTGATCATCTCTGCTTTTTAGTTAAGTCTATTACCAGAATACTAAGGGTTTCCTTCACCCTTCTGTTTGCTCACTTCCAAATCCGCTATAAATCTTCAACCAAGGCAAACTGTCTTCATAATTAACTTTTTTTGTCAGTCACTACAGTTTTTTTTTTTTGACAGGCAGAGTGGACAGTGAGACAGAGAGGAAGGTCTTCCTTTGCCATTGGTTCACCCCTCAGTGGCCACTGCGGCTGGCACACCACGGCCGGCGCACAGCGCTGATCCGAAGGCAGGAGCCAGGTGCTTCTCCTGGTCTCCCATGGGGTGCAGGGCCCAAGCACCTGGGCCATCCTCCACTGCACTCCTGGGCCACAGCAGAGAGCTGGACTGGAAGAGGAGCAACCGGAACAGAATCCGGCACCCCTACTGGTACTAGAACCCAGTACTAGAACCCAGTGCGCAGGCGGAAGATTAGCCTATTGAGCCGCAGCGCTGGCCCACTACAGTTGTTTTAAGTACAAGTTCAATTAATCACTGTCCCTCAACCCCAAAAAACTACTACTTACTGAGTTTTGGTATAGTATCAAAGAATAAGATCCACGGCAATCTATATAGAGTATTAAGATATTCGTTCGTCCCCTTTTTTTTCTTTTTTTTATAAAGTTTTTATTTAAAGTATATAAATTTCCAAGTACAGCTTATGGATTACAATGGCTCCCCCCCCCCACCGCGTTCCTCCCTTTTCTAGCTAGATAATTCTGCAAATACTTCAACTGACAACCAAAATGGGAGGGGTATAGATAAGATATGACAGATAACTTCTAATAAACCAGATTTAAGGAGATTTGAAAAAAGTTAAAACAATGTCACGTTCCTCAATAATTTGTTTTGGAAAATACTTTTCACGAAAGTGCTATTTATGTTAACATGTAATAGGTTTTTTTATGAATTAAAATATATTTTAAGTACCTCGTTTTTTTGATGTTTGTTTTTTAAACAAATGTATATATTTAAAAGGCAGAGTATCAGAAAGAGAGAGAGAGAAAAACACAGCCATTACAACTCTCCCCACTCTGAATGCCTGCCCACTGACCTAAAGAGAGGCTTCAGGCTGCCTGACAATTTACGACAGTTCTCTGGTCTCCTCCTTCTCCTATCTGCTTGGTAATGACCTTTACCCTAGATCTCTAATACCTGTCTCAATACTCACACCTTTGGCTGATGATCTTGCTTTCTATTTTACTAAAAAAATGTATGTACTCAGATGAGAACTTCTACAAGTTCCCATCACAGTAAGGAGCCTTTTGCATGTACAGATGTCGATCCTCTTTCCTTTCCTCCTGTTTCTATGAACTATCCACACCATCCAAAGGCCAATACCACCATCATTCCCTCTCACCCACTCTAGTATCCCTCCCACAGCACCATGTTTTCCTTTTTTGTTACCTTGTTTCCATGAGCAATCAATCCACATTGTGCAACTTCTAAAAACCACATCACTTAACTTTGCTTTTGTAGCTACCATCACATTTCTCTGTTTCTGCATAACTCTCTGACACTAGGTCTATCACTTATAGACTCCTGAACTAATATATTACATATTATCATAGATATCACATAGATACTACATATTTGAAGGATATGCAGGAACATCTGGACCAATCAGCAGTAAACACTCAACCTAAGAAAGTAATAAAGAAGCAACTACTGATTCTAGCCAAAATTTAAAAATTATATAAGAAAATAAATGAACATAGCCAACACTCAACAATCTCTACATAGTCTTAAGTAAATAACCTAATCTTAACCAAACTTATCATTGCAACAGAAAGGCTAGGGAAAGGAAAGTAGATGTAGAAGTGAGTTATATCCTCATCCTCCATAAGGAGGAAATCAATGTCTAAAATATTAGTTAATAACTGACAGATCATCATACAAGAGCTTAAAGAAATCAAACTAGGAGGCTTTGAGTCCTAAGGGAAAAGCAGCTAAGAAATGAAACTTCTGGGCCGGCGTCGCGGCTCACTTGGCTAATCCTCCGCCTGCGGTGCCAGCACCCAGGATTCTAATCCCAGTTGGGGCGCCGGGTTCTGTCCCAGTTGCTCCTCTTCCAGTCCAGCTCTTTGCTGTGGCCCGGAACGGCAGTGGAGGATGGCCCAAGTGCTTGGGCCCTGCACCCACATGGGAGCCCAGGAGGAAACACCTGGCTCCAGATTGACGCAGTGTGGCGGCCATTTGGGGGGTGAACCAATGGAAAGGAAGACCTTTCTCTCTCTCTCTCTCTCTCTCTCTCTCTGTCAGAAAAAAAAAAAGAAAAAGAAAAGAAAATTCTAAATTTTGGTTAGGAGTTTTTTTTTTAGTATATTGCACTTTTTTTTTTTGGACAGGCAGAGTTAGTGAGACAGACAGAAAGGTTTTCCTTTTTCCGCTGGTTCACCCCCCAAATGGCTGCTACGGCCAGCGCTGCACCGATACGAAGCCAGGAGCCAGGAACTTCCTCCTGGTCTCCCATGCGAGTGCAGGGCCCAAGCACTTGGGCCATCCTCCACTGCCTTCCCAGGCCACAGCAGAGAGCTGGACTGGAAGAGGAGCAACCGGGACAGAACCCGGCGCCCCAACTGGGACTAGAACCCGGGGTGCTGGCACCACATGCAGAGGATTAGCCAAGTGAGCTGCAGCGCCAGCCAGTATATTGTACTTTTAAGCTATGTGCATGGATTACTTTGGAAAACACTTAAGGTTAAGGGGGGGAGGGGGCAGCGCAGGGACAGCACTAAGGTGCAGTGGGTCAAGCCACTGCCTATAGCTCCAGCATCCCATATGGGTGCTGGTTTGAGTCCTGGCTGCTCCAATTCTGATCTCTCAGTTGTGGCCTGGGAAAGCAGAGGGAGATGGCCCAAGTTCTTAGGCCACTGCACCTGCATGGGAAACCCAGAAGCTCTGGGCTTTGGATCAGCCCAGCTCTAGCTGTTGCAGCCACTTGAGGAGTGAACAAGTGGATGGAAGACCTCTCTCTCTCTCTCTCTCTCTCTCTCTGCCTCTGCATCTCTGTAATTCTGCCTTTCAAACAAATAAATCTTTTTTTTGGGGGGGGGGGGCAATTCCCACAGCTGCACACGGTGGGCCACTCCCAGATCTCCATGCTCCGTCCCCTCCAGTGCTTGGATCTTGTCAGATTGGCTCAACACCCTCTCAGCTCTTACACGGACCACTCTCCTTGCTCCAGGGCCCTCTCACCACAACCATCTTCCTTGCTCTACCCTTATTCCTCTTCTACACTGCAAAGACCCCTTTTCAGGAGTCTCCAGAATCTAGTTTGACATAAAAAGCATAACACATCAGTTTAAGAGCCTACATTAGGGCAACATGAATTCAGCTAACATTAAAGCAAAAACAAACATCAAATTTATGATGAAACTTGAGTGAAAGAATGGCAAAATCATTGATGCTTTACTAAAAGTTTATGGGGACAGTGCACCAAAGAAATTAGCAGTCTACAAATGGATAACTCATTTTATGGAGGGTCAAGAGGATGTTGTAGATGAAGCTCACAGTGGTAGGCCACCTAAAACAATTTGTGAAGAAAAAAATCAATCTTGTTTGTGTCCCAGTTGAAAAGGACCGTCCCTGGCCGGTGCTGTAACATAGTGGTAAAGCTGCCACCTGCAGTGCTGGCATCCATATGGGCACCAGTTCAAGTCCTGGCTGCTCCACTTCCAATCCAGCTCTCTGCTACAGCCTGTGAAAGCAGTAGAAGATGGATCAAAGTCCTTGGGCCCCTGCACCCACATGGGAGATCCAGTGGAAGCTCTTGGCTTCAGATCAGTGCAGCTCCGGCCTTTGTGGCCATTTGGAGAGTGACCCAGCACATGGAAGGCCACCCCCCACCCCGCCTCTCCTTCTCTCTCTGTGTTAACTCTGACTTCCAAATAAATAAACAGATCTTGAAAAAAAAAAAAAAAGGACCAATCACTAACAGCAAAAGCAATAGCCAACACCATAGACATCTCAATTGGTTCAGCTTACAGAATTTTGACTTTAAAGTTGAGCAAGCTATCTGATCGAAGGGCCCCTAGGTTGTTGGGCCCAGCTCAGCTGCACACAAGAGCAGAACATGCAAAGAAAATTTTAAATGAGTGAGATCAAGATCCTGAAGTATTTCTTAGAACTGTAACGGGAGATAAAACGGCTTTACCCTACTAACCTGAGGACAAAGCACAACAAGCAGCGACTACCAAGAGGCAGAAGTGGTGCAGTCACAGAAAAAGCAGACCAGGCAAGAACAAAGGTCACAGCAACTTTCTTTTTTAATACTAAAGGCATTTCACTTGCTGACTTTGTGGAGGGCCAAATAATGACATCTGTAAAGTACGAGAGTGTTTTGAAACTGCTACTCAAAGCTTCCGTGGGAAAATGGCCAGCACAGCCACATCAGAGAGCCCTCCTGCACCACAGCACGCTCCTGCTTACTCCGGACAAACGCGGCTTTGCTAGTCCTGATTGGGCGCCTTTGACTTCATTTTGTTTCCTAATCTTAGTAAGTCTTAAAAAGCCCATTTTTCTTCACTTAAAAATGTAAAAAGACTGTATTCACACAGTTAAATTCCCAGTACCCTCAGTTTTTTATGAGTTATGTAGATGATTGCTAGTATCCCTTCTGATTGTTATATGATGGAGCTTATGAAAAATAAAGCTTATCCACTAAAAAAAAATTTTTTTTAAACTTTAAGTACCAATGACTGATAAAAGTTAAGTTGTCCTGTAATTCATGAGGTAAGAGATTTGGAGAAGCTACCAAAAAAAAACAGTGGGGGAAAAATGAACTTGAAAAAAACCCTGTAGCTTGAGAAAAATTATAATGTAAAAACAGGTATTTCAGAAGCCAAAATAATCTTAATCTGTGAAAAGTTAGCCAAAAATAAAAGACAGAACTCACATCCTCGAAGTCGGTGTTTCTAGGACTGTAAGGATAACAGATGACCTTTTTAAACACTGCGGAACACTGATTAACATTCACCAGGATTGTGACTCAGAGAACAGCTCACGCAGAACTGAACGTTGGGGGCTGGCATCCTGGCCACCGCCTGCAATCACTGGCATTCCCTATGGGCACCAGTTCAAGTCCCAGCTGTTCTACTTCTGATCCAGCTCCCTGCTAATGCTCCTGGGAGAGAAGAAGAAGATGGCTTGAGTCCTTGGGCCCCTGCATCCATGTGGGAGACCCAGATGAAGCTTCTGGCTTCAGTCTGGGCATCTGTGGCTATTTGAGGAGTGAGCCAGTAGATCTTCCTCTCTCCCCCGCTCTCTGTAACTCTTTCAAATAAATAAAAATAAATCTTTAAAAAAAAATTGAATGTCAGGCTCAGGAACTTATCTATCATAATGAAGGAATGAAAGTGCTTGGGGATTATTAAACAATGGAACCAAAAGAGATTATTTCCAGAAAGAAAACAAAACTCACATCAAACAATCAGAAGACACAGTTAACTAGAGTAAGAGTAGTTTCTAGGCTTCTAGGTCAGACCCACCTACAGATGGGTTGGCCTATGTCAGGTGGCCCATGGCAAGAAGTGCCCAGCTCGCACGTGAAAGGGCCTCACCTACTTTGTCACGCTCCCCAGAGTGGGCATGAGCATGCTGAACGTCTACCTGAAGTCGCACCACAAGGAGCATGAGAGATCCAAGTTCATCACCTACCCCCATCTGAGTCAGGTCCAAACCCTTTCCACAGAGAGATGGGAATCATACTCTATTCCATAACCCTCGTGTGAATCCACTTCCAACTGGCTATGAAGATGAATAAAGAGAACCTGGACCCTTGATCCTGCACCAGGGACCATAGCACTGATTTGGAACACCAATCTACAAGTGGATCAGAAAAGTATATGGGACCTTAAGGTCACCTTCCTCACTTGTGTCAAATGCTGACCATTATACTGATCTTCCATCTCTGCTTATGGCAGAAGATGGCATAAATAAATAACTTAAAGAAACAAAACTAAGATTTTCATGTCCATTTCAGATTGGTTCACTGTCTAAAAACTGAAGTTTTTTAAAAAGAATTATTTTATTTATTTGAAAGACAGTTACAGACAGAGGTAGAGTTAGAGAGAGAGAGTCTTCCATCCGCTGGTTCACTCCCCAGTTGACCACAACGGCCAGTGGTGTGCCGATCCGAAGTCAGGAGACAGGAGGTTCTTCTGGATCTCCCACATGGGTGCAGGAGCACAAGACTTGGGCCATCTTCTTCTTCTTCTTCTTCTTTTTTTTTTTTTTTTGACAAGGGCCATCTTCTACTGCTTTCCCAGGTCACAGCAGAGAGCTGGATTGGAAGAGGAACAGCTGGGACTCGAATCGGCATCCATATTGGACGCCAGCGCTTCAGGCTGGGGCTTTAACCATTGTGCCACAACACTGACCCCAAAAATTAGATTAAGAACCATCCTAGAGGCTGGCATTGTGGCAAAGTGAGCTAAGCTTCCACTGGCAACCCATATCAGAGCACTAGTTCAAGTCCCAGCTGCTCCACTTCCAATCCAGCTCCCTGGAGAAAGGAGTCTCATCTAAGTTGAACTTACATCACAATCATTTTATTTAAAGAACTAATTTGAAAATGCTTTCTGAATGTACATATTTTATACTATGATTATACTTCATTATTCTAACATGTCTTTAAAATAAAAATGCCGGGGCCAGCCGGCACCGCGGCTCAATAGGCTAATCCTACGCCTTGCCGCTGGAGGGTGAACAAACGGCAAAAGGAAGACCTTTCTCTCTGTCTCTCTCTCTCACTGTCCACTCTACCTGTAAAAAAAAAAAAAAAAAAAAAAAAAAAAAAAAAAAAAAAGCCGGGGCCTGCGCTGTGGCATAGGGGGTTAACACCCTGGCCTGAAGTGCCAGCATCCCATTTGGGCACAGGTTCAAGACCCGGCTGCTCCACATCCAATGCAGCTCTCTGCTATAGCCTGGGAAGGCAGTGGAAGATGGCCCAAGTCCTGGGGCCCCTACACCCACGTGGGAGACCCAGAAGAAGCTCCTGGCTCCTGGCTTTGGATCGGTGCAGCTCCAGCCATTGCGTCCAGTTGGGGAGTGAACCATCAGATGAAAGACCTCGCCTCTCTCTGTGTAACTCTGACTTTCAAATAAATAAATAAATCTTAAAAATAAATAAATAAATAAAAATGCCTTTCTTCCAATGATTGCATAGTTTTTTAAAGGATCATTTGTGTTCACATTGTTGTAAATTAAGTACATGACACTCCCTATTTTAGGAAATTCTTTCCAGTATAAAATTCTACAATCTCTGTTATCACCTCAAGAGTAACACTTAAAACTGTCTTTTAACACAAAGTAACCTCTAATTGTATACTGACTTGGTAAAAACAATTAAGTCTCTGAATATAAAACAACAGCACTTCCAGCAACCCTCTGGGTTTCTTTGGAGGTTCTAGTTAACACAATAGGCAAGATATACTATATTGCCGTCATGGTCAAAAGAAAGCTTACAGTAACTCAGTTGTTAGCTTTTAATGATCTGAGAAAAGGACAGGCACGCCTGCAGCCATGACTCTTCTTTCAATTTCAGCTTCCTGCTAATGTGCACGCTGGGAGGCAGACAGCGATGATGGCTCAAATCCCTTGGGTCCCTACCACTAGGTGGGAAACTCAGGTCGAGTTCCAGGATCCTTGTTTGGTTCAAATAAATAAGCAAAAAATTTTAAAGTACGCTAATAAAAAGACTACAGAGATTTTAGAGTTCTTTCTAGTGGAAACATGTTACTAAACCTGTAATAAACCTATATTAAAACCAACTTTTGGGCTGGCGCCGCAGCTCAATAGGCTAATCCTCCGCCTTGTGGCACCAGCACATCAGGTTCTAGTCCTGGTCGGGGCGCCGGATTCTGTCCCGGTTGCCCCTCTTCCAGGCCAGCTCTCTGCTGTGGCCCGGGAGTGCAGTGGAGGATGGCCCAAGTGCTTGGACCCTGCACCCCATGGGAGACCAGGAGAAGCACCTGGCTCCTGCCTTCGGATCAGCGTGGTGCACTGGCTGCAGCAGCCATTGGAGGGTGAACCAACGGCAAAGGAAGACCTTTCTCTCTGTCTCTCTCTCCCACTGTCCACTCTGCCTGTCAAAAAAAAAAAAATACACACAACTTTTGAGTAATGATTCCCTTAATTTTTTATCAGTATGACCCATCAATATTACTCCTTGGTTAAGTATCTTTGAGAAATTAAAATATATGTCCACAAGAAAGCTTGTGGTACAGCAGGTTGTGCTACCATCTGTCAGGCTTGCATCCATCATGAGTGCCTGTTTGAGTCCTAGCTGCTCCCCTCTGGATCCATCTCCGGGCAAATGCACCTGGGAAAACAGTGGAAGATTGCACAGGTGCTTATGTGGCCACAGTAGACACCTGGATGGAGCCTCTGATGCCTGGCTTCAGCCTGGCCCAGTCCTGGCTGTTGTAGCCATGTTGGGAGTGAACCAGTAGATAGAAGATCTATGTGTCTTGCCCTCTCTGTAAGTCTGCCTTTCAAATAAAATAAGTAAATATTTTTAAAAGATTTATTTATTTGAAAGTCAGAGTTACACAGAGAGAGGAGGAGAGGCGCAGAGAGGGGGAGAGAGAGAGAGAGAGAGAGGGAGGGAGGGAGTGTCTTCCATCCATTGGTTCACTCCCATTGGCTGCAACGGTCTGGAGTTGTGCCAATCCAAAGCCAGGAGCCTCTTCCGGGTCTCCCATGCGGGTGCAGGGGCCCAAGGATTTGGGCCATCTTCCACTGCTTTCCCAGGCCATAGCAGAGAGCTGGATTAGAAATGGAGCAGCCAGGTCTCAAACCGGTGCCCATATGGGATGCTGGTACTGCTGGCAGCGGCTTAATTCACTATGCCACAGCACTGGCCCCAATAAATAAATCTTTTCTAAAAACAAAACTATTATAGCCTTCCTAAATATTCACGTAACTTGGGGGTGGCAGTAGGGAACACAGATCACATTCACGAAGCAACAAAAATTACAAAACATCGGCGGGCAGCCTCTGGTCTGGTGGCTAAGAGTCTGCACCCTCTATCAGAATGGTTGGTCTGGCTCTGGTTCCTGACTCCAGCTTCTTGCTAGTGCAATCCTGGAAGAAAGAGGTGATGACTCAAGTAACTGCATTCCTACCGCCCACCTGGGAGAGTGGGACTGAGCTGCCAGACCCCTCACTACAGCCGCTGCTGTACGTGGTATGTGCAGAATGAATCAGTTGACAGGAGCACACAGGAGCCCTCTAATATATTTTTTTTTAAGTAATAAAAAACCCTTAGAACAAATTTAACAAGAATCACACAAAACCTACATGAAGAGAGTTACAAATCCTGAGAACAAAACTTCATTTTCCTGGATAGAAATCACTTGGTACTATTAAAATATCAGACTTTCTCCCCAAATTAATTTATAAACCCAATTAATTTCATCAAAATTCCAGTGAGACTTTTTCAGAACATGGCAATTTGATACTAAATTTAACTCTAGACGTATAAATGGTAAAAAGAACTATGAAAATTTTGAAAAATAAGAATGATCAGCAGGGGATATAACCTATTCAAAAATATCAAAATGAACAAATGCTGCAAACCATTCCAGTATGTGCCTAAGACTAAATAAACAAGCCAGAGAAACAAAAGAATATATGTAGGAATTTAGTAAGAACAAAGCAGTCAGTGGATCAAGGACAGATTGTTGGTTCCAGGACAAGCTGTAATCCATGTGAAAAACTAAGTTGGGGGCCAGCACTGTGGCACAGCAGGTTAAACTGCTACCTGCAACACAGGCATCCCATACAGGTGCCGGCTGGTATCCCAGCTCCTCCACTTCCAATTAGCACCCTGCTAAAATGTGCCTGGGAAAGCAGCAGAAGATGGTCCAAGTGCTTGGGCTCATACACTCACATGGGAGACCCAGAAGTTGTTCCTGGCTCCTGGTTTTGGCCTGGTCTAGCCCTGGCAGTTGTCTCCTTCCCCCTCTCTAACTCTTCCTTTCAAATGAGTAAATTTAAAAAAAAATTAAGTCAGATACCTAAACCTCATGATAATCCCCTGATATATCCACCAAATGAATTAAATATTCAAATGTGGGCCGGCGCCGTGGCTCAACAAGCCGGCACACCGGGTTCTAGTCCCGGTCGGGGAACCGGATTCTGTCCCGGTTGCCCCTCTTCCAGGCCAGCTCTCTGCTGTGGCCAGGGAGTGCAGTGGAGGATGGCCCAAGTGCTTGGGCCCTGCACCCCATGGGAGACCAGGAGAAGCACCTGGCTCCTGCCATCGGAAGAGCACGGTGTGCCGGCCGCAGCGCGCCGACCGCGGCGGCCATTGGAGGGTGAACCAATGGCAAAAGGAAGACCTTTCTCTCTGTCTCTCTCTCTCTCACTGTCCACTCTGCCTGTCAAAAAATTTTAAAAATTAAATAAATAAATAAAATAAATAAAAAATAAAAAACAAATGTGAGTCATAGGAACATTAGCAGAAAATATAGAAATTTTTTTAGAACTTTTTTTTTCAAAGATCTATTTATTTATTTGAAAGGCAGAGCTACAGGGAGGCAGAGGCAGCAGCAGGGGAGGGGAGGTATCTTCCATTGGCTGGTTCCCTCTCCAGTTGGCCGCCAATCCAAAGCCAGGAGCCAGCAGTCTCTTCCAGGTCTCCAATGTGGATTCAGGGACCTAAGGACTTGGGCCATCCTCTACTGCTTTCCCAGGCCATAGCCAAGAGCCAGATTCAAAGTGGAACAGCCAGGAGACAAACTGGCATCCATATGGGATGCCGGCATGATGGGCAGTGGCTTTACCCACTATGCCACAGCGCTGGCCCCTAGCATGTTTTTTAAATCCTGAAACAAAGTAAACTGTTCTCACCAATACATGAAACCCAAATGTAATAAAGCATTGGCTTTACCAGCTATGCCACAACACTGGCACACTTCATATTCTTTTTAAAATAAGTTTAGGGGCCAGAATTGTAGCGGAGTGAATAAAGTCGTCACCTGCAGTGCCAGCACCTCATATTTGCACCAGTTCAAGCCCCAGTTGCTCCACTTCTGATCCAGCTCCCTGCTAATATGCCTGGGAAAGCAGTAGAAGATGGCCCAAGTGCTTGGGATCCTGCACCCACACAGGAGACCCAGAAGAAGCTCCTGGCTCCTGGCTTTGGATCGGCCCAACTCTGGCCACTGCAACCATCTGGGGAGTGAACCAACAGATGAAGGACCTTTCTGTCTCTCCCTCTCTCTGTATTTAACTCTATTTCTCAAATAAATAAATAAATCTTAAAAAGAGAAGTTTATTTAAAGAAGTTTAATTAGCTCAGAAGTAAGTCTAAATATATATATGTGTGTGTATATATGTGTGTGTGTGTGTGTGCGTGTGTATATATATATATATATTCTCCTCTTCTTTCTCTTACATGGAAATAAACTGTACAATGTCGTAACAGAAAAAAACATTAACTCATATTTACCTCTCTGCCTGTAAGGATATGTCTTGCCAATTTCACTTTTGCAAAATTTCCCTTGCCGATTGTTTTCAACAGTCTGTAGTTTCCGATATGAGGCTGTTCATCTGCACAGGAAGCTATGGAGTTTCTACACCGAGCTCCAGTGCGCCCAGTGCGAGAGGTAACTTCTTGACGCCCATCTCCATGTGACGTGTGCTACAATACACACAAAGACAAGGAAATGAGAGAATGCACCGTACTTGCCAAGTTTCAAGAGCTTCTAGTTGAAGAAACAAAACATTACTGACCACATGATATAAATGAGGAAAACAAGAATACTGAGAAGAAAAATACCAAGTGTTGAAGTTCAATGAGATATTCATTCAGAAAGCAATGATACAGTCCCCAAGTTACCATGATTTTTGAATTCACAATGATGTGAAAGTGATACAAATTCAGTAGGACCTATACTCTGAACTTGGATCCCTTTCTAGGTTAGTATGCAACACGACCCTTTGATCTGGGCAGTGGTAACCACACAATGGGAAGGGAGAAGAATATGGACAGCTGATTCTATTTTTAGATATGGTATTCCATGATTACATGAAATACCTAATACTTTATAAAATAGGCTTTGTGTTACATGATTTTGCCCAACTACAAGCTAATACAAGTTTTCTAAATCCATTTAAGGTAGGGTGGGCCAAACTAATATTCAATAGGCTAAAAATATTGCATGTATTTTTAACTTAAAATGCATTTTACAGAACATAAAGCATCTGTTCTGAATATATGTCTGTAACAAAAAATAGGAGTACTACTTTTCAGTCATACAGAGCTTAAATTTTCTAAATGCTAGTAAACGCACCCACAAGGGGCTGGCGCTGTGGTACTCGTTTTAAGCCACTACTAGCCATGCGGCTGGCATGCCATATTAGTGCTGGTTCAAGTCCTGGTGGCTCCACTTCAGACCCACCTCCTCCCTAATGCACCTGGGAAAACAACAGATGGCCCATGGTATTTGGGCCCCTGCCACACATGTAGCTTCAGCCTGGCTCAACCCCAGCTGTTGTGGCCATTTGGGGAGAAAACCAATGGATGAAAGATTTGTTTCGAGGCAGCGCTGTGGTGCAGCAGGTTAAAGCCTTAGCCTGAAGCACCAGCATCCCATATGGGAGCTGGTTCTAGTCTTGCTGGTCCTCTTCTACTCCAGCTCTCTGCTATGGCCTGGGAAAGCAGTAGAAAATAGCCCAAATCCTTGGGTTCCTACACCCATGTGGGAGACCCGGAAGAAGCTCCTGACTCCTGGCTTCAGACTGGCTCAGCTCCAGCCATTGCAGCCATCTGGGGAGTGAATTAGCAGGAAGAAGACCTCTTTGTCTCTCTCTCTCTCTCTCTGTAACTCTTTCAAATAAATAAAAATAAATATTTATAAAAAATTTCTGTCTGTCCCCCACTGCTCTGTTACTCTGCTTTTCAAATAAACAAACTTTTTAAAGGCTGTGGTAAGGATCAAGTGTGTGAATGCATTTTTTAAAAAAATTACTTGGCCGGCGCCGTGGCTCAACAGGCTAATCCTCCGCCTTGCGGCGCCGGCACACCGGGTTCTAGTCCCGGTCGGGGCACCGGATTCTGTCCTGGTTGCCCCTCTTCCAGGCCAGCCCTCTGCTGTAGCCCAGGAGTGCAGTGGAGGATGGCCCAGGTGCTTGGGCCCTGCACCCCATGGGAGACCAGGAAAAAGCACCTAGTACCTGGCTCCTGCCATCGGATGAGTGCGGTGCGCCGGCGGCAGCGCGCCGACCGCGGCAGCCATTGGAGGGTGAACCAACGGCAAAAGGAAGACCTTTCTCTCTGTCTCTCTCTCTCACTGTCCACTCTGCCTGTCAAAAAAAATAAATAAATAAAAATAAAAAATTACTTACTTGAAAGGCAGAGTGACCCTGCTGCACAATAGCAGCCCCTCCCCACAGCTTTTGAAGCAGCAGAGAAGCTACTGTCACCATCTCATGAGTATGCAGCTACATAACCCTTCATGAGAAACCAAAGAGAAACTGATTCCCAATTGCTTTCTACACTATGCTACTAACAACTCAAAACAATTTCACATGCACTCACAGCCACTTCAATCCTCTTTCTACATTCATCTTCTCCAACTTTCTGTCCAGAAAAATGTCCTTTCGTTCATTCTCCGTATATCTAAGTAAGAAACTACTCTGTAATATAACTCACATCAAACAAAATGAAGACAAGTGTTGTAAAGCTAAAGAAAGCTTAAAACTTACACCACTGACCTCTGATGCCCTCAAAAGATGGCCTTTTCAGAATTTCATTATTACTATTTTTTTTTTTTTGACAGGCAGAGTGGACAGTGAGAGAGAGAGACAGAAAGGTCTTCCTTTGCCGTTGGTTCACCCTCCAATGGCTGCCGCAGCCGGCGCGCTGCAGCCGGCACACCGTGCTCATCCATTGGCAGGAGCCAGGTGCTAGGTGCTTTTCCTGGTCTCCCCATGGGGTGCAGGGCCCAAGCACCTGGGCCATCCTCCACTGCACTCCCGGGCCACAGCAGAGGGCTGGCCTGGAAGAGGTGCAACTGGGACAGAATCCGGCGCCCCGACCGGGACTAGAACCTGGTGTGCCGGTGCCGCAAGGCGGAGGATTAGCCTGTTGAGCCACGGCGCCGGCCTACCTTTTCAGAATTTCAATGTTACTCTCCATCTACTTCCTCATATTCCTGTCACTAAGTGCTTTCACACTCATATACCAGGTTCTGTCCTGTGCAATGATCACATAACAGGACAGGTATATTTCCTAGGAGTTAAGGCGCTACTTAGGGGCCAGCATCATGGCAGAGCAGGTTAAGTAGTTGTCCGAGATACCAGCATCCCATGTAAGTGCCAGTTTGAGACCTGCCTGCTCCACTTAAAATCCAGCACACTGTGAATGCACCTGGGAAGTCGGTGGAGGATGGTCCAGGTGCTTGGACCCTTCATCCACATGAGAAACCGGGAAGCAGCACTGGGCTTCTGGCTTCGGCCTGGCACAGCCCCGGCTGTTGTGGCCATGTGGGGAGTGAACCAGCAGATGGAAGATCTGTCATTATCACATAATACTGCATTGTAATCATTTTATTATAAATATGTTTTAAGCATGCTCTTATGAACTAGAGAGGAATCTAAGAAACTTGTAACAATGTTCATAAAACAAAAATGATTCTATTTTCCAAATCAGAACTTGGGAAAATGGTCCATCTGTAAATGAATTGATTATGTGGCGCAGCGGGTTACCACCCTGGCCTGTAGCGCCAGCATCCTATATGCGCACCAGTTCAAGACCTGGCTGCTCCACTTCCTGTCCAGCTCTCTGCTGTGGCCTGGGAAAGCAGCAGAAGATGGCCCAAATCCTTGGGACCCTGCACCCATGTGGGAGACCCAGAGGAAGCTCCTGGCTCCGGACTGGTGCAGCTCTGGCCGTTGCGGCCAATTGGGGAGTGAATCAACAGCTGGAAGACCTCTCTCTTTCTGCCTCTCCTCTCTCTGTGTGACTCTTTCAAGTAATACAAAAAAGGAAGAAAGGAAGAGAGGGAGGGGGAGAGGGGGAGAGGGGGAGAGGGGGAGAGAGAGAGAGAGAGAGAGAGAGAAAGAAAGAGAGAAAGAAAGAGAAAGAAAGGGAGAGAAAGAGAGAAAGAGAAAGAAAGAGAAAGAAAGAAAAAGAAATTCAGAGAGGAAGAGAGATCTTCTATCCGCTGGTTTACAGATCGCTGAATGGCCAACTCTGGGCCAGGCTGAAGCCAGGAGCTTCTTCCAGGTCTCTCCCTTGGGTCCCAGGGGTCCCAAGTGAACAGCCAGGACACGGATTTATTTATTCTTTACTTGAGAATCAGAGCTACACAGAAAGAGGAGAGAGTTACACATAGAGAGGTCTTCCATCCGATGGTTCACTCCCCAATTGGCCGCAACAGCTGGAACTGCGCCAATCCAAAGCCAGGAGCCAGGAGCTTCTTCCAGGTCTCCCACGTAGGTGCAGGGGCCCAATGACTTGGGCCATCTTCTACTGCTTTTCCCAGGCCATAGCAGAGAGCTGGACTGGAAAAGGAGCAGCAGGGTCTAAAACCGGCACCCATATGGGTTGGCAGCACTTCAGGCCACAGCGTTAACCCACTCTGCCACAGCACTGGATCCAACAACAAAGCTTTGATACTAAAGCTTATATATATAAGATAGAAGCTACCCTAACAGACATTGTTACATCAACTGGAGGATGGTTTTAAAAGAAGTTTGATCATGTCTGTAGTATGGTTACTTCAATTCCATTAGAATTTATGTTTCATAAAAACAAGAAGAGTTTATTATGCACAAAACAGATACATAATAAATACTAAAATGAGTAAATGGTATCAAAATACTAATTACTGTAGTATTCACGTTAAATTATTGGAATCTTCTCTCTCTCTCTCTCTCTCTCACACACACACACACACACACACACACACCAGGCACTGTTACTGTCCCCATAAGATATATGTCCAATGGTTTTACTATTTATGCAATGAAAACAATCATTAAAATTATACTACTATCCAAATTCTGGTTAAAAAAAACAATTGCAATATAATCATACACTAACTTATTTTATAAATTCATTGTTTCATGTATTGAATTTTCTACAGTGAGGTACAAAATATTAATTTTTGCACAAGTCGCTGCCTTCCATAGCAGGTAAAACAGAAATACAAGAAGAATCTTAAGATCCAGAGGCATCGGCCGGCGCCATGGCTCAACAGGCTAATCCTCCGCCTTGCGGCACCGGCACACCGGGTTCTAGTCCCGGTCGGGGCACCGGATTCTGTCCCGGTTGCCCCTCTTCCAGGCCAGCCCTCTGCTGTAGCCCAGGAGTGCAGTGAAGGATGGCCCAAGTGCTTGGGCCCTGCACCCCATGGGAGACCAGGAAAAGCACCTAGCACCTGGCTCCTGCCATCGGATGAGCGCGGTGCGCCGGCAGCAGCGCGCCGGCCGCGGCAGCCATTGGAGGGTGAACCAACGGCAAAGGAAGACCTTTCTCTCTGTCTCTCTCTCTCTCTCTCACTGACCACTCTGCCTGTCAAAAAAAAAAAAAAAAAAAGATCCAGAGGCATCTAAAGTTTATACTTGTGCTGGCTCACCAATGTGCCAACCCTGCTCCCTCGTGCTGTACCCCTCACGAGGACAGGGTTTTCCTGCCTTGTTCACAACCAGACATCTGAGAATTCAGAACAGTGTCGGACACATGGCAGAGGTACAACACATTTTTGCTGCATGTTAGCTGAGTTCAAGGCCTTTTCTGATCTAGAATATTCTAGTCCTCCTCTCCCATGACATCCACCATGCTCTAGGCTTTTGAGTCTAACTCTGACTTAAGAGTCTTGTTGCCTTAATTTTAATGTCCTTTCTTCTCTTCAAACCTAAGAAAAACCTACTAATTCTACTGCTTTTGTATCATTTCTCACTGTCTCCACTCAAAGCCTTCCACGACTCTCCCTGTGGCTCATCACAAGTTCTTAATTCTCTGGGCTGCTAACGTAATTTGCCTGCCTGTCTTTAATACTACTACTTTTTTTTGGACAGGCAGAGTGGACAGTGAGAGAGAGAGAGACAGAGACAAAGGTCTTCCTTTGCCGTTGGTTCACCCTCCAATGGCTGCCGCAGATGGCGCGCTGCGGCCGGCGCACCGCGCTGATCCGAAGGCAGGAGCCAGGTGTTTCTCCTGGTCTCCCATGGGGTGCAGGGCCCAAGCACTTGGGCCATCCTCCACTGCACTCCTGGGCCACAGCAGAGAGCTGGCCTGGAAGAGGGGCAACCGGGACAGAATCCAGCGCCCCAACCGAACCCGGTGTGCCGGCGCCGCAAGGTGGAGGATTAGCCTAGTGAGCTGCGGCACTGGCCACTACTTTTACTTTATTATCAATTTGCTGTAGACTATATTATTGGCCACCACATCGGCATTCTTACTTCTGAGTTCAAGGATTACACTGGCTTTGCTGGAGGGTATGTATAGATAACCACATGGCTAAGTTTGAGTGAAACGTCTCACTAGTAAGATGCGAGTCAAAGTGAATGTCATTCCTATCCAGAAGCATTTTTTTTTAAAGATTTATTTATTTTATTTGAAAGTCAGAGTTACACAGAGAGGAGAGGCAGAGAGAGAAAGAGGTCTTCCGTGAGGTGGTTCACTCCCCAGATGGCCACAACGGCCGGAGCTACGCCAACCCAAAGCCAGGAGCCAGGAGCTTCTTCCAGGTCTCCCAAGTGGGTGCAGGGGCCCAAGGACTTGAGTCATCTTCTACTGCTTTCCCAGGCAACAGCAGAGAGCTGGATTGGAAAAAGAGCAGCCGGGACTCGAACCGGCTCCTATATGGGATGCTGGAGTTTCAGGCCAAGGCATTAACCCACTGCACCACAGCTCCGGTCCCCAGAAGCATTTCATTGCCAGTGCTTCACCATCTCCAGCCCTATGCTTTTCTGCTCTCCTGCTTCTGAGTACTGTCCCAAGACAGCCAGCCATGAGACTAAATCAGCCTAGACCTGAAGGTTAGCCTCCAAGGAGCCAAAAACCCTCAAATAAATGAAGTATCAGCAATGATCTGTCACTGTGTAAACCTCTCAGATATTTTTAAAGATTTATTTATTTTGAAGTCAGAGTTAAACAGAGATCTTCCATCTGTTGATTTATTTCCTAATTGGCCACATTGGCCAGAGCTGCGCCAATCCGAAACCAGGAGCCAGCAGCCTCCTCAGGTCTCCCATGTGGGTGCAGGGGCCAAGGACTTGGGAATCTTTACTGCATTCCCAGGACACAGCAGAAAGCTAGATGGGAGGTGGAGCAGCCAGGACTTGAACCAGCACCCATAAAGTGATGCCGGCACTACAGGCAGCAGCTTTACCCGCTATGTCACAGCACTGGCCCCAACAACTAAAATTTTGATGTTTATTATCACAGCACAACCCAGCCTAACCTAACACATACTCATACAAATAAATAATCACAATACAAAGATAAAGATACTTGTATTTCTCCACAAAAGAGTCAAACATCTGATGTTTGTTAAATTCCAACAGGGTTGGGCCGGCACCATGGCTCACTAAGCTAATCCTCCACCTGCAGCGCTGGCACCATAGGTTCTAGTTCCAGCTGGGCTGCCAGATTCTGTCCCTGTTGCTCCTCTTCCAGTCCGCTCTTTGCTGTGGCCCGGGATGGCAGTGGAGGATGGACCAAGTGCTTGAGTCCCTGCACCCGCATGGGAGACTGGGAGGAAGTACTCGGCTCCTGGCTTTGGAATGGCGCAGCGCTGGCCACAGCGGCCATTAGGGGAATGCACCAACGGAAGGAAGACCTTTCTCTGTCTCTCTCACTAACTCTGCCTGGCAAAAAAAAAAAAAAAAAAAAAAAAAATCCAATAGGGTTCACTGCATATTTCAACTGCTATTTCCTTATATAATGTCCTTACATTTTAAAAATCTCATGGCTTGAAGTCAGGGCTAGGCCAGGCCAAACCCAGGATCCTGGAGCCTTCTGCAGGTCTCCAGTATGTGTGCAGGGGCCCAAACACTTGGTTGGACCATCCTGTGCTGCTTTTCCCAGACCATCAGCAGGGAGCTGGATTGGAAGTAGAGCAGCCTAGACTCAAATCAGAGTTCACATGAGATGCCAGTGTTACAGGTGGTGGCTTAACCCACTACATCATGATGCCGGCCCCAAAAATAAATATTTAAAATAAATTTTATCTCTAAACAGAAGCAAATAAAATTGCCTTTTGCTACCATTTAGCCTTCACTTTACCCATTCACCACTACTGACCCTAAGAAAAAAGTTTCCTAGTCTTACACAATTGCACTCAAAACTGATACAAATTTTATTAACATATAATTGTGAATCTTATACCATCAAACTAACTACCTCACTCATACTGCTTTCTCCCCAGGGAGCCAATAAACAACATGCATACTTTCACACAGAAAAGTGTTACAAAATTCCTTGGTAGTCAAATTTTGTGGTAGCACTGAACATGTAACAGATACTGAAAAGCTATTTTTTGTTTAAGATAGTATTTATTTGAAAAGCAAAATGACAAACACAGAGGGGGACATAAAGAGAAAAAGATTTTTTATCTGCTGGTTCATTGCTCAAAGGGCTGAATGCCCAGGCCAAAGCCAGGAGTCTAGAATCCTATCTGGGTCATGACAGAGGCCCAAATACTTGGGCTACCCTCAGCTGCTTTCCCAGGTGCATTAGCAGGAAGCATGATCAGAAGTGGAACAGCTGGTACTCCAACCAGTGCTCTGATACGGGATGCTGGTGTCACAGGTGGCAGCTTAACCTTCTACACAATGGAAACCTTTTGGATGTAATTCTTAAATTAAGGGAGTTATGATTTTATTTTTCTGTGGAATTGGGCGACACCACTTCATCCACCACGCTGCCACTGAAAATAATGCAGAATCTAGCCAAAGTCAAGATTTCTACCCTTTTTCATTACCAAGAGAAGCTTAATGTGTATTTCTGATTATAGCCAGCTAAATAATTTTTTCCCAGACATAGCGAGTTCAGGTTGAGTTAGTGCTAGGCAGTTCTTATTAGTGAAAGTCTACTGCTTCATTTAGCATAAAAGGAGATAGACAAGCTAGCACAGTCCTTTCTTCTTATCTTGAATGCAACGACGTAGGGGGAGCTGCATGTTACTCTGTAGCTACAGGAGTGAGAAAAATGACAAAAATATTTTCTAAGAACCTGTAACTCCAATCTTACAGAACTGCTGAATGAAAGCTAGAAGTTGCCTATCTAAGGATTCCTTTGAGAAAAACAAATGCCTGTATGTTGTTATCTTCAGCCTAAGTATTTACTGATAAAAGGAGACTTCATGGAAAATATATACTCTGAAAAAACTATGCAAGGATTTCAAAATTCCTTTGTACCAAAATAAATTTACCTTTTAATTCCATTTTTGCCACAAACTTTTTAAAGTACCTTCCATCAGGAACCATATCAAGTAAATATAAAAAGCAATTTTTTAAAAAATGGAGAATGCACTCCATTTTTATTTATAAACTAGTTCTTTAAAAATCTATCTACAGGGCCGGCGCCGCGGCTCAATAGGCTAATCCTCCGCCTTGCGGCACCAGCACACCAGATTCTAGTCCCAGTCGGAGCACCGGATTCTGTTCCGGCTGCTCCTCTTCCAGGCCAGCTCTCTGCTGTGGCCAGGGAGTGCAGTGGAGGATGGCCCAAGTGCTTGGGCCCTGCACCCCATGGGAGACCAGGAGAAGTACCTGGCTCCTGCCATCAGATGAGCACGGTGCGCCGGCCGCAGCACGCCGTCCACGGCAGCCATTGGAGGGTGAACCAACGGCAAAGGAAGACCTTTCTCTCTGTCTCTCTCTCTCACTGTCCACTCTGCCTGTCAAAAAAAAAAAAATCTATCTACAAATAAACACCAGTTATAAACCACTGTATAATCAGAAGATACAAATTAAAACAGTCCACAGATTGGGGCTGGTGTTCTGGTATACCATGTAAAGCTGCTGCCTGTGATACTACCACCCCACATGGGCACCAGTTCAAGTCCCAGTTGCTCCACTTGTGATCAAGCTCCCTGCTAACATGCCTGGGGAAGCAGCAGAAGATGGCCCAAGTGCTTAGGCCCCTGCCGCCCATGTGGGAGACCAGGAAGAAGCTCCTGGCTCCTGGCTTTGTATTGGCCCAGCTCTAGCTGCTGTGGTCATTTGAGGAGTGAACCAGCGGATGGAAGACCTTTCTGTCACTCCCTCTGTCTGTAACGCTATCTCTCCAATAAATAAAAAATATATTTAAAAAAAAAAAAACTCCATATAACCTAAACTTTTTAAAAAATTTAACAAAATTGGCCGGCGCCGTGGCTCAACAGGCTAATCCTCCGCCTTGCGGCGCCGGCACACCGGGTTCTAGTCCCGGTCGGGGCACCGGATTCTGTCTCGGTTGCCCCTCTTCCAGGCCAGCCCTCTGCTGTGGCCCAGGAGTGCAGTGGAGGATGGCCCAGGTGCTTGGGCCCTGCACCCCATGGGAGACCAGGAAAAGCACCTGGCTCCTGGCTCCTGCCATCGCATGAGCGCGGTGCGCCGGCCGCAGTGCGCCGACCGCGGCGGCCATTGGAGGGTGAACCAACGGCAAAGGAAGACCTTTCTCTCTGTCTCTCTCTCTCACTGTCCACTCTGTCAAAAAAATAAAAAAAAAAAAAAAAAAAAAAAATTTAACAAAATAAACATGATTCTAGAATTGTTTTGTGGCAGAGATCCAAGGTGGAATTTGAGAGGTCTACTTAAGTGTCTACTACATGAGAAGAAATCAAGTTTGCAATTTTAAGATAATTTACACCATGTTTCAGTTTTTCCCAACCACGATTGGTGCCTTCTACAAAACACGACATGTGCCCACACATCCTTCCTATTACTTAAAATAACAAGCCACCTCCTTAACACATGAGCAGATTTGTTAAATGTAAAAACCTACACAGCCCAATTGTGACAATAAATGGCCTTCCTCTAAGACAAATTTCACTTCTGAAAGTAGCTAGGCAACTATTCATTCACAGCATGAGAAAGAATTTCATAAGATTAAACAATTTATGATTTTAAAACCTCATAGCAAACTAGGTTAGAATGGAACCTCCTTGGCTGGCACCATGGCTCAACAGGCTAATCCTCCACCTTGCAGCGCCGGCACAGCAGGTTCTAGTCCTGATCGGGGCGCCGGATTCTGTCCCAGCTGCCCCTCTTCCAGGCCAGCTCTCTGCTGTGGCCAGGGAGTGCAGTGGAGGATGGCCCAAGTGCTTGGGCCCTGTACCCCATGGGAGACCAGGAGGAAGCACCTGGCTCCTGCCATCGGATCAGCGCAGTGCGCTGGCTGCGGCAGTCACTGGAGTGAACCAACAGCAAAAGGAAGACCTTTCTCTCTGTCTCTCTCTCTCACTGTCCACTCTGCCTATCAAAAAATGAAAGGAAGGAAGGAAGGAAGCAAGGAAGGAAGGAAGGAAGGAAGGAAGGAAGGAAGGAAGGAAGGAAGGAAGGAAAGAAGGAAGGAAGCTCCTTGACTTGGTTAAGAAAAAAAAAAACACACATCATAGACCAGAGATTAAGCTGCAGCTTACAATGCTGACATCCCAGCTTGCAGCACTGGGGAGGGAACCAGAGGATGGTTCAGATCTCGATCTCGATCTCGATCTCGATCTCTCTCTCTCTCTCTCTCTCCTCTTCTATATGTCACTCTGCCTGTCAAATAAATAAACCTTTAAAAAATAATCATTGGTCAAAAAAAAAAATCTGGCTTTTTGGTGCAGTGGATTAAGCCATCACTTGTGACCCTGGCAACCCATACTGAAGTGACAATTCAAGTCCAGGTTGTTGCATTTCCTATACAGCTTCCCTCGCCTGTGAAGGCAGCAGAAGTTCAAGTACTTAAACCCTGGTTTACCCATGTGAGAGACTAAGATGGAGTTCCTGACTGCTAGCTTTGGCCTAGCCCAGTCACAGCCACTGCAACCATTTCAGGAGTGAAACAATGGATGAAAAAACTCATATGGGCGCCGGTTCAAGTCCTGGCTTCTCCTCTTCCGATCCAGCTCTCTGCTATTGCCTGAGAAAGCAGTGGAAGATGCCAAGTCCTTGGGCCCCTGCACCCAGGTGGGAGACCTGGGAAGAGGCTTCTGGTTCTTGGCTTCGGATGGGCTCAATTCTGGCCATTTGGGGAGTGAACCGGCAAATGGAAGACGCCCCCCCCCCCTACTTCTGTAACTCTGCCTTTCAAATAAATAAATCTTTAAAAAAAAAAAAAAAGGCCAGTGTGCCGGCCGCAGCACGCCAGCTGCAGCAGCCATTGCGGGGTGAACCAACAGAAAAGGAAGACCTTTCTCTCTGTCTCTCTCACTGTCCACTCTGTCAAAAAAAAAAAATCTTAAAAAAAAAAAAAGAACAGATCCAGGGATAGACACTGTTGCATGGCAGGTTAAGGGGCCACCTACAATGCCTGCATCCCAGATGGGTACCAGTTTTAGCAGTAGCTGCTCCACTTCTGATTCAGCTCCCTGCTAATGTGCCTGAGAAAACAGCGGAGGACGACCCAAGTGTTTAGGCCCCTGCACTAGGGAGACCTGGAAGAAGCTCTTGGCTCCTGGCTCCCAGCCCTAGCCATTGTGGCCATCAGGAGAGTGAACCAGATGGGGAACTCTCTCATTGTCTCTCCCTCTCTATTTGTAACTTTGCCTTTCAAATAAATAAAAATAAGTCTTTAAATTTAAAAAATAAAAACAGATCCAATGAAAGAGAATACAAATCTAAGGCATTGAGATAGGGGAACATAAGAGACAATCAAAGGAATCTTATTTAAAAAACAAAAGAGGGGGAACAATTTTTAGCAAGTAGTCAAGATGCCACTTGGGCCACCCACATCTCACGTCAGAGTGCCTGAGTTCAAAATCAGGTGCCGGCGCCGCAGCTCACTAGGCTAATCCTCCGCCTGTGGCGCTGGCGTCCCAGGTTCTAGTCCCAGTTGGGGTGCCGGTTCTGTCCCAGTTGTTCCTCTTCCAGTCCAGCTCTCTGCTGTGGCCCAGAAGGGCAGTGGAGGATGGCCCAGGTCCTTGGGCCCTGCACCCGCATGGGAGACCAGGAGAAGCACCTGGCTCCTGGCTTCAGATCGGCGCAGCTGGCCATAGCGGCCATTTGGGGGGGTGAACCAACAGAAAAAGGAAGACCTTTCTCTCTGTCTCCTCTCTCACTGTCCACTCTGTCAAAAAGAAAAAAAAAAAAAATCAGGTTCTGCTCTCCATTATAGTTACCTGCTGACTCAAATGGTTGGGCCCCTATCAGGCATAAGAGATCCCAACTGAATTTTGGCTCCTGGCTTTGGCCTGGTCCAGCCCTGGCTGTTACAAGCATTTTGGGGAGTGAACCAGGGGATGGGACATCACTCTGTGTCTTTCTAAGAAATTAAATGGACTTTAAAAAAAATTTTAAGAATGTGAATAGAAAAGAAGAGCTGTTACTATCCAAGAAGTTATCAAATCAGTCTCACTTAAAAAAAAAAAAATTGTTGGGGGCTGCCGCTGTGGCATAGTAGATAAAGCCACCAACTGCAGTGCTGGCATCCCATATGGGTGCCGGTTCGAGTCCTAGCTGCTCCTCTTCCAATCCAGCTCTCTGCTATGGCCTGGGAAGGCCGTGGAGGATGGCCCAAGTCCTTGGGCCCCAGCACCCACGTGGGAGACCCAGAGTAGGCTCCTGGCTCCTGGCTTCAGATTAGCACAGTTCCAATCGTAGCCAATTGGGGAGTGAGCCAGCGGATGGAGGACATCTCTCTCTGCCTCTCCTCTCTCTGTGTAATTCTGACTTTCAAATAAAAAAATAAATCTTAAAAAAAAAAAAAAAAAAAAAGCTGTGTAGGGTATGGAGAGGTAACGTCACTGGAATGTACTACAGAGCTAAGGACACAGGGACAGCAATGAGAAGATCCATAAATAGTCCTGAAAGTTAATGATGTCTGTCAGTCACTGCTCTAGATGCTTTACTCACTTGTCTCATTCAATCACTCAGTTATCCAACCAATATTTATTTATCAGTCACCCATAGGTTTTCAGAATATCAACAAATAGTCCTGCTTTTATGAAGCTTTTAGTAGACCAGGGGAAACTGACAAAACATAGTGAATACAAGAAATATGTAAATTATATAGTATGCTAGCAGGTAATAAATGCAATGGAAAAAAGAAAAAATTTAGGGGGTGAGCACTGTAGTACAGGTTAGAAAATGCTCTTGGTTTCAGCCTGGCCCAACACCAGCTGTTGCAACCATCTGTGGAGTGAACCAGTGGATGGAAGAGTTCTGATTTTTCTCTGTCTCTGTGTGTGTGTGTGTTAACTTTGACTCTCAAATAAATAAATAAATGTCTAAAAGTAACAATCCCAGGGCTGGCTCTGTGGCATGATGGGAGTTCCCACATGGGTGCCAGTTTGGGGTCCCGACCGCTCCACTTCAGATCCAGCTCCCTGCTGATGTGCCTGGAAAAGCAGTGGGAGGATAGCTCAAAATCTTGGGTCCCTGCATCCACATGGGAGACCCAGAGGAAACTCCTGGCTATTGGCTTCAGACTGGCCCAGCTCCAATCATTACAGCCATTTGGGGAGTGAACCAGCAGATTCAAAGATTCTCTCTCTCTCTCCCCCCAATTCTGCCTTTCAAAAAAAAAAAAAAAAAAAGTAACTATCCCAAAAGATGATCCTGGGTAAATTTATAATGTTAACAAAAAAGAGGACTATCCTTCCAACAGTAGTATGAGGTCAGGCCATTACTATCACCAATCCTATTTTATAGATGAGGTAACTGGGACACAAACAAGTTAAGTAACATGCTGAAGGCCACGATAAAATGCTAGGTTAAATTATTAAGACAAAAATCACTATTGTCGTGGTTTAAAAATATGACCCCCAAAGTCTTTGACCTCCCAGTAACATCCACACTCCCTCCACTTGAACCTAACCGAGCTTATATCTGCTTTAGTCAAAGCACAATGGCAGAAGTAGCCAACCTTGGAGACAAGCAACTTCTGCCTGGTTCTCTGCAACACTGAGTCACCATGGAAGAAATGTATTTCACTGAGGCCTCCTGTGCAGCTGCTCTGGTAAGGGGTCCTAGCTGAGCCCAGGGAAGGCTCCTGCCTTTGGCCTGTTTTACCCCAACTACTGCCCACATCTGGAGAGTGAACTGGTGGATGGAAGATCTTTCTGTGTGTGTGTGTGTATGTGTGTGTGTGTCAGTCTGCCTTTCAAGTAAATGAAAATAAACAAAGGTACACCTCAATTGAGGTTCCAAATACAGTCGAGCAAACATAAGAAAATGCTTGTTGTTTCACACTACTAAGTTGTGGCATAGTTTGCTCCACAGCAATAAGTAAATGATAAGCAATAAATAAATATTTAGAACCTGGACTAAGTTAAAAGAAACAGAAATTAGAATGCATTACCATATATGAAAAGTTCTTCATCACTGAGTATCTTAAATGTCTAGATGGCAACCTTCTTTTGATGACTTAAGAGGAAAAAAAAAATAAGCTCCTTAATCCGTTCTATTAGTAAAGCTAATTAAATGTATATGAGTACCACAGGCAGGCTAAGGATAGGCTAAGAATCAGATAAGGCGAAGAGGACAAGAAAAGAGTGAAAGGTAGAGCATGAAAAGAATGCCATGAAAAACAGCCTTGAATACCTTCAAAAATAAAACATACTTGCCCAGTTTAAATTATCCTTCTGGGTAAGTCTAAGATCAGAGGGCAAATTAAGAAGTTAAGTTGTTCTATGTCTACTACTATCCAGCACTCTCATTCTAGAATATGCTATTTTAGTCAGTGCAGTCACAAAGGTACTGACAGCATAAAGAATGTGATTATACAAAATTCTGGAATCAAAATCTTAGGTTTCAACTTACACAAATTTCATATTAAATTCTACTAGTACAGAAGTTCAAGCAAAATGTCCATAACACAAACCTCACAAAAGCAACTGCCCAACTATTAACAAGAAATACAGATAAAATACTTCCTGCTTTGATTCCAGCTTTGAACTCAAGATCCCACATGACTCACAGAAACAATGCCTTATCTAGCCCATGTAAGATTATATAAGACTAAGGAGCCAGAGCCATGGCATAGCAGGTAAAGCTGCTGCCAGCAGTGTCAGCATTCCATATGGACCCAGTTCAGTCCCAGCTGCTCCACGTCGACCCAGCTCTCTGCTATGGCCTGGGAAAGCAGTGGAAGACGGCCCAAGTCCTTGGGCCCCCGCACCCAGGTGGGACACCTGGAAGAAGCTCCTGGCTCCTGATCAGCACAGCTCCAGCCACTGCGGCCATCTGGGGAGTAAACCAATAGATGGAAACCTCTCTCTCTCTGCCTCTCAAATAAATAAATAGACTAACCACAACTGAGCATAGTAAGTGTTAAAGATGCCACTTCGGGGGGCCAGCACTATGGCATAGCAGGTAAAGATGCAGTCTGCAGTGCCGGCATCCCATATGGGTGCAAGTTCGAGTCCCAGCTGCTCCACTTCTGATTCAGCTCTCTGCTGTGGCCTGGGAAAGCAGTAGAAGATGGCCCAAGTCCTTGGGCCCCTGCACTCATGTGGGAGACCCGGAAGAAGCTCCTGGCTTCAAATCGGCACAGCTCTGGCTGCTGTGGCCATTTGGCAGTGAACCAGCAGATGGAAGCCCTCTCTCTGTCTCTGCCTCTCCTTTCTCTGTGTAACTCTGACTTTCAAATAAATAAATAAATAAATAAATCTTAAAAAAAAAAAAAAAGATGCCACTTGAGAAGCCTCCCATGTTGTGGTACCCAGATGGAATCCCGGCTCTCAGCTTCAAATCCAGCTTCCTGCTAATGTATACCCTGGGAGGCAGGTGACAGCTCAAGTACTGGGCCATTGCCACCCACATAGGAGACATGGATTGAATTCCCAGCTCCTGGCTTTGGCCTGGCTAGTCCTGGTTATTGTGGGCATTTGAGGAGTGAACCAGTGGATGGGAGGATAATTTCTCTTGATCTCTCTCTCTCTCTCTCTCTCTCTCTCCCTCTCCCTCTCTCCTCCTCTCTCTGCCTTTCAAACAAATTTTAAAGGTGAAGAAAGAAAAAGTGTAAAGCTTCACAGACAGCACTGGTGTTGTGGCGCAGCAAGGTAAAGCCACTGCTCGGAATGTCCACACCCTAGATAAGAGTGATGTTCAAGTTCCGGCTGCTGTGATTTCATCCAGCTCCCTGCTAATACGTCTGGGAGGCAGCAGACTGCAGCTCAAGGACTTGAGTCTCTGCATCCCACATGGAGACCTGTGTAGCTCCTGGCTCTGGCTTCAGCCTGGCCCAGCCCTGGTTGCTGCAGCCTTGGGAGGAAGTGAACCAGTGAATGGACCATCTGCAAGTCTGTCTCTGGCCTTCAAATAAGTAAATAAATATTAAAAAAAAAAAAAAAAAAAAGCGGCTGGTGCCACGGCTCACTTGGCTAATCCTCCACCTGCGGCACTGGCACCATAGGTTCTAGTCCTGGTTGGGGTGCCGGATTCTGTCCCAGTTGCTCCTCTTCCAGGCCAGCTCTCTGCTATGGCCTGGGAGGGCAGTGGAGGATGGCCCAAGTGCTTGGGCCCTGCACCCGCATGGGAGACCAGGAGGAAGTACCTGGCTCCTGGCTTTGGGTCAGCACAGTGCGCTGGCCGTGGCAGCCATTTGGGAGGTGAACCAACAGAAGGAAGACCTTTCTGTCTCTCTAACTTTGCCTGTCCAAAAAAAAAAAAAAGCTTTGCAGAGATTTATTTCTTCTTCAGGTTTAATTTGAAATTTTGAAATAGATGTGAGAAGTGAATTTCTGCTTTAGTTCTCCCAATGTTGATCAGGGGGTTTGCATTCTCTGACTGTTATCTCCAACCTAGGAATAAATTCTAGGGACAAAAATCAGCTATATCTTAGAATGATAAAATCCAAGAATAAGTCTCTTTGAAATAAAGATAACAGGTACTATTAATTTATAGGCTATATAAAGCCTCCAAGTAATTACAATATAAATCATATTCTATGTCTCTTATAATTACAATGTATATCAAGATGACCAATATCATACTTTCTATAAATTTCAAGTTTTACTTAATTTACATACAGAAAAACAACTCTCAAATTACAATCTCTAAGATCTTTTGGAGCCAGCGCTGTGGAGCAGCAAGTCAAGTCACTGTCTGCAGCACCAGCATCCCAGATGGGCCACCAGTTCAATTTCCATTTGCTCTACTTCCAATCCAGCTCTCTGCTGATATGCCTGGAAAAGCAGCATAAGATGGCCCAAGTGCTTGGGCCTCTGCATCCACGTGGGAGATCCAGAAAAAGCTCCTGCCTCCTGGCTTCAGATCAGCCCAGCCCTGGTCATTGCTGCCATCTGAGGAGTGAACCAGTGGATGGAAGATCTCTCTACGCTCTGTCTCTCCCTCTTCAGTTGTAACTCTTTCAAATAAATAAATCTTTAAAAAAAAAAAAAAGAGTATAGTTCAGTTATCAAGGCTTCACTGGACACTAAGGAAGGCAGTGATATTCTTTAGCGTGGTGCCTGGACTTGCAAAATCAACATCATCTGTTAACTTGGTAGAAATGCAAACTTGAGTTGGGACCAGTGTTGTTGTACACAAGGCCCTGCTTTGGATACCCATACTCTAAATCAGAGTGCCTCATTCAGTCTTGACTACTCCATGCTTACAATCCAGCTTCCTGCTAATGCACCTGGGAGGCAGTGGGTGATGCCCAAGTAGATAAGTTTTACAGAACTCAGAGTGCTTTTTCTACATTTACAAGAAGTTCTAAAAAGCAGGAAGCAATCTGGTTCTCAGGTATATGCAGTAATTCAAAAAGGTCACTGAAAAATTGCCTGGGAAAAGCAGCAGAGATGGCTCAGTGTTCAGGCCCCTGCCACTCACACAGGAGACCTGGATGAAGCTCCTGGCTCCAGCCTGGCCCAAAGGCCATCTGGGAAGTGAAGAAAGATGGAAGATCAATTTCTCTCTAACTCTGAATTTGAAATAAATAAATATTTTTAAAAATTTAACTAGAAAATATGTTTATGGGCCAGCACTGCGGTACAGCAGCTTAGGCTGTACCCATACGGGTGCCAGTTCGAGTCCCGGCTGCTCCACTTCCGATCCAGCTCTCTGCTATGGCCTGGGAAAGCAGTAGAAGATGGCTCGGCCGGCACCGCGGTTCAATAGGCTAATCCTCCGCCTGCGGCACCGGCACATGGGATTCTAGTACCAGTCAGGGCGCCAGATTCTGTCCCAGTTGCCCCTCTCCCAGGCCAGCTCTCTGCTGTGGCCCGGGAGGGCAATGGAGGATGGCCCAAGTCCTTGGGCCCTGCACCCGCATGGAGACCAGGAGAAGCACCTAGCTCCTGCCTTCGGATCAGCGCTGTGCGCTGGCCACGGCGACCATTGGAGGGTGAACCAACGGCAAAGGAAGACCTTTCTCTCTGTCTCTCTCTCTCACTGTCCACTCTGCCTGTCAAAAAAAAAAAAGAAGAAGAAGAAGATGGCTCAAGTCATTGGACCGCTACACCCGTGTGGAAGGCTCAGAGGCAGCTCCGGACATTGCGGCCAACTGGGGAGTGAACCAGTGGATGAAAGACCTCTCTCTCTCTCTCTCTGCCTCTCCTTCTCTCTATGTAATTCTTTCAAATAAATAATAAATACATCTTTTTTTAAAAATGCTTATTTTGTGCAAAACAATTGACATCCACACATACAAGGCACACTCTTTCTATAAAAAGTATTTTCAGTAACTTTTTGAAGACCTCTCTTATATCCTCCAGAGCACCTAAAAGAGTGTCATATTCATAACAGGCACTCAAATTTGCTTAACAGGTGAATTCAGTCTCACCTAAACAAACAGTTGACTAGGCTACAATACCATCAGTTTATCTGTTTCACAAAGTTAGGAAAACTTGATGATTATTTGGATTAACTACTCAGTACATGATACACACACACTAGAGGCTATTAAATAACTCAGTCCTAGAGCCTTTAGTACTTTGGCAAATAACCCAGGCTTATAGACTTGTATGCTTTAGAAGTAAAAAATGTATTTCTGTAAGTAGGTACTCAACCTAGCAGTTAAGACACTAGCATCCCATATCAGACTATCTGAGTTCAATTCCCACCTTAAGCTCCTACCTCCAGCTTCCCACCAGTACGTGCTGATAACTCAAGTCAGAGAATTGGATTGGGTTCCTGGTTTCCAGCTCTGGCCTGGCCCAGGCCCAGCCATTGTGGGAATTTGGGGAGTAAAGCCCCAGGAGTCTCTCTTTCCCCCAGATAATTTTTTTCAATGTTTCTAATTTTGCCAGAATAGAAACAGGATTTGTTTGTGGCTCTATTCAAGTCAACTATAGAACATATAAAAAAAAAGTTTCTTGTTGCTCTATAAAAGATTTTTAATTTAGGGGCCAATGTCATGGCACAGGACTTTCCAGGCTCCTGACTTCAGCCTGGACCAGCCCCAGCTGTTGCAGCTATTTGGGGAGTGAACCAGCAAACCAAGACCTCTCTCTCTCTCCCCCCCCTCCCTCCCTCTCTAACTCTGCCTTTCAAATAAATTCTTTTAAAAAACATGTTATTTTATGCATTAGTCACCTGTAATGTATAGATTTAAGTTGGAATCTAATCTGAACAGGTTAAAATTTAGACAACTGAGAAAATTTGGACACTGTGTATCTGATATTAAGAAAACATGATAGGAGCTGGCTCTATGGCATAGTGGGCTGAGCCTCCGCCTGCGGCGCCAGAATTCCATATGGGCGCCAGTTAGTGTCCCGGCTGTTACTCTTCCGATCCAGCTCCCTGCTATGGCCTGAAAAAGTAGTAGTAGAAGGTGCCCCAAATGTTTGGGCCCCTGCAACCACGTGGGACACCCAGAAGAAGCTCCTGGCTCCTGACTTTGGATCGGCTCAGCTCTGACTGTTGAGGCCATCTGCGGAGTGAACCAGAGGACAGAAAACTTTTCTCTCTCTGCTTCTGCCTCTCTCTGTAACTGAACCTCTCAAATAAATCTTCAAAAAAAAAAAAAAAAAGGAAAGAAAAATGTGATAAAGGTATTAATTACATGTTCTTTAAAAGGAGGTTCATTTCTTCTAAAAGCTTTTGAGATGAAATGATATGATGTATTGAATTTGATTCCTGAGGGAATAAGACTGACCAATGAGATACTGAGAATGGGGGGGCTCCCTGCATACCAAGGTTTCTCAATCCCAGTCCTACTGACATTTGGGAATAGATACTTCTCAGTTACGGGGGAAGCTGTCATATGTATTGCAAAATGTGAGCAGCATGACTAGTGACCAGTAACTCCCACTTCCTCTAGCTGTGACAACTAAATGTTTCTAGACATTGTCAAATGTCCCTGGAGGGCAAAATCATCAATAAATTCCATTCTACCTATTTGAAATTTCCCATAACAAGCCTTTTCAAAAATGTTTATTATAAATATTTATTTGAAAGGGAAAACAGAGAGTGAGAGACAGAGAGACAGAGACCTTCATCTGCAGGTTCACTCCCCAATACATGCAACAGCAAGGGCTAGGACAGGCTGAAGCCTAGAACTCCATCCAGGTGTCTCAAATGGGTGGCAGGGATGACTGGCGCTGCAGCTCACTAGGCTAATCCTCCACCTGCAGTGCCAGCACCCCGGGTTCTAGTCCTGGTTGGGGTGCCAGATTCTGTCCTGGTTGCTCTTCTTCCAGTCCAGCTCTCTGCTGTGGCCTGAGAGGGCAGTGGAGGATGGCCCAAGTGCTTGGGCCCTGCACCCGCATGGGAGACCAGGAGGAAGTACCTGGCTCCTGGCTTCGGATCAGTGCAGTGCACCAGGCCACAATGCGCCAGCTGTAGTGACCACTTGTGGGGTGAACCAACAGAAATAGGAAGACTTTTCTCTCTGTCTCCAACTCTGCCTGTCAAAAAAAAAGGGGGGGGGGGGAGGAGCAGAGATTCAAGTACTTGACCATGATCTGCTGTTTCCCAAGATGCACATTAGCAGGGAGATGGATCAGAAGCAGAGTAGCCAGCGATGTGATAAATAGGAACTCTTATGGGCGGTGCCGCAGCAGGTGGAGGATTAGCCAAGTGAGCCGCGGCGCCGGCACCCCGGGTTCTAGTCCCGGTTGGGGCGCCAGTTTCTGTCCTGGTTGCTCCTCTTCCAGTCCAGCTCTCTGCTGTGGCCCAGGAGTGCAGTGGAGGATGACCCAAGTGCTTGGGCCCTGCACCCACATGGGAGACCAGGAGAAACACCTGGCTCCTGACTTTGGATCGGTGCAGTGCGCTGGCCACAGCAACCATTTGGGGGTGAACCAATGGAAAAAAGAAGACCTTTCTCTCTGTCTCTAAGTTTGCCTATCAAAAAAAAAAAGAAAAAGAAAAAGAAAAAAAATGAAAAAGAAAAAAAAAATGAACTCTTATACACCTATCCACTAACAGTGAATCTTAAAATTTGAAAAATCAAGTGAAAAATAGTGTACAAGCCATCTTTTACTATTCTTAACCTAATAAGCAACATTCTTGTCATAATTACATACATTAAAAATTTAAACACGATTCCTAAAATAAGCAAAATCTAAGGTCTTTTGACACAACAGAAGAACAAAGCTGTTTTAGTAATCATAGCCAAAATGTCTCTCAACTGATGAATGGATACCAAAGTTGGGTACATCTAAACAATGAAATACTACTTAGCAATAAAAGGGAATAAACTAAATACACAAGAAAACACAAATAAATCCAAAAAGTATTAAGTGCATGAAATCAGACACAAAAGATTGTATTCTCTGAGACTCTGTTTACAAACATTCTAGAAAAGGGAAAACTATAGGGCCAGAAAAACAGATCAGTAGCTGCTGCAGCTGGGGTAAGGGAGAGAAGATCCACTATCAAGGGCCACAAGCAACCTTTCTGAAGTTGCAAATGTTCTAGATCTTGATTATGGTGGTGGTTACACGAATATACATCTGTCAAAACTCATCAAGCTACACACAAGAAGTATAAACCTGACTTCAACAAAAGAACTTCTCAACACAGAGCTCCCATTCTTGTATGCTCATCACTCAAGGGGCAAGAAGTACGAGAACATTAAGTAAATAATGTGGCATATGGTCAATCAGAATCTGAGGCATAACACTGACACAAAGGTACCTCCACTGCCAGAACATGCCAACACAGAAGTTAAAAATGGACTGCAGTGCAGCATTTGGCATACCAGGTAAAATGCCCTCATCCCAAATCCTAGTTGCTGGGTTCCAATCTCCGTTCCTCTCCCATTTCCAGCTTCCTGCTAATGCGCATCCGGGGAGACAGCAGGTGATGGCTCAAGCACTTGGGTCCTTAACACCTATGTGGGAGGCTTGGATGAGTTCCTAGCTACTGGCTTCAGCCTGGCCCAGCGTCGCCCTGAACCAGCAGATGGGAAATCTGCCTGTCTCCCTGCCTTAAATATGTGTTAGTGAATAAATTCTAAAAAGTAAGTATTAAAATAAAACACATGACAGTATGGTAGATTAATGAATGATGAGCTATAAACCTTTGATTTTTAACAATGCTAAAAATTCTTTTTTAAATACATTACACAAGAATAAAGAAAAGGCCTGGGACTGGCACTAGGCACAGCTAGTTAAGCAGCCATCTGCAGTGCAGCGATCCCATATGGGTGCTGGTTCTAGTCCCGACCACTCCCCTTTGGATCTAACTCCCTATTAATGTGCCTGGGAGAGCAGCAGAACATGGTCTAAGTACCTGGACCCCTGCCACCCACACAGGAGAACCAGATCCTAGCCCATGGCTTCAGCCTGGCCCAGGCTTGGCCACTGGGGCCATCTGGGGAGTGAACCAGTGGAGGAAAGATCTCTCTTTCTCTGCTCACCCTCTGTCTGTACATCTGACTTTCAAATAAAGAAAGAAGAAAAGTCCTCCACATCCCCAAGAGCTTTTTAAAAAGTTAGTAATTTTCTTTTTAAAGATTATTTATTTGAGAGGCACAGTTACAGACAGAGGGAGAGTGAGAAAAGTCCTCTGTCCACTTGTTCTCTCCCCAAATGGTCACAATGACCAGAGCTGGGCAGAAGCCAGGAGCCTTCCCTAGATCGCCCACATAGGTGCAGGGGCCCAAGCACTTGGGTCATCTTCCACAGCTTTCCCAGGCCATTAGCAGAGAGCTGAACTGGAAGAGGAGCAGCTGGAACACGAACCAGTGCCCATATGGGATTCAGGCACCGCAAAGAGAAGGTTTAATCTACTATGCCACGGCACCAGCCCCAACAGTTAGTAATTTCTAACACAACACACACACACAAAAATTGCAAAATAGTTCAACAAATTACTCAAATAACAACTGAAGAACGAGCCAAGTCATTCACCAACATCACAAATATTCACCACCTAAATCATGCATTCATGAGTAAAAGTGGCCTATTTCTTCCCTATTGAAATATGTATTAAAAGACGACCTATTTGAAAGCCTTCATTATCACAAATCTGCTGTTTTGGCTGCAGTTTACAAAGTGTGAAGCCCTCGCTCTGGTTCAAGGTAAGGTTTTGCTTCTGAGTGAAGACCAACAATCAAAGCCGATCGACTCACTTTTGTTCCTTGCTCCTTCCTTCAGGGTAGTGAAGAATGGGAAGTGGTCAAGTCTGGGTCTGAAACGGTTTTCTTCAAAAGGACTATAAGAAAATGAGCTCACTGACTCACCGAGTCTAAGATTTCCTATTACTCACTTTCTATGTAATTTTCTAGCCCATCTCAGGTGGCGGAACGTCTACCACTTCCCTATGTCTGCAATGCTGGGGCACAGGGATGCTCCAGACGGAGGCTTATGTAAACAGGTGAAGAAAATACCAGCCAGCCAGCCAGCCAGCAAACAATCGGCATCTTGAAGATTAAAGTGAAGGCACTTGATATGTCTGGGCCACAACGTCTCGGGACGTTACCGAAAGGATGAAAACAAGCAGAGCAAGAAAAGTCCTAAGAGCTGGCATTTTCTTGCCAGCAATTACCTGCTAACACGCACCCTGAACGGCCCCCGAAGTTTCGTTACCAGCTACCGGCTCTCGGGGCTGCAGCGGACCAAGGAGCAGCTGCAGAGCGCAGAGGCAGACACGCGCAGGGCGCCCGTCTCCGCAGCGGGGTTCTGCTCCGGCTGTCAGTCCCAGCAGCGCAGCCCCGGCCTTTTACAAAAGGTGCACACGCAGCAAGGCCGGGGCTCCTCCAGGTGTGGGCGCGCGCTCCTCCCAGGAGGGCGGCAAGCCGAGTCCCGGCCACTGCGGCCTCGCGGGGCGAAGGCTGCGCTCTCCGCGCAGCTCTCCGGCGTCGCGCAGCCCCTAACGCCCGGTTCCGCCCGCAGAAAGGGCGGTGCACGTGAGCCCGGCGAGCGCCCCGAACCAGCACCCGCGGACAGGGGCGCCCGCCGCCCAGAGGCCCCGGCTACTCACGTTTTCAGTGTCCCGTTCATTCACCGTGGGCAACGGAGTCCTAGTGGACATCTTCCCGCACTCGGGTTCCGCACGGGGCGCGGGCGAGAACAAAACGGCACAGCCAGGAAGCCGGCGCCCCTCCCCCCGCGGCCGCCTAGATGCCGGGCCTGGCCCGGGCCGTGCCGCGGCGGCTGCCGGGGCTCATCCTCCCCGGCCCGGGCGGCCGCGGCTAGGGGCCCGGCGGGCGGCGGCGGCCCCGCGCCTCAGCGCCTCAGCGCACGCCGCGGCCCGGGCCGCCTGCCTCCTCCGGCTCCGCTCCCGCCCGTCGGCCCCGGGTTTCAGCTCCGGGGCCTCCACACGGCGCCGCCCGCGACCCCTGAGGAGGAGACGGAAGAGGATGTGGAGAAGGTGGGACGCGAGACAGGCCGCCGCGGGCTGCGGGCGCCGACCATGGAGGGGGCTGCGGAGGAGGCGCCTGCGCCCGGCTGCTCTGCTCCCTGCCGCTCGCTCCTCGCCTCAGCCTCCGCCCTGCCGGCCGCCGCCGCCGCCGCTCCCCGGCACCTCAGCGCCTCACGGACCCAAGATGGCCGCCACTCGGCTTCCTCTGCTGTCTCCGGCTGCCGGAAGTGACGTCGCCGCCGCCTCCCGGGGCCGGCCAATCAGAGCGGCGGGAGCGGCCCGGTCGGCTGCTGTTGCTAGGGGCGACTCGGCCCGACAGGTAGGGCGCGAGGTGGGCGGTGCCGAGCGCCGGGCAGAGCGGCCGGGCTCCGCTGGCTCCGGGAGCGCCGGGTTCCCGCAGTCGGGCTTCCCAGCGCGGCGGCGTTGGCGTTTACGGATTACAGATCTGGCTCTCTTGGATTACAGATCGGGCGCCTACTGTGTGCAAAAACCGAGCCCGCCTCCCGGGGACAACTACATGGGGTGGGTGGATCCGCAGGGTCGGGGCTGCAGGTGGGCGCGCGGCTCCTGCACGATCCGCTGCGACCCAGGCGTCGGGCGTGCACACACCCAACTGGCCTGCCTGGCCATCAGGAGGGTCTGACTTGGACCCAGCCAAATGCCACCTGGAAGGGAGACGACTCGGGGGCAGGCGGGGGAGGGGATCGGTCCCCTAGGGACCAGTTCTTAATGCCTCTAGGGGGTCTTTAACCAGGACCAGCCGCAGGTGTGGCTCAGTAGCCCCCTGCGGCAGGAACACTGGAGATGCCACCTCCCCTGGGCCTTGGGTGCCCTGCTCCGCCTGGTCGCCAGGCTGGGTCACATAAACCGTTGAGAGTCTGGGGCGGGGGTGGGGGGCATTGCGCCAGCTACCTCATTTAAGCCTCGGGGCAGATACACCATGTCACCCGGGGACAGGTTGGTTACCAAAGGAGCCTCGATTTGAACCCCGTTCCTAAAACTCTGGTAATAACAGATAAGCGGCATGTAGGGTGGGTGTGGATTGCTTGTTCTTCCGTTTTTGGAGGGGGTAGGGGAGGCCATCTTGCTAGCATTTTCTGCTCCGTGAAACATATACTTTTTTTTTAAGATTTATTTATTTTTTTGAAAGGCAGAGTTACAGAGAGCAGAGCTAGAGGTTTCCATCCGCTGGGTCACTCCCCAGATGGCCGCAACAGCTGCAGCTGCTCTAATCCAAAGCCAGGAGCCAGGAGCTTCCCCCAGGTCTCCCACACAGGTGCAGGGGCCCCAGGACTTGGACTATCTGCTGCTGCTCTCCCAGGCCATAGCAGGGAAGTGGATCAGCTGGGACTCGAACCAGCACCTCTATGGGATGCTGGCACTGCAGGCAGTGGCTTTACCCAGTATGCCACAGTGCCATCCCCAGAACATATATATCTTTAATCACTCCCAGAGAAGCCAGACGCTCCCAGTATACAAACACCTGCAGACTAGGATACTGTCCCATGTCACCCTTCCAGGACAATGCTAGAGGGGTCCAGCGTATCCCTACATAGGACGTTGTTGCCATTCTTTCTTTGGCCAAGGGGAGATGTGGAATTCCCAAGAATTAAATGTGTGCCTGACACGGTTCAACCAAAATGTGGGTTATATGGTAAGACCGGGGTGGGCACAGGTGTTGTTGGCCGAGCTCGGGGGTTGAGTCAGAGAAGGCTTTCAGGAGAGGAGACGTTTACGCTGAGCCTAAAAGCAGCGGCAGAGTTAGCCGGGTAAGGGGGGTGCAAAGGACCGTCCAGGCAGAAGGCCAGGGCTGCAGAGGCTGGGGAGGTGAGACTGGAGGAGCAGGGCCTAGACTCAGCACAGCACCTGGCTCTGTGTCTGCTCCCAACGACGGCAGGGCAAACACCTCAGGCCAGAGCGGAGAGACAGCGTGGGGTGATGCTCAGCATTCCCCGTTGGCTGGAGAGGTATGGGGCGGGGGTGAGGTTGCCACCCAGTTGCTGTTCTCACTGAGAAATGAGTCAGTGAACGCCCAGAGTCAGAAAACGAAGATGACAGCATCCGACTCATGGTGCTTGGTTTTGCTGAAGGCTACAATTAAAGAAGCACCTGGAACTCTTCGTGGCACTGATGTCAGATGACGTCATGACACCACAAGGGTCTTGATGTGGGCGGCAAGGTGGGTGTGTTACCTGCAGAACAGAAAGAGGTGGGGGAGGGGTCAAAGCACGCTCAGAGACCCTCAGCTGTGTGCATCTGCAGTCAGGAAAACACACACACACACACACACACACACACACACACACACGAGGGGCGAGATCTGGAAGTTGTCTTTGGAATGTGTTCTTCCATCCCATTGCACGTTCTTTGTTTCCTGTCTTCATAGTCAAACAGTTCCCATCTTCAGCTCCTGAAACGTGAAAGATAGAGCTAAACATACCAAGCTGTGTGCGTGCATCAGCAGCACAGTTTTTCCTCAGTACCTGTAGGGCACCGGTTCCCTTACCCGAATCCTTAGCTGTCAAGTCCCTCAAAGAAGACAGTGTGAAGTTGGCAAACGACTCACACACATCCTCCAGTGTACGTGAAATCATCACCCCGTTACTTATACGATGTAAATGTGATTTAAATAGTTGCTACGTTATGGTGTTCTGGGAATAATGACAAGAAACTCTGTGGACTTCCAGTGCAGATGCAACTTTGAAAAGACATGTTTTTAAATTTATTTATCCAAGAGGCAGAGAGCGAGCGAGCCGCACTCCAGATGCTGCGATGGCCAGGACCGGGCCAAGCTGAAGCTGGGAGCCAGGCCTCCCTGTAGGTGGCAGGAGCCCAGCTGCTTGAGCGATCACCCCTGCTTCCAGCATCTGCCCTCGCAGGGAGCTGGAGTCGGTATCCAGCCCAGGTCCTGGGCAATGCAGTCTTCACTGCTAAGCCAAACGCCCACCCTGTGACTGTGTTTATTTATTTTACTATTTTTCATAAAGGTCATTTGGGTCTGTGGTTGCGAGCCCACAGGTAGGGAGGGCTCACTGTGGTTATCTTCATGGCAAGAAGGGAGGCCACTGAAATACATCAGATGCTGGAAGTGATGTTGATGATGACAGTGGCCAGCTCAAGGCCCCTGGGATGGCCATTGTCAGAAACCCAGAAAATAGCGAGAAGTCAGCCTAGTGGTTAAGATGCTTGCCTGGGCTGGATTCCTGGGTCCAGCTGCTGGTTCCAGCTTCCACTGACGTAGACACTAGGAATAGCACTCGTGGACCAAGTGCTTGTGGCCCTGCCACCTACATAGGAGACCTGGATTGAGGTTCAGGCTACTGGCTTTGACCTGGCCCAGTCCTGGTAATTGTAGCCATTTGGAGAGTAAACCAGCAGATAGAAGATCTCTCTCTCTCTCTCTCTCTCTCTCTCTCTCTCTCTCTCTCTGCCTTTCAAATAAACATATAGGGGCCGGCGCTGTGGCACAGCAGGTAAAGCTGCCACCTGCAGTGCTGGCATCTCATATGGACACTTGTTCGAGACCCGGCTGCTCCTCTTCTGCTCCATCTCTCTGCTATTGCCTGGGAAAGCAGTAGAAGATGGCCCAAGTCCTTGGGCCCCTGCACCCACGTGGGAGACCCGGAAGGAGCTACTGGCTCCTGGCTTCAGATCGACACTGCTCTGACCATTGCAGCCAATTGGGGAGTGGACCAGCAGATGGAAGACCTCTCTCTCTGTCTCTCTCTGTGTAACTCTGCCTTTCAAAAAAAAAAAAGACTTAATAAATAAATATATATATAAATTGTTTTACAAATAAAGAATATGATGGAGAAAATTTTTTTTTGACAGGCAGAGATAGACAGTGAGAGAGAGACAGAGAGAAAGGTCTTCCTTTTTCCATTGGTTCACCCCACAAGTGGCTGCTACAGCTGGAGCATTGCGGCCAGTGCGCTGCGCTGATCCGAAGCCAGGAGCCAGGTGCTTCTCCTGGTCTCCCATGTGGGTGCAGGGCCCAAGCACTTGGGCCATCCTCCACTGCACTCCTGGGCCACAGTAGAGAGCTGGCCTGGAAGAGGAGCAACCAGGACAGAATCTGGTGCCCCGACCGGGACTAGAACCCGGGGTGCCGGCACCACAGGCAGAGGATTAGCCAAGTGAGCCATGGCGCCGGCTGAGAAATTATAATTTTTGTGTAGTGTTGGTGGAAATGTAAAATGGTGCAACTGTTGTGGAAAGTTGTGGTGCTTTTGGAAAAAATAAGAATCACCATATGACCCAACGATTCCAATTCTGGGTAGATACCCAAAAGAAAGAAAGCAGGATCTTGCAGAAATATTTGTTCATCAACATTCATGGCAGCACTACTTAGAGTAGCTGAAACGTGGAAGCAAATCAGGTGCCCATCGTTGAATGAATGGAGGAGCAAAGTGTGGTAAGTCCATACAGTGGGATATTGTCCAGCCTTCAAAAGGACCACGGGTGGGGCTGGCACCGTGGCTCAACAGGCTAGTCCTCTGCCTTGTGGTGCCGGCACACCGGGTTCTAGTCCCGGTCAGGGAACCGGATTCTGTCCCGGTTGCCCCTCTTCCAGGCCAGCTCTCTGCTGTGGCCCAGGAGCGCAGTGGAGGATGGCCCAAGTCCTTGGACCCTGCACCCCATGGGAGACCTGCTATCGGATCACTGGAGAGTGAACCAATGGCAAAAGGAAGACCTTTCTCTCTGTCTCTCTCTCCTACTGTCCACTCTGCCTGTCAAAAAAAAAAAAAAAAAAGGACCATGGGTGGCCTTAAAGACATTATGTCAAGGGAAATACATGCGGCCTTAGCTCTGTGAGTTACCTGGAGTCATAAGACAGAGACAGCAGTGGAACAGTGTTAACAGGGGCCAGGGGAGCAGGCCCTGGGGCTTCAGTTTAGGAAGGGGAGAAAGTTCTGGAGCTGGGTGAAGATGGGGCAGAAGCGCGTGAATGTGCTTCGCAGTGGTTGAGATGGTAAGCTTTATGGTAGGTACACTTCACCGCAATCTTTGTCGTAAGATGAAGAAGTGGGGCAGGCATTGCAGCACGGCAGGTGGAGCTGTTGCTCGGGTTGCCTGTGCCCAATTAGAGTTGCAGGTCCACCGCTTCCTATCCAGCCTCCTGCTAATGCGTCTGGGAGGCAGCAGACGGTGGCTCAAGTGCTTAGGCCCCTGCCAGCCACATGGGAGACCCAGATGGAGTTCATGGCCCCTGGCTTAGGCCCTATCTGGTCCTGGCTGTTGCAACCATTTGGGGAGTGAACTAGGAGGGAAGATATCTCTCTGTGAGTCTGTTTCTCTCTCTCTCTCTCTCTCTCTCTCTCTCTCTCTCTCTGTGAGTCTGTTTCTCTCTCTCTCTCTCTCTCGCTCTCGCTCTCGCTCTCGCTCTCGCTCTCTGCCTTTCAGCAGATAAAAGTGGATAAATAAACATAAAAAAGAATAAAGAGATAAAGTGACTAATTCACGCAGCTTGTTAGCAGCAGGGCGAGAATGGGGACCTCAGTCTCCAAGCTCCAACCCCGTGCCTTGTTCCCCGCCAGCCGGTGTCGCCACATGATCCCGCGTGGATCCACTCCAGCTCCCAGCCCAGCACCAGAGGAGGAGGGGGCGTCCCTGCTGGCGCGTCTGAGGGCCTGTGCTGGCCGTGAGCCTGCGTTGTCCAGCCCCCGCTGCGTAAGTCGGTACAGCGGGTTGTGTGTCTCCCAGCACTGCGTGTCCCGAGTGTTGCTGTGTTACTCACTGAGCACCCAGGGCCTGGGGCAGGGGAAAGAAGCGGGCTGGAGTGCCAAGGCCTGGAGGTTTGGGGACACATAACGTCTGTTGCAGTCTCTCCTCCCAGGCCACTCCTCAGCATACGGGGTCAGGGCTGGCCTGTTGCTTTTTAATTCCCCCTCCAGTCGCCTGCGTTACCCCGAAGGGCCACGGTTGCTCACATCAGTGCTTGGTTCCTGCCACTTCCTCATCCTGGAGAGCCTTCCCTGCCTACCCTAGGCCTCCGTTGCAAGGCAGCCTTCCCAGACTACCCCCCAGGGAGCTCCCCACCGCCAACACCCTTGACTTCCACAGCCTGGGGTCACAGTACAAGTACTGAACTCCAGCTGTATACTTGGCAACTCTCCAACAGCCTGGGAAGGACCCGTCAATGGATATGTTAGGGGCAGGAGGACCACGACTGGGAGACAAACTGTGCCTGGCTCCGTGTTGCCAGAAAGCAAAGGGAGAGGCTGAAGCTCGGCCTGCAGGCGCCCGATGGCCGCCAGTGCCTTCTGTTCTGAGAAAGCGTGGGCCTTCTAGCTGCCCAGTGCCAGTGCTCTGTCCTGGCTGCCCCAAGGGCTGGGCTTTCACGATCCTCTGGAGAGAGTCCCCAGGCCGACTCTAGGCTCCCTGGCCTCCCAGTTCTGAGAAATCATTTCAACCCCTGCCACAACGTGGAGTTTTCCTTTGATTGGTTCCACGCTTTGCTGCAACATGGAGGTGGCTTTGGGGCCCTGGCTCTGGCACCTGCTGCAGAGAATGTACCGAGACCCAGATCCGGCCCTAGCTGCACATGCGTGACCTAGGGGTCCGGGGTGCCATGATAGCTTCCCTGTAGCAAGCCCTCTCCCCTCATCTGCTCTGCTCTGAGCTTTGGACGTTCAACCCTGGATTTGAACCCTGGCCGTGGGTTTGTGCCAATCACGTCCTGTCTTAGAGCTCTGTTTCTGGGTTAACCCATGCGGACCCCTCCCAGTTGCCGCGGGCGTCTGTGGAGGCAGATGATCACCCTCCTGCAGCGGAAGGCCCTGCCTCCCAGGCCGGGAGCTGCAAGTTTCAACTTCCCCGGAGCAGAGCATTGGCCTTGGAGCCTGGAGACACAGGTCAAGGCTCCTGCAGCCACATGGGGCGCCAAGTCAGGGTCACTCTCCTCCCTGGATTCCTCCCTCCAGATCAGTCACGGAGACTGCTGCTGGAGCAGAGGACAACTGCAGATGTGAGAGCTGAACAGCAGATAGGACGGGGCATCGCTGCCCCCAGACAGAGGGCCGGAGGCGACAGACGGGACAGGGCATCGCTGCTCACAGACAGAGGGCCGGAGGCTTGCCCACGCGCGCACGAGCAGTCCCATGCCCCATGCTGGTGGCTGTGACACTTTGCTGGCTGCCAGACGGGAGGACAACACAAGGATGGGGAGAAGGACAGCGTGTAGGCGTAGAACCACCAGGCCCTCCCAGAGCCGCACACCTGCCATCCCTTTAGGGATAACCTGTTAAAGTAAGCACATCTCCCACATAGAAATAGCAGGTTTTCCAGAAACAGTAAAGCCTCAGGTCTCTCTCTCTCTCTCTTTTTTTTTTTTTTAAGATTTTATTTATTTATTTGAGAGGTAGAATTACAGACAGTGAGAGAGAGAGAGAGAGAGAAAGGTCTTCCTTTTGCCGTTGGTTCACCCTCCAATGGCCGCCGCAGCCGGCGCGCCGCACTGATCCAATGGCAGGAGCCAGGTGCTTCTCCTGGTCTCCCATGGGGTGCAGGGCCCAAGCACCTGGGCCATCCTCCACTGCCCTCCCTGGCCACAGCAGAGGGCTGGCCTGGAAGAGGGGCAACCGGGACAGAATCCGGTGCCCTGACCGGGACTAGAACCCGGTGTGCTGGCGCCACAAGTGGAGGATTAGCCTATTGAGCTGCAGCCCTGGCCAAGCATATAGTTTTTAAAAGCATTGTCCTTCACCCTTTAATGGTTTCAAAGAAGGAAAACAATTTGACATAATGTAGCAAGTAAAGTTTCCTTTGGCATCCCTTACAACTCAGCAAGTCCATCCAAAATATTTACCCTACAGAAACACCTCGACAGGAGTACAGGGAACGTGTAAGAATAACCATAGCATTGCAGTTTGTCATAGAAACTGCTGGAACCGACCCAATGTCCACTACCGGAAGGAACAGAGAACAGAGCTTGCTGTCACGGAGAAATACAATACAGCGGCGGGAACAGTGGCATCCCCGGCTCCCGGGACTGTGGGACCTCAGGAACACAGCCCTGCGTGGGACTCAGAGACTCCACACCGCAGGACCCCACTGCCTGAGTCCAGAAATGCTACCCACTTAGCCATGCAAACAGGTGGGATAAAACTGTCGTGGAAAACCCGGGACGGGGGACGTTGTGGGGCCTGGCATCCTGCATCGGAGTGCAGGGGTTTGAATCCCGGCACCACTCCCGATTCCAGCTCCTGCTCATGTGCACTCTGGGAGGCCGTGGTGACAGCTCAGGGACTAGGGTCCCTGCCACCCATGGGAGAGACCTGGACTGAGTTCCTGGCTCCTGGCGTCAGCCCTGGCCCAGACCCAGCTGTTGTGGTCATATGGAGAGTGACTCAGCGGATGGGAGCCCTCTTTTTGTCTCTGTGCATCTCAAATAAGCAAAATAAAAGAAACAATAAACACAAAAATCAGGAGTGTGGTGAAAAGGGGGAGCAGCTGGGAGTAAGAGGAGTGGGGAGACGAGAGAGAGGTGCCCAGCCATCTGTGTCACGCAATTCCCGGCAAAGATTTGGGACCTTTATTGAGGTGGAATTCAGATAACATAGACTTAACCAGGAGCAAATGTTCGGCCTAGAAGTCAAAGCACGTCCTGGAGTGCCTAGATTCAGGACCTGGCTCTGTTTTCGTTCTTTCCTTTTTTTTTTTTTTTTAAGATTTATTTATTTTATTTATTTGAAAGGCAGAGTGACAGAGACAGAGAGAGATCTTCCATCTGCTGGTTCTCCCCAAATGGCCACAACAGCCAGATTGGGGCGGAGCCAGGAGCCAGGAACTCCACCCTGGTCTCCCGCATGGGAGGCCCAGGGCCACGTACTTGGACTTCGATCTGCTGCCTTCACAAGAGCATTACAGAAAGCTGGGCCAGAAGTAGAGCAGCCGGGACTCGAACCCAGCACTCTGATATAGGGTGCAGTGTTGCAAACAGCAGATTAACCACTGTGCCACAATACCGGGCCCTGGGTGCAGATCCTGGCTTGTGAGCAGTGCTACAAAGGACATGCAAAAGCAGATGTCTCCTCCATGGGCTGATTTCCTTTTTTTTTTTTTTTTTTAAAGATTTATTTACTTATTTGAAAGCCAGAGTTACACAGAGAGGGAAGGAGAGGCAGAGAGAGAGAGAGAGAAACATATATATATAGAGAGAGACAGAGACAGAGCCAAAGATATATATATATATATATATATATATATATATATATATATATATATAAAGAGAGAGAGAGGCAGAGAGACAGAGAGTGACAAAGATATATATATATAGAGAGAGAGGGAGAGAGACAGAGAGGCAGAGAGAGAGAGAGACAGAGAGGCAGAGAGACAGAGACGGAGAGTGACAAAGATATATATATATAGAGAGAGAGAGGGAGAGAGACAAGAGAGAGAGAGAGGCAGAGAGACAGAGAGTTAGAGAGAGACTGAGAGTGACAAAGATATATATATAGAGAGAGAGAGAAGGAGAGAGACAGAGAGGCAGAGAGAGACAGAGAGAGAGAGAGAGAGATCTTCCATCCTTCCATCCACTGGTTCACTCACCAGTTGGCCACAACAGCTGGAGCTGTGCCAAACTGAAGCCAGAAGCCAGGAGCTTCCCCCAGGTCTCCCACAGGGTCCCAAGGACTTGGGCCATCTTCTACTTCACCCCCCAAATGGCCGCTGCGACCAGCAGGAGCTAGGTGCTTCTTCCTGGTCTGCCATGTGGGTTTCTTGGTTGAGGAAACTGCGTGTCCCCACCCCCGCCTGGCAATCTTTTTCCTCTCATTCTCTGCTGAGGTCCAACCTATTGGCTCGAGTTACCCCCGACCTCTCCCAGGGCCCCAATGACCCCTCGGTTGCCCACTCCACTGGGCGTTCCAGGCCTCGACCTCCCTCGACCGCCTGTGGTACCTGACCAGGCCCCCCTGGCCTGCCTGGCTTCACACTTCTCTGCTTGGCCTCTCTTGGTTAGAATGAGTTCCCATTCTGTAGATGAGAAAACTGATGCTCCCGCTATGAACAGGCTCAAGCTGCTGGTAACTGTGGACACCAGGCCTCTGCTGGGTTTCTCCACTCCGCTTTCTGTGCCAGGAGGGTGCCACTGTGAGGAAGAGTGGGACTGGCACGGACGTAGGGCTCGGTGGCCTGCACGTCGGGTGGGGGGACAGTGAAGCTGAGCGGTGACTGACGTCGTGGGGTGTCAGAGCCTGCAGCAGCTGGAGCTGCCCCGTGGTCAGCCCCTCAGCCGAGCCAGGAGGACATGGAGCTGGACTTGCCTGGGCAGAGATGCGGGCGCGGCCCAGGCGCCTCTTCCACGTCTGACCATGCAGGAATGAGGAGGGTCTCTTGGGAGTTGCCAGGGCGGGCTTGGGCCAGCTTCCCTTAGAACCCTGATGAGCAGCCCAGGGCACTCAGGTTGATGAACCTGCAGCATGGCCGGGGCACCTTCCTCCAGCGTCCTCCTTGGGCAGCAGTGAAGAGACTCGCTGGGCACCGCAGCAAGTGATCACAGACTGCACGGCTCACAGAGGAGGGGTTTAGTCTCTGTTCTGCAGGCCGGACGTCAAGTCGGTGTCAGCAGGGCGAGCTGTGGCTCCCCTGGGGCCTTGAGGGACAGTGTGTCCCTCTCCTCTGCCAGCTTCCGGGGGCAGCTGGCACTCCTCGACTTCTGGACACCTCACTTCGGTGTCTGGTCTCTACTGTCTCCTCTTCTGCACAGATACAGTCTAATCTCCCATCTTTCTCTGTCAAGGACACTTGTGATGGCATTTCTGGCCCGCTCCTCCCTGTCTCAATTCCTTAACACAATCACACCTGCAAACCTTTGCCACATCAGATACCACGGACAGGATCCACACCTCTGTGGAGCGTTATTCTGCCCACCACACGCAGGCGTGGCGGGGCTAAGGAGCTCGTCCAAGGCCACCGACTCAGAGTGCTGAGACGGCCGAGAAAACGGGACTGAAATGTGCAGACAGCTGTGTCGGCTGGTTTGTGTTTTTCGGAGACGGGAAGACGACACTTCACTTCTTGATAATCTGATCTTGAAGTCAGGCACGAGGGCGTGGCAGCGGAGGAACCACCCTGCTGCTCTCCCTCACCGGTTCGGTTCTGTGCGGCAGGCTTGCGGGGACGGTCACCCGCAGATGGAGGACCCGCCCAGCTCGGCACACCCCAGACCCTGCTGCCTGCTCCCAGCCTCAGCCTCCCCATCTGCTGATCACAACGCTGATTGTGCACCCTGTAGCTGGCAGGCACCTGCTGCCGCGACTGCATTTGTAAATATTTGTTGCCATGGTGGTTTCAGGTCAGGGACAAGGGTGGAGTATAAAGAGCAGAGCCCTCAAAGGTCTAGCCTTCTGTCTGGACAAAGCCCTGACCTCACCCGGACGACTCAGGTGCTGGGCAGGGCAGGCGGCAGAGCTGTCCGGACAAGATGCTGTTCACGCCGCCCCACAGGTGCCACCTCAGACGTGAGCTGTCCGGGGCTGGCCCTCTGAATCAGCTCTGAGTCCCACCTACACGCCTTCCCCGGGGGCTGCCGGATTCAAAGCCTCCTTTCACAAAGAGGGCAGGAAAATGGATGACTCGCGTGTGCAGTGCGCTCGGTGCGGATGAGTAACGGGGCTGCTGGAATATTCATGAGCAGGAACTGCTTTCCTGCCAGTGAAGTCCAAAAGAGATTCTCTTAAAGCAAACTCTCCAATCTGGACCCAACAGACAAACAGAACCCGGTCTTCCTGGAACTCCCTAAAGCCGGAAACCTGCTTGGAGGAGATCCTGTCTTCCTAAGCGTGTTATTAAAAAGAAAGCTATTTACTTTTTGGCTGGCATTGTGGCACAGTGGGTTAGGTCACTGCCTATGACTCCAGCATCCCCTGTGAGTGCTGGTTCGAGTCCTGGCTGCTCCACTTCCAATCCAGCTCCCTGCTAATGCACCTAGGAAGGCAGCAGGAGATGACCCAATGTGCTTGGACCCCTGCACCCAGGTGGGAGACCCAAATGGAGTTCCAGGTTCCTGCCTTTGGCCTGACCCAATCCCAGCCTTTGCAGCTATCTGGGGAGTGAACCAACAGATGAAAGTCTCTCTCTCTCTCTCTCTCTCTGTTTCTCTGTAACTCTCCCTTTCAAATAAATAAAATGAATCTTTAAAAATTATTTTTATTTGAAAGGCAGAAACAGAGACAGACGAATGGAGAGAGATCTCTCATCTGCTGGTTCTCTCCCCAAATGCCCACAATGGCCAGGCTGAATCAACGGCCAGGAACTTGGTCTGAGTCTCCCACGTGGGTGACAGGGATTCGAGTGCTTGAGCCACCTGTGCTGTGTGCATCTGTGCACATATGTGAGATCATGTGTACATATGTGTGATGTGCATTGTGATATATCTGTGTGAACATGTGTGCATGTGTGTGGTGTGTCTGTGTGAGCATGTGTATGGTGTGTCTATGTGAGCATGTGTGCATGTGTGTGGTGTGTGAGCATGTGTACCTGTATGTCTGCGAGCATGTGTGCATGTGTGTGGTGTGACTATGTGAGCATGGGTGGAGTGTCTGTGTGAATATGTGTGTGGTGTATCTGTGTGTGTGTGGTGTCTGTGTGAACATGTGTGCGTGCATGTATGTGAGCATGTGTATCTGTGTGTCTGTGAGCATGTGTGCATGTGTGTGGGATGTCTGTATGTATGTGTGTGAGAGCTTGTGTGCATGTGTGTGGTGTATCTGTGTGTGGTGCGTCTGTGTGAACATGTGTGCATGTGTGTGGTGTATCTGTGTGTGCTGTGTCTGTGTGAACATGTGTGCATGTGTGGTGCCCTGGTTTCCCACTCCTCAGATCTGAACTCCACATTGGTTCCTCCCCCGCTTCTCTCCCATCATGCTCTGCCTCTCCTCAAAGACCAGATGTCCGGCCCTGATGAAGAATTATTCGAAAGTCTGGAGAAGTAACACCAATTCTTCAAAAACTCTTCCAAAACTTTGAAGAGGAAGCCCACGGTGTCTGGGTCCGCTTCCTGTCGCTATGACTGAAAAGGAGAGACTGGCTCATTTATAAGAACGGCTTGGGGTGGGGGTGTGGCTCAGCGGTTAGGCCACCACTTGGGACACTCACTGGAGTGCCTTGGCCCTGCTCCCCACTCCGGCTTCCTGCTAATGTGCACCCGGGAGGCCGCTGGGGGTAACTGGAGTGGATGGGTCCCTGCCACCCACACGGGAGACACAGAGTCCTGTTTTTTTTTTTTTTTTTTTTGACAGGCAGAGTGGACAGTGAGAGAGAGAGACAGAGAGAAAGGTCTTCCTTTGCCGTTGGTTCACCCTCCAATGGCTGCCGTGGCCGGTGCGCTGCGGCCGGCGCACCGCGCTCATCCGATGGCAGGAGCCAGGTGCTAGGTGCTTTTTCCTGGTCTCCCATGGGGTGCAGGGCCCAAGCACTTGGGCCATCCTCCACTGCACTCCTGGGCCACAGCGGAGAGCTGGCCTGGAAGAGGGGCAACCGGGACAGAATCCGGTGCCCCGACCGGGACTAGAACCCGGTGTGCCGGCGCCACAAGGCGGAGGATTAGCCTGTTGAGCCACGGCGCCAGCTCGAGACAGAGTTCTTGCTCCTGGCTCTGGCCTGGCGCATGAGTCAGCAGGTGGGAGAGCTCTGTCCTTCTGTCTCTCTGCCTCTTCAGTGTTTAAATGAGTAGAATAACTGATAGAAATGTGAAAGAAAGATCTGGTCAGCTCACGGTGGAGGCTGGGGGGTGCAAGCTCAAGGGGCAGCCCCTGGGGAGAGCCTTTTTACTGGGTGGCCCTGCAGAGCCCAGAGGCAGCGCAGGGCCTCCCAGGTGACTGGGGTGCCTAAGGCCCAGAGCCAGGCTGGCTCTCTGACAGACCCACCCTCAAGAGAACGCAGCAGGTGAAGCGGCGCCTGTGCTGCCGGCGAATCCCAGCTGCTCCACTTCCCGTCCATCTCCGTGCCGATGCGCCTGGGAAGGCAGGGAAGATGGCCCAAGTGCTCTGTCCCCTGCACCCACGTGAGGGATGAGGCTCCTCACTTGGGCCTGGCCCAGAGAGCAGAGTCCCCATGACTCACCTTTCAAAGACCCTAGCGGAGCCAGCACTGTGACATAGTGGGTAGAGCCACCGCCTGCAGTGCCGGCTTCCCATATGGGTGCCGGGTCAAGTCCTGGCTGCTCTTCTTCTGATCCAGCTCCCTACCTGGGAAAGCAGCAAAAGATGGCCGAAGTGCTTGGGAACTTGCACCCATGTGGGAAAATCAGAGGAAGCTCCTTGCTTCGGAACGGCCCAGCTCCGGCCATTACAGCCATTAGGGAACCAGCAGATGGAAGATCGCTTTCTCTCTCTCTGCCTGTCTGCAACTCTGCCTTCCAAATAAATAAATAAATAAATAAATAAATAAATCTATCTTTAAAAAGGAGAGAGAGTGTATTCTAAGTCAGACATTAAAGAAAATTATAAAATTGTAATTTTTTGAAAAATGTAACTTTTATAGAATATATTATTTGTTAATATGTAATAAGTCTATTGTCAGTATAAAATGAGCTAATAAATACACATTTTTCAATCCATCACTTCCTTTTTTTTAAAGATTTCTTTTTTTTTTTTTTGACAGGCAGAGTTAGACAGTGAGAGAGAGAGAGAGAGAGAAAGAAAGGTCTTCCTTCCGTTGGTTCACCCCCCAAATGGCCGCTACAGCTGGCGCACTGCGCCAATCTGAAGCCAGGAGCCAGGTGCTTCCTCCTGGTCTCCCATGCGGGTGCAGGGCCCAAGCACCTGGGCTATCATCCACTGCACTCCTGGGCCACAGCAGAGAGCTGGACTGGAAGAGGAGCAACCGGGACAGAACTGGCGCCCTGAATGGGACTAGAACCAGGGTGCCGGCGCCACAGGAGGATTAGCCTAGCGAGCCGCAGCGCTGGCCTATTTATTTCTTTGAAAGGCAGAGTTATTCACTCCCCAAATGGCTGCAACAGCTGGAGCTGGGCCATTGAAAGCCAGGAGCCAGGAGCTTTTTCCCATCTCCCGCGTGGTTGCAGAGGCCCAAGGACTTTGGCCATCTTTTTCTGCTTTCCCAGGCCACAGCAGAGAGCTGGATTGGAAGTGGGTGGCAGGAGCCCAAGCACTTAGGCCATCATCCATTGCCTTCCCAGGCACATTAGCAGAAAGCTGGATCAGAAGCAGAGTAGACAGGACTTGAACTGGCCCTGCAATGCAGGATGCTGGGGTTGCAGGTGTCGGCTTAGCCCAGTGCACCACAGTGCTGGCCCCAATCCCTCAGTTTCCACTGTCAGCATTATAAATGCTGGTAGAACCCACATATGCAAAATCTCCTAGGGATCTTCAGTAGGGCCGGTGTTGTGGCACAGTGGGTTAAACCACCTCTTAGGATGCCAGCATCCCATATGGGCACCGGCTTCAGCCCCAGCTGCTCCACTTCTGATCCAGCTCCCTGATAATGCACCTGGGAAAACAGCAGAAGATGACCCAAGTCTTTGGGCACCCACACCCAGATGCAAAAGTCAGATGGAGTTCCTAGCACTTGGTTATACCCTGGCCCAGCCCTGGCCATTGTGGCCATTTTGTGAGTGAGCCAGTAGATGGAAGATTCTCTCTCTCTCTCCATAACTCTGCCTTTTAAATAAATATTTAAAAACAAAAGGGTACGAGGGGTCCTGAGAGCTCAAAGTTTGAGAACCTGAGGACAAATTGTCCCTAAAATTCCTTCAAGGCACTCCAGTACTTGCTGAGCCTTGTCTGAGCAGTGGTGAGACACAGCCATCAGTCTTATCCACACAGGCCTGGGTGACTTGGGTGCTGTACAGAGCTTTCTTTTCTCCTGACCACAGGGAGCAACCCTGAGCAATCTTTTTTTAAAAGGTTTATTTATTGGCCGGCGCCGTGGCTCAACAGGCTAATCCTCTGCCTTGCGGCGCCGGCACACCGGGTTCTAGTCCCGGTCGGGGCGCCGGATTCTGTCCCGGTTGCCCCTCTTCCAGGCCAGCCCTCTGCTGTGGCCCAGGAGTGCAGTGGAGGATGGCCCAGGTGCTTGGGCCCTGCACCCCATGGGGAGACCAGGAAAAAGCACCTGGCTCCTGCCATCGAATGAGCGCGGTGCGCCGGCCGCAGCGCACCGGCCGCGGCAGCCATTGGAGGGTGAACCAACGGCAAAAGGAAGACCTTTCTCTCTGTCTCTCTCTCTCACTGTCTACTCTGCCTGTCAAAGAAAAAAAAAAGATTTATTTATTTATTTGGAAGGCGGAATTATAGAGAGAAGGAGAGACAAAGAGAGAGAGAGATCTCCCATCCTCTGGTTCCTGCTGCTAACCCAGGGCTGGGCCAGGCGGAAGCCAGGAGCCAGGAGCTTCTCCTGATGCCCATATGGGATCCCAGTGTTGCAGGTGGTCGTGGTTTTACCTGCTTTATCTGGCACACTTTTAAAAGTCTTTTTTTTAAAAAAAATTTGTTTATTTGAAAGGCAGAGTTAAACAAAGGCAGAGAGAGAGAGAGAGAGAGAGGTCTTCCATCTACTGGTTCACTCCCCAAATGGCTGCAATGGCCAGGGCTGGGCTGATCCAGAGTCAGGAGCCAGGAGCTTTTTCCAGGTCTCCCACCCAGGTGCAGGGGCCCAAGAACTTGGACCATATTCCGCTGCTTTCCCAGGCCATTAGCAGGGAGCTGGATTGGAAGTGGAGCAGCTGGGACTCGAACTGGCACCCATATGGAATGCCAGCACTGCAGGCGGCGGCTTTACCTGCTATGCCACAGCACTGGCCCCCTTTCTAAAATCTTTTATGCAATGGATGTTGAGGTGCAGCAGATTAAGACGCACTGTGGCGCCGGCATCCCAGACCAGAGTGTGGGTTCACCTCCCAGCTACCCCACTTTCAAATAAATCAGCTTCCTGCTAATGCACACCCTGGGGGGCAGCAGGTGATGGGCTGAGCCCCTGCCACTCACCTGGGAGACCTGGAAGGAGTTCAGGGCTCCTGGCTTCAGCCTGACCCAGTCCTGGCTCTTGCAGACATTTGGGGGAAGGAATTGGCCTGTATAAAGTATCTCTCTGTGTCATCCTGCATTGCAAGTAAGCGAAAACCATAAATAAAAGTGAACATTTAAAAAACCTTTTAAATTTCCTTAACTTCAGGAAATCCTCCAGAATTTTACTTGGGCCCAGTTGCTGGGTTTTCGGTGTGAGGACTATTCCCACATGAGTGCTTGTCCTGCGCGCCACCTGCCTTTCCTCACACACGCACAGCCCCTCAGGCCTCGCGCCCCGGGGCCGCGGTCAGCACCATCTGTCCTGCTTCCGGCTGCCATGCGGCAGGGGCTGCCGCGTGCTGTCGGGGTGTTGAGCTCCCACTGCCCTGAGCTGTCTCCCGGAGCGCCTGGGGAGGTCTGCTCCTCCACCCTGGTCCTGTCCCCTCGGTACTCGTGCGTACCCTGACCTTTGTGGTTGGTTCTTCTCGATGCTTCCAGGATTTTCCCTTGCAGATTAAAAAATAATCAAGTCCAACCGAGGATAGCAGAGACCTGTGTAAGCTGCTCCGGTGCCGAGACAAGCCGCGCAGACAGGGCGGCTTGCGCGGCAGAAGTTGGCTTTCCTTCTTCCCGGAGGCAGGCAAGGCCGAGATCCAGCTGGGCGTGGGGTCAGGGTCTTGGCCAGCAGACAGCCACCTCCCCGCTGTGTCCTCACTTAGCACAGAGAGCAAGCTCCATGGAGTCGCTGCTGCTAGGGGCACGGATCCCATCAGGAGCACCCCACCCCTCACTCTGCCCCCCAGGGCTTAGGTTCAGCACTCAGCCAGTCGTGGCCTCCGTAGGCCCGGAAGAGGTGTCCTCACCCCCCTCTGCCTCTTGTCCTTCTCGGCTCTCCACGCTGCCCCTCTCACGCGCCACAGTTGAGAGCCGCTCTGGTTAGCGCAGGCTGTGCGTGGCAGCCTTTGCTCTGACATCCGTGGCACCTTATCTTCCACTCTGCATCCATCACAAGAAGGCATATATACGCGGTGGCTGAGATGAGTGAGGTGGGTATGCATCTCCCTCCCTTAAGAGGGGCCTTGAGGGAAGCAGCAGAGAGCTGGTGGCCTCTCCACAGTACCCGAGGCTGGCTGCTGTCTTTCTGCCCCTCAAAGACCCACTTGCACTCACCACACGGTCGCCCTGTCCCGGCACAGCTTCTCCAGCATGGTGGTGGTTGCTCTTCGTGGGCACACTTCCAAGGGGACACACAGAGATGGAGACAGGGAGATTCTATCCACTGGTTCAGTCGCTAAATGGCCACAATAGCCATGTCCAGACCAGGCAGAAGCCAGGAGCCAGGGACTCCAGCCTGGTCTTCTGCATGGGTGACAGGGGCCCAGGTGCTCAGGCCATCGTAGGTTGCTTTCCTGGGTGATCAGCAGGAAGCCGGATGAGAAGTGGAACAGCCAGGACTTGAACTGGTACTCTAATCTGGGATGCCAGCAGCTGTTTTAACCCGCTGTGTCCCAACACCAGCTCCTGTCATGTTTTCTCTTATCGTAACAAAACTCCTGAAACCAGATAATTTATAAAGAACGGGGGTTTATTTGCCTTATGGTTCTGGAGGCTGGGAAATCCAAGAGCCTGGCGCCGGCCTCTGGTAAGGGCCTTCGTATGGAGGACACTGCGTGGGGAGGCGGAGCAGGTGCACCCACTCAGGTCCCTCTTCCTCTTCTTACAAAGGCACTGACGCCCTCCCAGAGGCCCCCATCTCTCACACCATTAACATACGGATTTGGGCACTAAGGTCCAACTCGGGTGCATTTGGGGGATACTCCCGGCACAGAACCTCCAGTTCCATTGCACCTGCTAGACACGGAGCTCCAGCAGCACGAAGCTGCAGCCTGGACGGCTCCGGAGACACTTCTTGTCCTTGGCTCCACTCAACACGTTAAATGGATTGGATCCACATTCCCGAGTGAGGACTATGCTGCCTATAAGCCCTACACAGCACTGTATTGCCTCCTAGTTGTTAGAGTGGCAGGTGCAGTAATTTTGTTTTGTTTTTATGATGATCTGTGCATTTATTAAAAACAATTTATTTGTGTACTGAAAGGCAGAGTGACAGAAAGAGCCCCTAGTTTATTTTTACAATTTTATTTATTTGAAAGGAAACACACACACACACACACACACACTGAGAGAGAGAGAAATGCTTCCAACCCCTGGTTCACTCCTCAAAAGTCTGCTGTAGCCAGGATCCTAGAACTCAATCCAAATTTCCCACATGGTGGCAGGAACCCAAGTACTCGAGTCACTGTCTGTCGTCTCCCAGGATGCATTAGCAGGCGGTTGTATCAGAAGTGGAGCCAGGAATCGAGCCCAGCAATGCCAGTACAGCACAAGGGCATCCCAAGGAGCAATAGAGCAATAGACTCCTGTCCTAACCCCGCCCCCAGACCGCCTGCGGTGTGTCTCCTTTCTGGACACTTTTTTAAAAGATTTATTTATTTATTCAAAAGGCAGAGTTATAGAGAGGCAGAGGCAAAGACAGACAGAGAGAGAAAGAGAGAGAGAGAAAGAGAATCTTCCATCCACTGGTTCACTCCCCAAATGGCTGCAATGGCCAGAGCTGAGCCAATCCAAAGCCAGGAGCTAGGAGCTTCTTCCAGGTCTCCCACGTGGGTGCAGGGACCCAAGGACTTGAGCCATCTTCTACTGCTTTCCCAGGCCACAGCAGAGAGCTGGATCTGAAGAAGAGCAGCCAGGACTAGAACTGGTGCCCATATGGGATGCTGGCACTGCAGGAGGAGGCTTTACCTGCTGGGCCACAGCGCTGACCCCTCTTGATGCTCTTGCTGCTATGTCGGTGGTTATTCTGGGGACAACAGGTGCCTACACCACACGTCACGGTCCAGGGCAGGTAAGTGCCCCTACATTTTCCTCCCGGACACGGGAAACCCTAGACAATGCCACCTCCCACTCTGTCCCAGCTTACATGCTAGCATTAATTATTCCCATTTGTATTGTTTAAAAAATAATGCTTGTCGGGGCGGGCGCAGTGGTGCACTAGGTTAATCCTCTGCCTGTGGGCACCGGCATCCCGTATGGGCGCCGGGTTCTAGCCCCGGATGCCCCTCTTCCAGGCCAGCTCTCTGCTGTAGCCCAGGAGTGCAGTGGAGGATGGCCCAAGTGCTTGGGCCCTGCACCCCATGGGAGACCAGGAAAGAAACTCCTGGCTCCTGGCTTCAGATCGGCGTAGCTCTGGCTGTGGCAGCCATTTGGGGAGTGAACCAGAGGAGGGAGGACCTTTCTCTCTCTCTCTCTCTCACTGTTTATAACTCTGCCTGTCAAATAAATAAATAAAAAATCTTTAAAAAATAATGTTTGCCATGTGATTCTAAGCGCCATAAAAATAAGGAATATGCCTATTTATACAACACCTATCTCAATACCTGGTGAACTATTTTGAGTGAATAAATATCCTTTCATGTTTATTAACTAAATGTACCACTTAAGTAAACATCGGCATTCAGTATACTCAGTGTGTGCACCCACCCGCTCTATCCAGTCCTGGAAATTTCCATCACCCTAGGAGGAAATCCCATCCCCATCAGGCAGTCACCCCCTCACTTCTGCCCACCCCCCCGTCTTCCATCTCTGCAGACTTATCTGGTTCCATCAGAGGAATTGAGTGGAACGTCCTTGTGTCTGGCTTTCTCTCACTCAGCCCAAAGTCTCTGAGGCTCACCCCCGTGGTGGCCCGTAGGAGCACATTACTGATCTTCATGGCTTCCATAGCTTTCTTTATGGTGTGCACAGACCCCGTCTCGTTTACCCATTCATCCACTGAGAGACATTCGGGCTGTGTGCATCTTGTGCCTACTGTGGCTGGTTCTGCTGCACATACACATACACACATACATACATACATACATACATGTATATAAGAGTTATTATTTATATGAAAGACAGAGTTTAGGGGGGTGGGGAGGCAGAGAGAGATCTCCCACCCACTGATTCAGTCCCCAAATGGCCGCAACGGTTGGAGCTGGGTCAGGCTGAAGTCAGGAGCCAGGAGTTCCATCTCCATCTCCCGCGTGGATGGCGGGGGCCCAGGCACTTGGGCCATCTTCTGCTGCCTTCCCCAGGCCTTCAGCAGGGAGCCGGATGGGAATCGGAGCAGCTGGCACGCAAGCTGGCAGCCGTGTTGAATGCCGGCATCACAGGCTTTACCCGACATGCCATGGCATGGGCCCCTACTGCTTGTCTTTGAAAATGTGCTTTATCAGTTCCACATGACGTGTCACCTGCTGTGCCACCCAGACTGCTTCCAGCCCCAGCGCCCCACTCCGCCCTGAGAGCTGTCATTCTGCCACCCGCCTTGCTCTTCTGCCTGACAGCTCTGAACCTCTCTCAGAAAGCCCTGGTCCTCCCCAGCCCCACCCCAGTCCAAGGGCACACCCTCCTCCTGAGGGTCAGCCATACCCAAGACCTGGTATCCAGTCCCGGCCCCCTTGCCCGAGTCCTCTGTGCTCTTGGGGGCCATTCCAGCCCCAGAGCTCCCTGTGGGGTGAGCTGAGGCCACAGCTGTGCCCACAGCGCACCTCCACACATCCCTGAGCACATCCACAGCCCTAAACCCGTCTCCATCTGCTTCCTGGGGAGTGTCCTGGGACACCCACGAGGCAATCTGCATGGTGGTACGTTGAGATTTGCGCCCATGAAACACCCCAGCTCCTGCCCCTCCTCCACTCTCCTCCTCCCTTCCTGCAGGGGTCCCGTCCCTCCTGTGGAAGCAGGCCCTCCCTCCGGAACTCCTGTTGTGCAGCTCCGTGGCTGCCCGCATGAGGACGTTTTCCCAGGAGTGCCCCGCCCGCCCATGGAGGCCGCCTCCCTGTCTGCTCTGAGAAGTCCGATGTCAGTCAACCGTGGTCCCTGGAAGGCAATCTGCTGGTTGGTTCAGTAACAGGTTAGCTGAGATCTCCCATTACAAAGGTGGCTTTGTTGATGTTTCCCTGTTCTTCCATTAAACGTTACCAGCATTTGACAAAAAACTTAAAACATACAGAACTGTTGAATTGCGGACACTCGCGACACTGTAAGGACTCCAGAATTAACACTGTGTGCTCTGTTTAATACAGCCACCGGCTTGTGCTGCCCCACCCACCTATCAATCCAGCTGTTTTTGGATGCATTTAAAAATACTTTATTTGAAGGGAGAGGGAGGGGTAGGGGAGGAGAGAGATGAATCTCCCATCTGCTCTTCTACTCTCCAACGACTCGAAAAGGCCAGGGCTGGGCCAGGCGGAAGCCGGGAGCCCGGAGCTGCATCCAGGTCTCCCACGCGGGGGCAGGGCCTCAGGCCACCTTCCACTGCTTTCCTAGGGAACTGGATCAGAAGCGGAACAGCTGGGACCTGAACCAGTGCTCACACAGGATGCTGGTGTTGCCGGCAGTGCCAACACCGTTCGCAAACCCCAGACACATCTTAAAAATAGTTGTAAACATCAATATATTTTATTCCTGAACACTTTAACACACATGGCATTACGCAGAGTTCAGTATTTGTTTATGGTTCCTTTTCTAAGGTAAAATCTCCATGCAATGGCACAAATTTTTGGAAAACACATACACCTACAGAGCCAAACTCCCACAGGATGTGAACTACTGTCTGCCCTGCCCCTGCCACGGGGCCCCCCTCCACCTGGCCTGCTTTTGGGATCATAACACCTACTGTGTGCGGTAAGTCTTCCTTCACCTAGTACGGAGTTCTTGAGATTCATGAATTTTCTAGGGGGCATCGTTTATTCCTGAATAATTCATCTTTTTAACGACTTATTTATCTGAGTTACAGAGAGGGAGGGAGGGAGGTCTTCCATCTGCTGGTTCACTCTCCCAGTTGGCCACAAAGGCGAGGGCTGGGCCAGGCCAAGGCGAGGGGCTTTGTCTGGGTCTCCCACGTGGGTGGCAGGGGTCCAGACAACTGTGCCATCATCTGCTGCTTTTCCCAGGCACGTTCGCAGGGAGTTAGATGGGAAGTGGAGCAGCCAAAACTTGAACCAGAACCCATGTGGGATGCTGGCACTGCCGACGGCAGCTTTACCTACTGTGCCACAATGCCAGATCTCTATTTTTTTTTTCTTTTTCTTTTTCTTTTTGTTTTTTTGACAGGCAGAGTGGACAGTGAGAGAGAGAAAGGTCTTCCTTTTGCCGTTGGTTCACCCTCCAATGGCTGCCGCGGTCGGCGCGCTGCGGCCGGCGCACCGCGCTCATCCAATGGCAGGAGCCAGGAGCCAGGTGCTTTTTCCTAGTCTCCCATGGGGTGCAGGGCCCAAGCACCTGGGCCATCCTCCACTGCACTCCTGGGCCACAGCAGAGGGCTGGCCTGGAAGAGGGGCAACCGGGACAGAATCCGGCACCCCGACCGGGACTAGAACCTGGTGTGCCGGCGCCGCAAGGCGGAGGATTGCCTGTTGAGCCACGGCGCCGGCCCAGATCTCTATTTTGAGAATCTGTTATAACTCTCCTTCAGAGAGTCCCTGGGGTTTGTATGCCCCACCTACTCCAGAGCCAAGGCCACTCCTGGGGCCCCAGCCCCTCTCTCAGGCAGTAACTGGGGGGCCTGCCTGGTGCAGCGCAGTGCTGCTCTTGGACTCCAGAGGCAGGTGGTCCATGGACCCGGCCTGCCCCCAGCACCAGCACTGTTCTTGCGGCTCCAGCTCCCAGCTTGGGCAGTGGCTGGGAATCTGGGGCCTGGTCCTGCAGCACCAGCAGCCTGGAGGCAGTGGGGAGACTGCGTTGCAGGGATCCAAGCACCCTTTTTGGGCCACAGGAGCACCTCAGACCCCTGCTGCCACTGCTACCATCAACTGCAGCCAAGAGAGGGACAGTGAGACCCACTGCTGGATCCAACTAGAACTAGAGCCAAAGCTGCCGACCCCAGAACCACTCCCAGAGATGGTGTCTTTAAGGAAATGCTTGCAGTCCCCAAAAGCTACCTTTTTAAAAAGATAGAAACACTGGATTCCCCAGATACACACAAGTCAGCACAGAAACACTAGAAGCATGAAAAAATAAGGCCATGTGATGCTCCAAAAGGAACACAATAGGGGCCAGTACTGTGGCACAGTGGGTAAAGCCACCGCCTACCATGCTGGCATCCCACATGGGCACTGGTTCAAGTCCCGGCTGCTCCACTTCCAATCCGGCTCTCTGATGGCCTGGGTAAGCAGCTGAAGATGGCCCAAGTGCTTGGGCACTTGCACCCATGTAGGAGACCCCGAAGATGATCCTGGTTTTGGATCAGCCCAGCCCAGCTCTGGCGACTGCAATCACTTGGGGAGTGAACCAGAGGATGGAAGCCCTCTCTCTGCAACTCTGCCTCTCAAATAAGTAAAACTTAAAAAAAAAAATTACTTATTTGAAAGGGAGAGAGAGAGAGAGAGAGAGAGAGAGAGAGAGAGAGACATCCATCTACTGGTTCACTCCCCAAACAGACACAGAGGCGAGGTCTGGGCCAGGCTGAAGCCAGGAGCCTGAAACTCCACGCAGGTTTTCCAGATGGGTCAGGAGCCCGAGCACCTGTGCCAAGTGCTTTCCCAGGCACACTGGCAGGGAGCTGGATCAGAGGCAGAGCAGCCAGGGCTCAACCAGTGCCCACATGGGAGGCCAGCACCACAGGCGGTGGCTTAGCCTGCTGCACGATGCCGGCCCCAGCTGCACATTCTTGTCATCAACACACGGGACATTCTCTAGGATGTGCCATATACAAGGCCACAAAACAGGTCTCAACAAATTGAAAAAAAAAAAAAAACAAAATTCAGAATCCTGTCAAATTACCTTTCTATTGTGGAATAAAATTGGAAATCAACAAAAGAAATTCTAGAAGTTATACAAATACATGGAGACATGGTCTTATAGGACAATGCCTCACTTAAGAAATCAAAAGAGCAGTTTACAAATTGCTTGAAAATGAAAATGGCCACACAGCACAACTCCTGGAGAAAGGGAATGCTGACACAGCACCCACACCCGAGTGTTGAGTCCTGGCCACCTGCTTCATGCTAGTGCATCCTGGGAGGTAGCTGACGGCTCAGGTGCTCGGCCCCGGCCACCCACGTGGGAGACCTGGGTGGAATTCCAGGCTCCTGGATTTGCCTTGGCCCAGACCTAGCTGTCGTGGGCATCTAGCGAGTGGGCTGGTGAACAAAAGGCTCTTTGTTGCTCTGGCTTTCAAGTAGATGGAAACACTCAGTAAAGTCCATGCATGGGACAGTGTGTCCAGGCTTTCTTCCAGTAATGGGTCCTAGGCATGTTATTTGGGATTATAAAACAGTGGCTTTCACAATTCTCAAGAGCCATGCTTCCACGTTCCTAGGCAGGCAGGTGCATCTAGTTTTTGCGAGCTGTTAGACCCTTTCCTGGTGTTTTATACCTGAAAGCAGTTCTCTACCCTAACAGGAGAGTCCCAGTTACTCCACTTCCTCACAGAACTTGGTGTTGCTTTTACATTAGCCGCTTCAGTGGATGTATGGCAGTGTTTCATTGTGGTGCTCCCATTAAAATGTTTTAAGTCTTATTTATTTGAAAGCCACAGTAATAAGGAGTAGGGGGAGGGACAAGGAGACTTTCCATTTGTCGTTTCACTCTTCAAGCTAGGGCTGGGCCAGGCACCCATGGGTGACAGGGATTCAAGTCTTTGCACCAGCATCCATTGCCTCCCAGAAGCATTAGCAAAAAGCTGGATCATAAGTTGGAGGTAGAGTCTCAAGGGACTTTCTCAATCTGTGGATGTCCCCCCCTTCCCACTACTGTGTAACATGTGACAGCATAAAGCTCAAGGGACAGTGGGACATACAGCAATGCTGGGCCAGGTATGCTCCTTCCACGTGTAACCAAATGCCAGGACCCGTCCAGCCTCTTACCGCTCCTAATACCTGGCATGCCTTTCTGTCCTCCCCTAGCTGGGGGAAGCCCACTCACACACTGCTGGCCGAATTCTGCTGCCATTGTTGGAGACTTCTGCCCGCTGGGGCCTCGTCAAGTGAGGACAGACTGGACTCGGTTCTACCACCTGCAGCTGTCACAGGATCCAGGATATGTTGGTGAAGGACTACTTGAGACACAGAACTTCAAACTGCTCCACGTCCAGCACACGCTGAGCCCTGCTATCCTTGTGGACAGCAGTGTCCCCTACGGTCCCAGCTGCAATCCCTGAAGGATTTGTGTTCTGTTGACTACTCCTCCCACTAGGCACACGTCTCTGACAAGAACCCTGGTTTGAGTCCAAAGCCCAGGTTTGTTTGTCCCCCATCCCTGCCTTTTAAAAAACATTCCACATGGACACTGGCTGCTCCACTTTTGACCCAGCTCTCTGCTGTGGCCTGGGAAAGCAGCAGCAGACAGCCCAAGTCATTGGGCCCCTGCACCCAGGTGGGAAACCCACAGGAAGCTCCTGGCTCCTGACTGGCACAGATGTGGCCATCTGGGGAGTGAACCAACTGACCTTTCTCTGCCTTTGTTCTATGTCTGCAAGATATTTTTTTAAAAAACCTAAAAAACAGAATGGTAGGCAATGGGCTTTGCAGACCTGTGGACTTCTAGATGCCAACAGTGCCCCTCCTAGTTCAGGCCCTAATGACTTCCCCCTAGCTATTATGCCAATATACCAATACAAGCTGTTCAACTCTCCTCCAGTAACCAGGACCAGATTTGACTTCTTAAACAGGCCTGCTGCTGGGCCAAAGCCCAGTGCCCCACTGCAGGCGGACACATACCATAAGCTCCCCAAAGCTCACAGGTGGGGTGCTGGCATACAAGCCCGCCAGTCATTTGCCCATTCCCTCTGATACAGAGGATCTGTCCAGGGAACTCGACAGTTACGAGTGAGCCCTCTGGGAGGGCACAGCACACGGTGTGTACGAGAATCCTTGGCATGGTCAACAAAGGCTGAGACTCAAAAACTGACAGAGCTCAGGACAGGGCCAACTCCCCACCACCAGCAGGCAGAGTGGACGAGGACTGTGCAACTGCGGCCCCAGTTCCTCGTTCTCAACCTGAGAGGTGCGTTTCCCAATGTACCGCTGTGCACGCGACACCTGCTGTGTGTGGCCGGCCACCCTGACTGGCACCAGCTACTAAACAGTGCTGATTTCAAAGCTTTCATCTTACTGTGAAAGGAAAACTTAGGGTTTCAGTATTAAAGCAAAGACAAAACATAATTTTAATTGTTTTAATCAAGTAACGTAGCTGTTTGGAACAGGAAATTTTAAGACAGTTCAATAGAGCAGTGAAGGATCACTCTATTAGGATACCCTCCATGAATAAAACTCAATAGATTACGTGAATTGGAATTCCACTGGAAATTTGGCACCTGACTGAACATTAGTCCAAGCCAAAATGTTCTCTTTAGTGTTGAGAAGCCCCAGACACGTCTTCCTTCAGGTTAAAAGTAAAAAGCTCTATAACAACCTCATTAGCTTGACACTGCTGAGTGCAACTTAGCTTAGGTCACCAGGATCTCCTATGGGTATTTCAGTTGATGAGAGCAAACTGGCCGTACAGGGAAATCTGAACCTAGGCGACATATGCGCTTGCAAAACTCCCCTCTTTGGTGTGACACAGCACATTCCATCCAGGTATATGGCTCCTGTTCCACTCGCATCAGAATCTACCAAAGGCAGCTGTAAATAAACTCTCTCAAATAAGATTGCTAGGTTTCAGTTCCTTAAAATATCAAGCTAGCAAGGTTTTATTTTATCAAATGTCTGTATAATTTCAATGTGAAAATTTTTTACATACATTTGTTAAATTCTCATAATCTGTGAGATGGGTCACAAGGAAATAAGGAAACGCTGTGAAAATCCTCCAAACAAGCTTAACCACACGGACTCCCAGTTCCCACAGGGCACTTTTTGCAGAAAGGAATAAACACAACAATTTTCCATCTTGAAGATGATTACTCAAATATAGTCAGAACTCGGATCAAGTGAGTTTACATTAGCTAACTGGGCAAGGAATTCTCTCACAGGTCCAAACCCGAAGCCCTGCAGGGCCGGCAGAGGCCCCAGTCACCCGCACTCAGAGCCAGCGTCACAGACCTCTCGGGTGTCTGCCTAGATTCAATGTGAAGTAAAAAATATCCCAAGTCTTACACCAAAATAGAGGCTTCGACTTAGAAATATGCTTTTAACCTTATTTTTAAAATAAGACAGAAAAACAAAAATCAAGTTTGAAACAC
>CM027391.1:38587255-38636937 GCA_015711505.1 Sylvilagus bachmani | reverse complement strand
AAAAAAAAAAAAAAAAAAGAAAACTTGGAAAATTTTACCTAAAAATCTAGATTTCTTGTTCGCTAGGAAGTTGGAAACTCTGACATCCTGACATATACATACCAGGGGTGTGTGTGTGTACCATTCCCTCCCCCCGAGGTGTGTGTGCACCGTCCCCCCAGGTGTGTGTGTGCACCATTCCCCCCCCCAAGTGTGTGTACTGTCTCTCCCTCCAGGTGTACGTGTGCACCGTCTCTCCCCCCCAGGTCTGTGTGTGTGCACCGTCTCTCTCCCCAGGTGTGTGTGCACCATTCCCCCACCCTCAGGTGTGTGTGTATGCACCGTCTCTCCCCCCAGGTGTGCGTGTGCCCTGTCTCTCCCCCCAGGTGTGCGTGTGCCCCGTCTCCCCCCAGGTGGGCGTGCACTCTTCTCCACAAGTGTTCATCTTGTTCATTCATTCATTCTCCCGGTATACCGGTACCTCACATGCCCCGTGTGTGCCAGCCCCAGAGAACATTAAGACATGGTAATGGTTTCCCAGGACCACTCAAACAAGCAGCGCACACTTTCTCATAGTTCCAGAGGCAAGAAGTCCTAAGTGCAGGCGTGGTGGGGCGGTGCTCTGGGCGTTGCTGCCAGTCCCTCCTGTTCCTTGTGTGGCCACTGCAGAGCTCCCATCTCTGCCCCGGTGCCAAGTGGTTTTCTTCCCTTTTTATGGGTCTGTCTTTCCATGGAGTTCTCTGGGTGTCTTCATGTCTGTCCTTTTTTAAAAAAATAAGATTTATTTTATTCATTTGAAATCAGAGTTACAGAGAAAGGGGGAGAAAAAGAGAGAGACATATGCCTCTGGTTCATTCCCCAAATGACTGCAAAGGCCGGGGCTGGGCCAGGCCGAAGCCAGGAGCCAGGAGCTTCATCCAGGTCTCCTACATGGATGCAGGGGCCCAAGCACTTGGGCCATTTTCACTACTTCCCAGGTACATCAGCAGGGAGTTGGATCAGAAGTGGAGCAGCTGGGACTCAAACCAGCGCCCATGCGGGATGCTGGCATTGTAGGTGGCATCTTTGGCTGCTGTGCCACAGTGCCAGCCCCTGCAATGTGGAATTCTTAGCAAAAAAATGCATTCTGAGTTTCCTTCAATTAGGTGAGAGGTTTTCTTCTCTCCTTGGGTAATGAACCCCTGCATTCATGTTCTCCCCGCATCACATTTTGTGCTGGTACAGCTGGCATGTGCAGCTCAGCTGCTCTGAGCTTTCTGTGCCAGGAGCCGTGCTCAGAGCTCCTGTCTCCGTTTGGTTCATGAAGGCCGCTTGTGTGTCTGCGTACCTCATGCAGAAGGCAGTCCCAGACGAGGTCACACATCCTGGCCTCTTCGCTGGGTATTTACAAAGTTCACAACTACTTCGAATGTAGGCCTTCTGCCCTAAAATCACAGATGGAACAGAAAACCGCGAGTTCTTATTTCCCTGAGCATGGTGTCCTCACGGCTTCTCCACGCGAAGTGAAGGACATCGGTCACAGGAGGACAGACGCTGTCCGAGCCACCACGGAAATCCCAGGAGTGGGCCAGTTCAGAGGGGCTTGTGGGGCTGGAGGAGGGTTTCTGCACAGGGTGACAGCAGCTCTGGAGAGGGACAGGAGTGTGCTCAATGCCACTGAGCTGTACGCTGTAACGTGTCTACCACGGCAGATTTCATGCTGTGTTTATTGTACCACAGTAAAAACCCGCAACTCTACAATAACGGCCCAAGCGTGACTGTGTCACACACTGGTGGTGGGTATACTGAAAGCTCACATTCCTGGAATCAAAGATGACTTACGGGTAGGCCTTGGTTAAAATGCTGGTTAGGACGACCCTGTCACCTGTTGGAGTGCCTGGGTGCCCTAGTTGGCTCCAGCTCGGGGTCATTGGAAGCATTTAGGGGCATATTGGCAACTGAGAGTGTGCTCTTCCGCTCTTTTAAGGTTGGTTGGTTTGAAAGAGTATCAGAGAGGAGAGACAGAGAGAGGGAGGTCTTCCATCCGCTGGTTCTCGCCCCAAATGGCTGCAACAGCCAGCGCTGGGCCAGGCTGAAGCCAGCGGCCAGGAGCTTCCGGGTTTCCCATGTTTGTGACAGGGCCCTTGGGCCATCATGTACTGCATTCCCAGGCCATTAGTAGGGAACTGAATGGGAAGCAGAGCAGCTGGGACTCAAATTGACACCCATGTGGGATGCCGGCACTGTGCTGGCCTCCCTCTCTTATTTGAAAGGGACACAGAGCTCTTATCCACTGGTTCACTCCCCAGCTGCCCACAGCCAGAACTGGGCCAGGCTGAGGTCAAGGAATGGGAAGCTCATTCCAGTGCTCTCACATGGCTGACAGGGACCCAACTACATGAGCCATCACCTGCTCCCTCTCACGGGGTGCGTGAGCAGGAAGGTGGAATTAGGAGTCCAGGTGGGGAACAGAACCTAGACAGAACCTGGGCACTCTGATGTGGGTGCGGACATCTTAACTGGGGTCTTAACTGCTTGGTCAATTCTCTCTCTCTCCCTGCCTTTCAAATAAATTTTTTAAAGTTTCAATGTTTAAGGATGATTTATTTATAATTCATTTTTTAAATTTAATTTCTTTTATTATTTGACAGACAGAAAGGTCTTCCTTCCGTTGGTTCACACCCCCAGTGGCCACTACGGCTGGCGTTGCGCCAATCCAAAGCCAGAAGCCAGGTGCTTCTCCTGGTCTCCCATGGGGTGCAGGGCCCAAGGACCTGGGCCATCCTCCACTGCTCTCCCGGGCCACAGCAGAGAGCTGGACTGGAAGAGGAGCAACTGGGACCAGAACCCAGCGCCCATATGGGATGCTGGTGCCGCAGGCAGAGGATTAACTGAGTGAGCCATGGCACCGGCCTCTTATTTATAATATAAGTATTGTAACCACTGGGGCCTGTGTTGCAGCACAGTGGGTTAAGCTGCTGCCTGCAGTGCTGACATCCCACATCAGAGCCAATTCAAGTCTCAGCTGCTCCACTTCCAATCCCGCTCCCTGCTGATGTGCCTGGGAAAGCAGCGGAGGACGGGCCACATACTTAAGGCCCTGTCACCCACGTGGGAGAACTGGGTGGGGGCCCAGGTTCCTGGCTTCTGCCTGGCCCAGCCCTGACTGTTGAGGCCAGATGGGGAATGAGCCAGTGGATGGATGATCTCTCTGTAACTTTGTCTTTCAAATAAATAATTTTAAAAAATTATAATGCATATATTTGTATGAAAATTCTCTTGTATTTTTCCACATTTTTTAGATTAAAACTTTCCTTGGAAAATAAAGATAATTTTAACTTTCTAACTTCCTAACTCTGTGACTTTTAAAAAGCCATTTTAGCATTTTGAGCTATTATCCTGTGCAATAGGCATGAAAATATTCTATGGGATTAGAAAAATAAAGTCTAAGCCACAAAACTTACTCAGCAGCGTAACCAGGAACCACAACGCCTTGAGAAGACCCTCATGAGGGTCACGTGGTAGCAGAATCAAGTGCAGCGTTGTAAACCCAGGTGACAGCAGCGTGAGGCAGTATGAGACAGTAAGGCACTGCAGGGTCTGTGGCAAGCTGGGACCCCGGCTGGAAGGCATTCACGTGCGACCAGAGGATGCAAACAGGCAACTCCAGGGCTCCAGCATCAGCATCCCACAGGGGCCGGGAACCCTACGAGGTTCTGAGTCCCAGCTGCTCCGCTTCTGATCCAGCTCCCTGCTAACACATCTGTTAACAGAAAAAAAGAATGAGAGCAATCCCCACGAAGGCCATACAAAACATTAAAGTGTTGTGTCTGGCCAGTGAGCTACCTGTTGCGCTTTTTTATTTATTTTTATCGATTTTTAAGATGTGTTTGTTTATTTGGAAGGTGGAGTTACAGAGGAGAGTTGCAGAGGGAGAAGTCTTCTGTCTGCTGATTCACTCCCCAAGTGGCCACAATGGCCAGGGCTGGGCCAGACTGAAGCAAGAACCAAGAGCTTCTTCCTGGTCTCCCATGGGGTGCAGGGCCCAAGCACCTGGGCCATCCTCCACTGCACTCCTGGGCCACAGCAGAGAGCTGGCCTGGAAGAGGGGCAACCGGGACAGAATCCGGCGCCCCGACCAGGATTAGAACCCGGTGTGCCGGCGCCGCAAGGCGGAGGATTAGCCTAGTGAGCTGCGGCGCCGGCCTATGATTGCCTCCTTTAGCTCTTACAGGCTGTTTTGGTGGCACTCTAACCCAGGGGCAGGAACTGGCGGGCCTAGGGTGGCATGGCACCTGCAAAGGTGTGGTATGTGGCCAGCTCCAGGTGGCAAAATACCTTTTTCCCAAGGCCGGCGCTGTGGTGCAGGAGGTTGAGCCACTGCCTGCAGCTGTGGAATCCAACACGGGTGCCAGTTTGAGTCCCAGCTGCTCCACTTCTGATCCAGCTCCCTGCTAGTGTGCCTGGGAAAGCAGTGGAAGATGGCTCAAGGGCTTGGACCCCTGCACCCTCGTGGGAGACCAGATGGAGCTCCTGGCTCTGGCCTTGGTAGCCATTTGGGGAGTGGAAGAGTCTCTCTGTGTCGCTTTCTCTCTGTAGCTCTGCCTTTCAAATAAACAAATCTTTAAAAATGCCTCTCTTCCTTTTCAGGGCATCACATGCTCGGGGCGCCCAGCTGTGTACCCCACTCTACCACAGCATCATCCTCCCTTTTTGAGCTCACTGAGCTGCTCCCTGGCCAGTGGGGATGTGTGAGTACGGTACCTGCGGTGAAGGTGAGGTTCCCGAGAGCTGGTGTGCGGGGCGAGCTCTGGAATACCCATGGAGGGGTATTTTCCAGGAGAGCCCACCTGTTGCTGCACAGGGTCTATGTCATCTCATGTCACTGCCGTGCCAGAACGCTGGCCAGCCCAGTGGGCAGCAGAGGAGACCCCGAATGCTCGGGAATGGAATGCAAAGCCCCTCCAGTGCAGGGCGGCCAGTCTGCGTTTACAGAGACCCTGGCTCCCGTCAGCGCTGTGGCGGCTTCGCCCTGAGCACAGGGAACCCAGCAGTCACATTCATTCAGCATCCCAGGGGCTGTACTGAGCGGAGTTTCTTCCTGTGGGGCACTGGGGGCCCCCTTGTCTGGGACTGCTCAGCACCCTAAGTCCCTGTGCACGGGGACTCCCATAGTTCCAGGCAGGGTAGAAACATTCGTCGCCCCAGGCAGGGGCATGAGTGTTACTGAACTCACTTGGTGTAAACTGAAGCACAATGAAGACAAATGAGTGGGAAGTAAGTGGAATGAAAAGGAACTGCCCTGCAAGAATGAGCAAGCTCAGGCTCACTGGGGCAGGCGTCTCCACTGCAGGCGGCAGCCCAGGGGAAAAAATCTATTTTGGTGGAGCAGGAAGGAGATCATTGTTAAATTTTTAATTCTTTTTTAAAAAGAGTTATTTATTTATTTGAAAGGCAGAACTACAGAGAGGCAGAGGCAGAGAGAGCTCTTCCATTGGCCGGTTTACTCCCCAGATGGCCAGGATGGCCGGAGCTGCGCTGCCCCGAAGCCAGGAGCCAGGAGCCTCTTCTGAGTCTCTCATGCAGGTGCAGGGGCCCAAGCACTTGGGCCATCTTCTGCTGCTCTCCCAGGCCATAGCAGAGAGCTGGACCAGAAGTGGAGCAGCCAGCCAGCACTGTGGCTCAATAGGCTAATCCTCCGCCTTGTGGCGGTGGCACACCAGGTTCTAGTCCTAGTCGGGGTTCTGGATTTTGTCTTGGTTGCCCCTCTTCCAGGCCAGCCCTCTGCTGTGGCCCGGGAGTGCAGTGGAGGATGGCCCAAGTGCTTGGGCCCTCCACCCACATGGGAGACCAGGAGAAGCACCTGGCTCCTGGCTTCGGATCAGCGCCGTGCGCCAGCAGCAGCGCGCCGACCGCGGCAGCCTTTGGAGGGTGAACCAATGGCAAAGGAAGACCTTTCTCTCTGTCTCTCTCTCTCACTGAACACTCTGCCTGTCCAAAAAAAAAGGAAGAAAGAAAGAAATGGAGCAGCCAGGACTTGAACCAGTGCCCAAACGGGCTGCCAGCATCCCAGGAACACAATCCTGGCCCCTCATTTTTCAATCCTTAGAGCAGGTTGGGTCCCCAGGGACACGGAGAGCAACGCTCAGGGAGCTCCTGTGTCACCGGCACCCGGCACGGGCAGTGCCTGTGTTATCTGAGGCACCTGTGTGGTGCATCGCCGTTCCCACCCACGGCCCCGGTTTACCTTAGGATCCGTCTCGCTGTCGCACGTCGTACGCTGTAGTGTGGTTTTGACAAATGTAATGAGGCAGAATGGACACGATCGGCGCACTCTGCACAGGGCGGCTGTGAGTGCTGTCCCGGAACCTGTTTGTTCTGGTTCTCTGTTAGCACGTAGGTGCTGGTCACGTGTAAGATTCTCGCTGAGCTGTGACTTGTGGTAACAGAAAGTTGCAAGAAACTGCGCCAGAGGTCAGGGAACAGAGGGGCACATCAGGCCAGGGCGGACCCATAAGGGCTCTAGGGGGCCAGAGGCAAGAAGAAACCCAAGATAGGCCCAGGTGTCCCCGGGCAGGGCTGGGACAGCAGGAACAGGTGGGCGCTCCCAGGAGGGAGAGCAGGGAGGTTTGTGGCAGGATCTTGCACCTGGTTTTGTGGTTCACGAGGAGGAGCTGCGGCTGGAACCCCGTTCTCTGTGGCACCAGGTGGGTAACACCTGTCCATCGCTTCATCTGTGTCTCGGCAGCACGCTGTGGGCGGGGCGGCGGCGGCTGAGCCGATCTGGAAAGGCCCTGCTCTGTGGCTGGAGGGTGGGAGGCTCTGTAGCTGTCACGGCCAGGCTCGGCCCGGAAGACTTGTGGGCCGCCTTCTCTAGCATGGCTCAGCAGCAGGCAGAGGGCAGGCGGGGGTGTGGGTGGGTGCCGGGGGCGCCTCGTCTGCTGGGTCTCCAGAGGAGACTGGCTGCAGCGTCACCACCTTGCTGTGTGCCGCTGGCTCAGGGCGCACACACTGACCTTGAGGCAGGGAGGGCTGAACACTGGCTGTTTGTGGCTGCAGGGCGACCCACACAAGCGCTGGACTTCCCACGGAGGCACACCTGGCTGACAGCCCAGCTGGGCCCCCAGGCTGCTCCCTCCTCTGTGCCAGGAAGCCGGTGCCCTCACGCGGGGCTCTACCCCGCCAGGCCCCACCGCCTTGCTGAGCCCCGTTTTTGGTTCCTGCTTGTGAGCTAGCTGCTTGCAGCCAGCAGGGGACCCTGCACTATGAGTTGTTTAAAACATTTTAAAAATGTATTCACTTGAGAGAGAGCATGCTCCCATCTGCTGGTTCACTCCCCGAATGCCTGCAAAGGCCGGGGCTTGGCTGAAGCTGTGCCAAAGCTGGAGCCTGGGGCTGGGACTCAGCCTGGGGCTGGGCCTACCTGCTGAAGCTGTCACCTCCCAGACCGTGCTAGCAGGAAGCTGGAGTCAGGAGCCGGAGCCGGGTATTGAACCCAGCACTCTAAGGTGGGATGCTGGCATCAGAGACGCCGTCTTTCCCCGCCGGCAGGCCCTGAGCCCTTTCGTGTGATGCAGACACTGCACACCTGGAGCGCCCGGGGTCACAAGAACCCCGCCAGCAGTGCCGATGGCAGCCTACATACCCACACAAGTGCCAGAGGGCAGAGGTCACCACCACTGCTGTTGCCGGGGCCACTCAGTCTTGGGGCGCCCGAGAAGCCACTCCTCAGTCTGGGGTTGAGGGAAGGCAATGCTGGGGCCCATAGGCACCCCGAGTCGACATCCGCCTTTGTTAATCGGGGACCACACCCAGAGCAGCTTCCCTGTGTGAGCAGTGCCAGAGCTGTGCCTCAGAAAAGCCAAGTTAGGGTGGCACATGGAACTGTGGACCAGGAGTACCTGGAGTGCAGAGGAGGGGTGTGCACTGGGGCCGTGGACAGGGTGGGGGGGTGACAGCAGAGGCTGTCACTCAGCATCCACATGAGTAACCTGGGCCTCTGCAGGGGAGGCTGGGAGAGGCTTGGGAGGAACGTGGGGCTGAGCCCTGTGAATTGCGGCATTGAGGGAGAGGGGTACGTGCTTTTGATTAAGTAGGGCTGGATGCGTGTGAGCCAGCAGCTGTGTGCCGGCTGTGGCCTGGCAGACGTGCTTGCTGGGGCCGTGGAACAGGGTGGGCAGGTGCCAAGGAGGGCCCGGGGGGCAGGGAAGGAGAAGGCCGAACCTCCCTCGGGACGCCAGCCAGTGAACGCAGACCCGGACACTGAGCAGGCGGGGTGGCCACAGAGCGGCAGGGAGGGGTGTCCAGCCAGCAGGGCCAGCACCCGAGAGGCTCGAGTCAGGAACGAGTGAGCTGGGCTCCGGGAGGGTCAGAGCGGAGGCAGGCCAGAGTAGCGCCGTGTCTGCACCTTGTGAATGCGGTGAATAAGGTGGCTTAGATCCAGAGAGACGTGACAGGCTCCCTGGAGGGGCCGCCCTCTTTCCCCCCGGGCCAGGACCTGGCTGTGTGGGACTGCCCAGGGGGCCTGGGGGGCACAGAGTGGAGCCTTCGCTGTGCTCCCCGAGGCCTGTGTCCTGTGTTAGCTGCGTAGCAGGCCGCCAGGGAGAAGGGTGGGTCTCTGTCCATGGTACAAAGACAAGAACAGGCGCTCAGAGCCCAGCTGTGGCGCTGGACCAGGGAAGGGGGTAGGTGCACTCCCGCTAATCCAGGCTTCCAAAGACCGCTCACGGGCAGATCTGGCAGCAAGACGCCCAGCTCTGTGCCGTGGCCGTTTCGTCACTTTCGCGTACCGAGTTTCCTGGTTCCACAGCAGGCTGTGCCTCCTGCCAGCTTCCTCTGGGGCCTAAGACAGGGCAAGGATGCAGACAGTCCCCGGGAGAGTGGGACGGGGCCGCCTGAGGACAGACGGTGCTCCAGGTAGCACAGCAGGAGACTCGGGGCACGTGTGTGTGTGTGTGTGTGTGTGTGTGCTGCCTGTGGTAAGGAGCTGGGCCTTTTCAGGAGGGGCCAGAGGTGTGGCCGGGGGTGTGCCCAGCCATGAGTCGTGCACTGTGTGGGAATCTGTTGTGGGCACCATTTGCCTCCTCATGGCCCATGTGACACAGCCCTGCACGATCCAAGCCACATGTGTCCCAGAAGGGGCTGGGCGGGAGGGGCGGCTCCTTGGTGCTGGGTGTGTATAAAGTTGACATTCGCTCTGAGAGCCTGAGACACACACGTGGTAGCCCCTGTTTCTAGCTCTGGGCGAGCCTCATGTGCTTGGCTAGGGCACAACGTCCGTCCTGGGGCCTGCGCCTTTCAGACCTGGACGTTAGCATCTTTTCTCAGCTGTGGCCACATTCCCTCTAGAATATTCTAGCTAGATCGAAGGATTTCTCCTCTGACAGTTTTCGTTCTTCCCATCACGCCAGGGTTTAGAGTCCACCTGGCCAGTGATAAAGCCACTGTCTGAGATGCTCTCAGGCACCTTCTCTGAGCACAGGTGGGTGGGTGGCCCCTGGGGCTTCTTTGTGGGCTGCAAAACTCTGGACAGGTCGTCCGCTGGGCTGCAGACCTCCGTCCCTGCTGCCACTTGTTGGTGTTTGAAAGCTCAGGAGCTGTGGACCTGCACCGTGGTGTGGCAGGTGAAGCCATCTCCTACGATGCCAGCTTCCCACATGGGTGCTGGTTCAAAGCCCAGCTGCTCCACTTCCGATCCAGCTCCCTGCTAATGCACCTGGGAAGGCAGCAGAAAACGGGACGGGGCCTAAGCACCTGGGCCGTCTTCCAATGCCCTCCCAGGTGCATTAACAGGGAGCTGGATCAGAAGCAGAGCGGCTGGACTTGACCACACACTCAAACACAGGGGGCCAGCATTGCAGGCAGCGGCTTAGCCTGCTGCACCACAGCCCCGCCCCTCCCATTGGAGGTCTTTGTTTAATCACTTATTTTGGATTCACCCTCATGACCCCTTCAGGTGTGTATCTCTTGCTCCTGGATCTCCACATCCGAAGGCTGGAAGCTGTGTCCCTCCTCACTTCTCTCTTCCCCTCCTCCATCCTGTTCCTCCTCCTCCTGGAGCATCTCCTCCACCTGGTCCTCCCTCTGCTGATTCTCTCCGCAGCCATGTCTGGTCTGCTCTTTACTCCCAGTGTTGTTTTCAGACGTGTTTCTCATGCTTGACATTTTCACCTGGCCCTGGCCCTTTTGTGAGGAGAGTTTGTGTCGCTAGTCTCGCCCCCTCTCTCCTTGGCTGTGTCTAGTGGCCTGTTGCCTCTCCTCTAATGTTTCTGTGTCTGTGCTTGGTGTCCCGTTGACCGTCATGCTCTGTCAGCGTCTGAACACTCTGCCTGTTGTGTCCAGCTTCCCTGGCCTGAGCCAGGCTGTGCATGGGCAGCCAAGGCTGATGGTGCAGGGCTGGGGTGGGTGGATAGGTCCCAGATGAAAGCCCTGGGTGTGAGCACACCTGGGCACCTGGGGCAGCTCCTTGGGCTGGAGCATGGTCCCCGGGGAGACTAGGCCTGGCTCCTAGGAAGGGTAGCAGATCGGCAGGGTCCTTGAGGGCCCTGTGGCGGGAGGAGACTCGGAGCCGGAGCTGGCCAGCAGTGTTCCCGCCTTCTAGGGACAGGCCTGCACTAGTGTCCTTGCCATGTTCACCGGGCACTGGCTGGCAGCAGCCGTGGGATCTCAGCAATGCAGCCTGTGCCAATGACACGCTCACAGCCACCACATTCTCCTGGGCACGACCAGCCTGGGCCTGGCCCCTCACCCCCCCCCCCCCCGCGGTGACACGTGAAGGGTTGGGGAACAGTGACCGAGTGATATCACTTGTGTCTCATTGCCTCCCAATGCTCTCTTGTTTTGGGGGCCAAACCCCTTGTTGGATGAGCATCGGCGTCAAAATGAAAAATCAGATCCCAAGGTCGAGGAAGGAATGTAGTTGATGAGCGTCTGAAACACACGCCTTTCTGCAGAGGCCCTGTGGGTCGACCTACAGGGAGAGGTGAGACCGTGTGCCCTGCCGCTCCGGGGGTCCTGCCCGCCTTGGACTGCGCGCAGTGTGGCACGGCCGAGAGGCCTTCAAGCTTTTACGCTTTTAAGCCCCATTTAAGTTCATCTTTGCACGTCCTTGAGTCCCTGGGAGATGTCCTAATTCCGCTGCGAATCTGGGTCAGCTGTTTGTGAGAACAGTGCCTGCTGAACTGAGCTGGCAGACCAGGGGGTCCTCCTGGGTGGCAGGGGACAAGCCCGGGGAGGGACGGACACAGGAAGGGACTTGTCCAGGAGCTCATGGCTGTGCCCTCTGCCCAGTGCTGCTCCGGTTAGTTCTCCAAGTGCTGTGGATCTGAGCATCGCCCCCTCCCGGGTCCCACAGGGAGCCTGCAGTCACCTGTGGCACAGGCACTATGCGTTGACCGCCCTTGTTTGGCACTTCTGCCCGGAGCACGGCCTCTGTCCTGGGGCTGGGCCACAGCCAGGCACACGCGAGACCTGCTCACGGCAGCTTTGAGTCTGGCCGGCCTTCTCTGCTGTAGTTTGCTCTGGGCCACCATTGGCACTGCCCCCCGCCTTGCCCCGCCCCTGGTCACTCAGCTTCTGTCCTGGCTCCAGGCTGGGCTCTGAGAGGGGACCCCTGGGTTGCTCTGCAGCTGGAGTAATTGATAATTTCCTTTTTTCTTTAAGATTTATTTATTTATTAGAAAGGCAGAGTTACAGAAAGAGGGAGAGAGGGGCATCTTCCATCCGCTGGGTCACTCCCCAAATGGCCACAATGGCCAGAGCTGGGCCAATCCGAAGCCAGGAGCCAGGAGCTTCCTCCGGGTCTCCCACGTGGGAGCAGGGGCCCAAGGATTTGGGCCGTCTATTGCCACTTTCCCAGGCCACAGCAGGGAGCTGGACTGGAAGTGGAGCAGCGGGTCCTGAACTGGTGTCCACGTGGGATGCCAGCACCACAGGCAGCAGCTTTGCCCGCTACGCCACAGCTCTGGCTGCAGCTGATAATGTCCTAGACATCTGTGGAGTGAGTGACACGGTTGCCACACTCCGCGAAGCCTGCAACAGCGCCCGCATCACAGTCCTTGCATCACCTGTGGAGGGGACACGCAAGGCTGAGGAGGACCCCCCACTGCAGCTGTACACGCAGGCTCCTGGGGTGCAGGCCTGAGGTCTCCCCCAGGGTTCTTCCTGCGTGAGCAAGAAATGGAGGCTGAATCATCCCACTGATCTCGGGGGAGGGTCCGTCCTGGGGAGGGGCACGTGGGAAGCCCTGGCCCTCCCCCTCCAAAAGGCAGCCCTGTGTGGGGACAGAGGCTGCCCACTCTGCCTGTGGCCCCTAGAGAGGGCGCCAGTTATTTGAGTGGAATCCCTCCACTGTTGCTGTCTTCAGATAGATACTCAGTGTTCTGAAACCTGTGTATGTGCGTGTGTGCATGCATGCATGATAACATGAAATGATTCCTTACAATGGGTCCCAGCGTGAGCTCTGAGCACGTCCAGGGGCTCTGCCTTCCCTCTGTTTCCAGGAGCTGGGAGCATGTGGGATGCGTTCCCAGCTGTCTGGAGGTAGGGAGCTTTCTGACCAAGGACGGGTCGGAAGCGCTGGGCAGGAGACACTTGGGTCAAGTCTCCCTCGTCATGTAGGGACAGGCGAGCAGGCCCTCCCGGAAGCCATGGGTGTGCAGGCTCGCACAAGCATTCCTTGCGCTGGGAGACAGTTTCCTGGGGGCCTTGGGGGTTGTCTCTGAAGGAGACTGGTTAGGATCTGACTGCCAGGCCCCTGTCTCCCGGGTACGGGCAGGTAGGGGCCAACCACTGGGCTCTGGGACCCTGGCTGTGAGGCCTGGTCACCAAGCCTGACCCCAGGCCACCACTGAGGCACTGAGTGTGGGGCCAGGCGCTGTCCCTGCCACCGGGACCCACCAGGGCCGGCTTCCTGGCTGGCTGAGCCTTGCCATGGCGTCCGTGCACTCGGCCTGGGCCCCTTGGGCAGGGACTCATGAGTGGGTTAGGTGGGCGTTGGCGCTGACCCCGTGTGCTGAGGCCCCCACTGGCCCTGCCTCCCGTGGGACCCTGCAGAGTGACTGTGCCGGACACTGAGGAACCAGAGGAGGCTGGAAGGCGGGGGCCAGGACCCAGGCTCGTCTTCCTGTCCCTGGGGGAGTTGTCTCTGTGTTGCCGAGCTGCACGCCTGCAGATGTCTCGTCGCTTTCGTGAGAGCGTCCTTGGAAGCAGAGCCCTAACGTTCGGTGACACCAACCTTCATTCTCGCTCCTGGGACCTGAGGAATCTGCCAAACCCGAGGTCCCGAGAGCTGGCGCCTGTGTCTGCTTGCATTCTGGTCTCAACACCTCTCGCCTGTGTGTGAGGCGAGGCGGAGCCCCGGCCAGCGACTCCAGCACCCAGTGCCGTCTGTTGGTTTCCCACCAACGGTCTTGCTGCTGCCGTCAAACCAAGGGACTCGTGAGTGGGAGGGCTCGTCTCTCGCCTCTCGGCTCTGTCCCGCCGGCCTGGCTGGCAGTCCTCTCGATGACGGTAGCTTTGCAGTAAGTTCCAGAATCAAAGTGTGAAGCTTGCAGTCTTCCTTCTTTTCCAAGACTGGTTTTGGAGGCTTGGCTGGGGGCATGCAGCTCATCCCAGGTCCTCAAGAAACAGGCCTGGTCCTGGGGTCAGCGGAAACTGGAGGACTGGGCAGGGTGGAGCAATGCCCGCTCCTGGGACTCAGCCCCTTGCACAGACTCAGCTGTGCGTCTCTGTCCCTGGATGGATGGAAGCGTCACACTTAGCCAAGGCTCAGAGAGGGGAGTGTTCTCCAGGGCCACCTGCTGTCCAGCGTTGGCGTGGGGCGGAGCCAGGACCCTCCTGCGCTCGCTTGCAGTCTGTTCTGTCCTTTGGCGCATTGCAAGTAGGGCACCCAGCTCCCACCAGAGGGCGCCAGAGCCCAGACATTGCAGCACCCGGGGTTTCCCTCCGTTAGTCCAAGGACAGTCTTCTGGGAGAAGTGTCTGTTCAGAGGGCCACAGATCTCAGCCATGAACTTCACTGTGACTGAGAGCCCCCTTGCAAGGTTGCCCTCTGCTGCGGCTCCAGAGAGCACAGAGCTTCGTCTGGGGCGGCCCTGGGGCCCTCTTGCTCAGCTCGGGACAGGTGCACCAATTGGAGGCCAGGGTCACTCTGGGGCACCCTTGCTGCCCCTTGGCATTGGGGAGCCTCACTGAGGCCCCAGGAGGCTCCGAGCACGGCCGCCTTGGGCCCCACATGCCCCCATCCACCTGTGGTCTGGGCAAGGGTTTCTGTAACAGGTAAAAGCAGGCACCAGTGAAAAACGTGGGAGAGCCTGTGACGCAGGAGCTGGGAAGAACTCGCTTTAGAGTCTTGCAGGCGTAATCCACACGGCAAAGCCAGCGACACACTCACCACCTCGCATCCCAGCTGCTGTCTCCAGTGGGCCAGGAAAGTCCTGGGCAGGAGACGCGGTGCCTTCTGTCCAGCCCTGGCCGGAGCCATCAGTGGACCGGGGAGTATCGGGAACCCTCGCCAGCGAAGGTCCAACCCACGGAGTCACGCACGACACGACCGCTGTTGATCGGTTCTCAAGGAACTTTTATTTTTAGTGATAGAAGAAGGAAAGGAAAGAAAGAGAGGGAAGCAGCCGAGAGAAAGAAAGAGAGAAAGACTGAAGAGGCTGCTCCGCGTTCCCGCCCCTAACATGGTCTTTTATCCATTCCCAGTCCCCCAGGGCTAGGGCGAGTAGTCCATCAATCAGATCAAAGGGCACGCATAGTCTCAGGTCAAGGTGCATCTCATCCCATCAGGTTGTTTGCAAGTCTTTTGTTCAGCACTTCCTTGACCTCCTTGTTCTGCTCCGCAGGATGAGGCAGTGCAATGAGGAGGACCCCACAGGTGGCCGGCCTGTGGTTCCCCACAGGGGAGAGGTGCAGGGCGGACCTCACACCTGTGCTGACAGAAGCTGCTATGGAGATGTCTGCCCACCGCCCCTTATAGCCAGGGTCTCCGTGTCAGAATAGCTCCCCTTGCCTCGCCCCAGCCCCTGTGTGTTCCCGGTGCTCTGTCTGCTTGTCCAAAAAACACCTCCGTTCTTCGCAGACACCCAGTCCAGTGGCTGCCGTGCCCTGGCTGGGGCTGCCCCAGACACAGGCTGTTCAGGGCTGCCAGGACTCCGGTGCAAACTCACTTCCAGAGACTGGCGGGAACCCCACATTCTGGGCAAATCCGCCGGCACGCCGGCCTCCAGAGCCTCCACACCCCATCTGCATGAAGCCACGGGGACTGAATGCTCCCAGTTTGTCCACGGTGGACCATGCTCTGGTGCAACGCGCAGCCCACCAAACAGACCAGCTGTCCTGGCCCCTTCCAGCCCCCCTGGCTGCACTGACACCAGAGCCCCCCCCCCCCCCCAGCTTCCTGCTTCCCTCACCTCCCTCACTCTCCCTCTGTGGCCCTGGAGCTCTGCGGCAGAGACCGGGAAACTCAGGACATCCTGCCGGAGGGGACGTCTCCTCGGGGGCCGCAGGTCGGCTGGGACGGGACTGCAGCTGCAGCCCGGGCACAGAGGCTGGTGGGGCGGTCCGGCGGTCCCAGGAGAGCCAGCAGTGACCTGCAGGGGCTGCCCCAGGGGAAGAAAGGCTCATGCCACCGAGGGGAGGGACGCGTGTGCGGGGGTGGGAAGACCCCTCCCACGGGCAAAGCAGTTTTAAAAGCTTCAGAGCAAAAACGGAGTCACTGGGGTCCAACCCCAGGAAGAAACATGGAAGCTGGGAGGTGACAAAGGTGCAGATTCCTGCACGTGGGCCTGACAACCACCCAGGAGGCCGGCACTGTGGTGCAGTGGGAAAGCCGCTGCCTACAATCCTGGCATCCCAACGGGCACCATGTTCAAGTCCTGGCTGCTCCACTTCCAATTCAGGTCTCTGCTGATGCACCTGGGGAAGCAGCAGTCCTTGGGCCCCTGCACCCACGTGGGAGACCTTGATGAAGCTCCCGGCTTCTGGCCTTGGCCTGGCCCAGCCCTGGCTGCTGTGGCCATTTGGGAAGTGAACCAGTGGATGGATGATCTCTCTCTCTCTCTCTCTCTCTCTCTCTCTCTCTCTCTCTCTCCCTCCCTCCCTCCCTCCCTCCCTCCCTCCCTCCCCCTCCCTCTCCCTCCCTCTCCCAAATAAATAAATAAATAAATTTTTTTTTGACAGGCAGAGTGGACATTGAGAGAGAGAGAGAGAGAGAGAAAAGTCTTCCTTTTCCTTTGGTTCACCCCCCAATGGCCACTGCAGCTGGTGTGCTGCGGCCAGCGCACTGCACTGATCTGAAGGCAGGAGCCAGGTGCTTCTCCTGGTCTCCCATGCAGGTACAGGGCCTAAGCACTTGGGCCATCCTCCACTGCCTTCCCAGGCCGTAGCAGAGAGCTGGACTGGAAGAGGAGCAACCGGGACTAGAACCCAGTGTGCCAGCGGCCACTTCCTCCATTCCTGGGAGAGGAAGACAAGTCCTGGCCCCTGCCTTCCAACCTCCTCTGGCTCCGTGGTCTCTCTTTGGAGGGTCCCACGGGAGGCAGGGCTGGTGGGGGCCTCACCCCACAGAGTCAGAGCCTGGCCTCCCTGTCAGCCAAGGGTCCTGCAGCCTCACACGGCCGCTCTATATCCTGCACCCTCTGGCCCTGGGAGCCCATGATCCCCCTGTCCATGCATGCACCCCTAGTCCGGAGGGGCCTCTCCCCACCTCATCGTGGGCAGGGGTGCAGTTGGAGTGGAGAACAGCCACTGAGCCTCTTGTGGACCTGGCCTGGCCTGGGCTAGGGTCCAGAACCAGGTGTCCCTTGCGAGCACAGGCTGGCTCTCTGGGGTCCTAGTTTGGCGGTGGCCTCATGAGGCCCTGAGGACCAGGCTGCCAGCACCCCGCATGGGATAGGCCTCTGCCCCTTGCCCTCCCCACTGGGAAATAACGTGTGTGGCCGGGGTGTGGCCGGGGTGTGGCTGGGGTGTGTTTGGTTGGTCCTTGGGGCAACCAGAGCACAGAGGGCAGAGGTTCCTGGAGGCTGCAGCCTCCGCCCTCAGCCAGAGGTCAGTCCCCGCCATTCAATAACTTCCCGGGGTTCCCCCTCTGTCCCTGGGGGGCCAGCAAGGGCTGGGGGAGAGCAAGGGGCTGGGGGGGCCTGTGACTGACGTTTGGGACAGTTCATGGCAGTCTGTGGAAAGCAATCGAGCAAGGGCCTGGGCTCCCCTCTGTCCACTCACCTCGGTCCCCTCCTGCTTCCTCCCCATCCTTCTCCCCATCCTCTCAGGCCCTGAGCGTGACGTGGTGTGCGGTGGACGCCCTAACACAGGCCAGGTCAGGGGAGCCCCAGGATTCCACAGGGGCTGCACTGGCTCCTCTGAGTGGCCGGGGGCTCCCCTCCCCTGCAGCCAGGCAGCCAGGTGCCCTGGTCAGGGTCAGTTTGAGGCGGGGGCCGGCACGGAGAGGGCAGCCCTTTGTCCAGGGGACACGGCTGGGAGGCTGATTTTATATCTGGGTTGGGGTGTGGGAACAGGCCAGGAGTCTGACGGGGAGGCTGACGCTGTGGCACTGACTCAGAGGGGCCAGCCCTGCACGGGCAGCGGCAGCGTGGGTCCGGGCCAGGCGGGGGTGGGGGCTGCAGGGTGCCCCATGCCGTCTGTAAGCCTGGCAAACTGCTTCTCAGGGAGGACTTCCCTGGGGGCCCTCTTTTAGGTCTCACACCCACCTGGGAGACCAGGATGGCTCCTGGCTCCTGGCCCAGCCTGCCCTTTGCAGGCATTTGGGGAATGGACCCGCAGATGGTAGCTTGCTCGCTCGCTCTCTCTGCCTTTCAAACCATAAATACATCTTTTAGAAACAAAAATAAAACTTAGAAGTTGTATGTTGATATCCACGTGGTGGACTTCATTCCAGCGAGTGCTTTATCAAAACAGGAGACAGTCGCGGCTCTCGAACCCGCACTCCTCCGCGGGGCGCAGGGACGAGCCCAGGCGGGGCCCGATTGCCACCAGCAGGGGGCGACAGCAGCTCGTGGAAGAGGAGCGGCGCACGCGCGCGTTCCACGCGAAGCGTCCGCGGTCCGCAGGGCCCCTCCGCGAGGCCGGGTCGGGCGGGGTTGCGTCTCCTCCTGCGGGCGCCGCTGGGGTGACCTCGGACGCTCTCTGCAGCTCGGGCCTCGCGCTCTGTGAGGCTGAGCATCTCCAGGGCCCCTGGAGATGCTCAGCCGAACGAACGGCGACACCTGTCCTGCCGGCCCGGGACAGAGCTGCGACGGTGGCCTCTGCAGAAACCTGGCCAGCGCCCTGGGGCTCGAGAAGGACTGGCACAGGCTCACCTTGACCCGGGGTCTCCAGGGCCCAGGGGTCGCAGGGGTGGAGCCTGGTGGCCTGCGTGGTCCTAGGACACAGGCCACGGGACAGCATCGGAAGGGGGGCCCCCTTGCCAGTGCTGGGGGACGGAGTTGCAGATAAGCACAATGCTGAAGAGAGGCCCCGCTGAGCCCCCAGCCCCTGTGTCCAGGGGCTGCAGCCCTGACCTGTGGGGTCCCCAGGGGTGACCCCGTGTCCCCAGGTCTCAGACGTCCCTCATCCCAGTGCAGAGCCGAGGGACAGGGCCTCCTTGTTCTCCCCGCTGGGCGGGTGGGCCTGCTGGCTTTCCCTGCCGGGCTGGGGGTCTTGCTACACTGCTGTCCTTTCAGGTGGTCTAGCAGTCCAGCTGGCAGCAGGGGCTCGGCGGGACTGGACCTGGTACTTGGTGCCCGGGAACTGTGCTCAGCCCTGAGCAGCAGCTGTGCCCAGGGCGGGGTCCCCTCTGCTGCCCCTGCTGCCCCAGGCCGGGCACAGACTCCTTCCTCTGGCCAGTCTGCCCCAACCCCAGAGGAGCCGCAGTGGGCAGAGACTGGGTAGTGAGGGATCCGAAGTTTGTTTTGTTTTGTTTTGACAGGCAGAGTGGACAGTGAGAGAGAGAGAGACAGAGAGAAAGGTCTTCCTTTTCCGTTGGTTCACCCCCCAATGGCTGCTGTGGCTGGCACGCTGCACTGATCCAAAGCCAGGAGCCAGGTGCTTCTCCCGGTCTCCCATGTGGGTGCAGGGCCCAAGCACTTGGGCCATCCTCCACTGCCTCCCCAGGCCACAGTAGAGAGCTGGCCTGGAAGAGGAGCAACCAGGACAGAATCCGGTGCCCCGACCGGGACTAGAACCCGGTGTGCCGGTGCCGCAAGGCGGAGGATTAGCCCAGTGAGCCGCGGCACCGGCCATGAGCCGAGGTTTCACTGCAGCATCAGAGGCAGTAGAAAGAGAAGGAACTCCAGAGAAGCCAAGACAAGCGCAGCCCGCGCCCAGCTGCCCTGGGGTCCCCAGTCGGGGCCCCTCCCGCCCTTGTGGGGTGTGCTCTGCACAGCTGCAGGCTGGGGCCTGGCCGCGGGTCAGTCACGCTGCCTTTAAAGGGAAAAGATGCCCACTGGCCCAAGGCTTGACCTGGCCAAACCCTTCATGGATAACTGACAGAAGGGTTGGCCAGTCCCGTTGCGAGATGTCCCAGCCCCGCCCTGGACAGCCTGAGGAGAGACTGACTGTGAGGTGCAGGAAGCACGGTCGCAGCGTCCCCAGCGTGCTGCCTTCGCACCCTGCTACACAGCACCCCTAGATTTGCGCTCCAGGCTGGTATTTCCCATAATGTCCGGTCACAGATGCTCCCCCAAATCAGAGAACGCTGCGCTGGCTCCCTCTGGACGGCCGCACGGCAGAGCAGAATGGCTATTCCCCTGCCTGCTCTGTGGCGCAGTGGGTGAAGTCACTGTCTGCAGCGCCGGCACCCCGCACGGGCGCTGGTTCGAGTCCCAGCTGCTCCTCTTCCGATTCAGCTCTGTGCTACTGCGTCTGCGAAGGCAGTGGACGTTGACCCCTCCAACCACAGGGGAGACCTGGATGGAATTCCAGGCTCCTGACTTCGGCCTGGCCCAGCCCGGCCATTGTAGCCACTTGGGGAGTGAATTAGCAGGCGGAAGGTCTTTCTCTCTCTTTCTCTCGTCTCTCAGAACTCTGGCTTTGAAATTAATAAATCTTCACAGAGTGGAAGAGTGCCTGTTTACTTCTTGCAGATGTCCTGAGGGTTTCCAGGCCACCCTGCAATGAGACTCCTGTACAGGCGACGGCGTGTGCTTGTCCTCTCGTTTCTGATACCACAGCTGCCCTGGGAGTGGAGGCAATTCAAGACCCAGTGCCTCTAAGCTAAGGGGTGGAGCACACGGACAAGCCCTGTTCTCTTCGTCTGAGAAGTGCCCAAGGCTCTCACAGTTCAGAATCCAGCGATGTGACCCCAAGACCTGTACCCAGGCAACACTTCCCCGAGAAAAACACCCAAGCAAAATCCCAGGTTTTTTTATTTGGAGTTATTGTCAAGGCCATAGCAACAAATTCTGAAGCCTTGGAAAAGTGGGGAGGCTCGCTCGTCTGTTTAAACATCAGATTCCTTGCGATCCAGAAATGAGCCAGCTGCTCAGAGTTACAAAACTTCGCACAGGAAGGCAAAATGTGTCCTCTTGTTCTGCCACGGAGTCTTCTCACCACGTTTTGTAATTAAGGATGATGCCTTCCCAGGACTTCAGGGGGAGGAGATGTCATTCGCTCTCTTAAATTCCTCTTGTTGGGGGCCGATGCTCTGGCGTAGCGGGTAAAGCTGCTGCCTGCAGTGCCGGTATCCCATGTGGGCGCTGATTCGAGTCCTGGCTGCTCCACTTCCAATCCAGCTCTCTGCCATGGCCTGGGAAAGCAGTGGAAGATGGCCCACGTCGTTGAGCCCCTGAACCCACGCAAGAGACCTGGAAGAAGCTTCTGGCTCCAGGTTTCGGATTGGCACAGCTCCGGCTGTTGCAGCCAATTGGACTTCTCTGTCTTCGCTGCCTCTGCCTCTCTGTAACTCTGCCTTTCAAATAAATAAATAAATCTTGGGAAAAAAATCCTTTTGTTAAATCTGTGCATCTTCGTTTTTAAGGCCAGGCTCTGGAATTCATTAGAATAGGCCTTAGAAACAAAAGTGGTCTCTGGGGACAGGAGTTGGGCACAGCACTTAAGAGGCCACTTGGGATGCCACACCACGTATCTGAGTGCCGGTTCGAGTCCTGGCTCTGCTCACCGTCCAGCTTCCGGCTAATGCACACTCCAGGAGGCAGCGGGGATGGCTCAGGCACTGGGGTCCCAGCCAGCCACACGGGAGTCCTGGATTTGAGTTCCTGGCTCCTGGCGTTTCTGCCTGGTCCAGCCCCAACTATCGCAGGCATTTGGGGAGTGGATCAGCAGATGGAAGATCTCGCTCTGTCTCTGTCTCTACCTTACAACAAATAAAATAAAGGAACTGAATAAGGAGAGAGCGCTACCTGGGGAGGTCAGTTCTGCCGAGACAACAGGAGCAATGAATCGACAGGCTCTGAGCGACAGCTCGGCCAAGAGTGCGTCTGATCTCCCAGACAGCAGAAGCACGTCTAACGGACAGGCAGACTTCCCCGGCTCGGTCCCGCTTGCCAGGGTCCCACCCAAAGCTGTGGTCTGGGGGCCAGCGCTGCGGCGCAGCCGGTACAGCTGCCGCCCGTGATGCCAGCATCCCATAAGGGCACCTGTCTGAGTCCCGGCTGCTCCACTTCCAGTCCAGCCCCCTGCTGATGGCCTGGGAAAAGCAGCAGAAGATGGTCCAGGTCTTGGGCCCCTGCACCTGCGTGGGAGACCTGGATGAAGCTCCTGGCTCCTGGCTTTGGCCTGGCCTGGCTCAGCCCAGCCCCGGCCGTTGTGGCCATTTAGGGAGTGAACCAGTGGATAGAAGATCTCTCTTTGTTTCTACTTCTCTATATAACTCAGCCTCTCAAATAAATATTTTTAAATGGGGGTCATCTGTGGAGGGAGCGGGGTGGGGGGCAAGGGAGCTGGCGCAAAAAAAAAAAAAAGTTACCTATGACCTGACAATGGAAAATCCCAGAAATAGACAACCCCTAAGTTTGTGTTACTTTTATTACCATGTGTTATTATCATATTGTTCTATTTTATTCGTTACTGATGTTCCCCTGCTCCTGTACCTAACTTACAGACTGAATTTTATTGTGGGTGTGTATGGACGGGCAGCAACTGAGACCGGAGGCGCCCCCTGGGGGCCTGGGACCGCGTCTCCCTCAGGTCAGGGAGGGGCTGCCGGCTGCAGAGGTCAATTCCACAGAAGACTGCTGGCTCGCTCCGGCACCGAGGATGACGGCCAGCTCCCTCACGGCTGTGCCGGAACCAGAAGCAATTTTCTGTCCATTTTGTGGCAATCTCCGGGACAAGAAAGTCCCCAAGAGTTTGTTGTTATGCAACTAACACATAAGAAGTTGCCCACATTTGTCTTATTTTGTTTTTATAGATTTTTTTTTTTTATTTGAAAGATGGAGTAACAGAGAGAGAGAGAGAATCTTCCATCTGCTGGTTCACTCCCCAGATGCCTTAACGGCCGATCCAAAGCCAGGAGCCAGGATTTTCCTCCAGGTCTCCCACGCAGGTGCAGGGGCCCAAGGTCTTGGGCCATCTTCCACTGCTTTCCCAGGCCGTGGCCGAGAGCTGGATCAGAAGTGGAGCAGCCGGGTCTTGAACTGGAGCCTAAGTGGGATGCCAGCACTGCAGGCGGTGGCTTTACCTGCTACGCCACAGCGCCAGCCCCCAGGTGCCCACATTTGAAGTGCTCCATTTAATAAGTGTCTGTGTGTGTGTTTGTGTCCTTGGGAAGGGGAGAACGAGCCTGGCCTTCGTCCCCCAAACCCTCCACGTGCCTGTCTGGGATCCGTGCCCCCCACCCCGTGTCAGCTGGTCTGCCTGTGCCAGAGTGCTTCGTGTTGACGGCGGTGAGGCCACCGGCTGCCAGGCACATTCCTGCCTGGCCTTGGGATCCAGGCTTGTGGAGGGGCCGGGGCACTGGGTCACACAGCCCCGTGCAGGGCCCCGCCTTAGCCGTGCTCTGACAGCCATGCAACACGGCACAGGTCCCACGGCGGTCACTCCGAGGTGGCAGCAAAGTACTGGAAACTCCCTAAGTGCCCATGAGCAGCCACCCAGGGAAGTCACTGCACGCACGGGAACAATGGAGAAGTGTGTGGCGGCACCATGCCTCGGTCCTGATGCAGGACCGCGCGGGTGAGGGGGGGTGAAGCGGAAGGTCCTGGGCACGCCCGAGACCCGTGGCCCTGACCTCGGCTCTCTTAGGCTCCACCACCCCGCCCAGGGAAGTCACTGCACACACAGAAACAATGGAGAACAATGGAGAAGTGTGCAGCGGCACCAGTGCCTCAGTCCTGATGGGGAACTACACGCGGTGGGGGTGTGTGTGTGTGAAGCAGGAGGCCCTGGGCACGCCCGAGACCTGTGGCCTTGACCTTGGCTCTCTTGGGCTCCGCCACCCCGCCTAGGGAAGACAGCTGGGAGCAGGCATTGAGCCAGTTCCTCTCTGCTTTTTCTTGAGTTTGTTCTGCCTGTCTGCACCCGTCTCCAAGGGAGGGAAGCAGTGCTGCCCAGCGGGGAGTGGGGGCCCCGGAAGCCCCTGGCCTGCAGGCGGAGGCCTCGTCCTTCCCCAGGCTTTTCAGTGCTGACGATGTCTCGCTCCTCAGGTCGTGGAGTGAGGGGGTGGGTGTGGGCACAGTGGCTTGGGCGCTGCTCGCGACACCTGCCTCCATGTCAGAGTGCCTGGTTCAGGTCCTGGTCCACTTCCAGTGCAGCCTCCTGCCAGTGTGCACCAGGGGAAGCAGCGGATGAGGCTTGGTACTTGGATTCCTGCCGCCCGGGCAGGAGACCGGGTGGGGGTTCTGAGCTCCTGTCTCGGCCTTGTGGGCTCCCGTGTTTGCAGGCATTCAGTGAGAGACCAACACCAGGAGGAAGGGTCTGTCTGCCTCTCTCTCTCTTTCAAATAAAATGAAAATACATTTTTTTAAAAATTTAAAAGCAGAGGCCAGTGTTGTGGCACGGCAGGGCAAGCTGCCTCCTGCAGCGCGAGCGCCCGTCTAGCGAAGGGTGGCTCCGCTTCCAAGCCAGTTCCCTGCGAGGGCACCCAGGAAAGCAGTGGAAGATGGTCCGAGAGCCTCAGCGTCCGCCACCCACACGGGAGACCCAGAAGCAGCTCTGGGCTCCTGGCTTTGGCCTGGCCCAGCCCTGACTGCTGTGGCCATCTGGGGGAGTGAATGAAGGCGTGGAAGATCTCTCTCTCTCAATCTGTGTCTCTCCTTTTCAAATAAATAAATCATTCTTAAAAGGTTTAAAAACCAGTGTGATCGTATATCTACCGTTTATACACCCGTTACACAAGGTATGTGGGCTTTATGCAATACCCCAGCTGATAGGATTGCTCCCCAGAAAATCAGTGATTGACTCCAAAGCTTCTTAGATCTCATAGATTGCTGCTTACAGGATAAACATACAAGACCCACTGGGCACACATTTTATGCTCAGCACTTAGTAAAGTAATTTTATGGGGAAAAGGTATGATTCACAATATTACCAAAAGCTATTAAAAGCCTGGTGATAAATTTTAAGAGAAATGAGGCCTCAGTTGTAGCCCAGTGGGTTAAGCCACCACCTGAGACACTGGCATTCTATATGGGCGCTTGTTTGAGTCCTGGCTGCTCCACTTCCGATTCTGCTCCCTGCTAGTCTGCCTGGGAAAACAGCAGTCCAAGTGCTTGGGCCCCTGCACCTGCGTGGGAGACCTGGAAGGTGCTCACGGCTCCTGGCTTCAGACCAGTCCAGCCGCGGCTGCTGCAGCCATTTGGGGAGTGAACCAGTGGATGGGAGAGACTTTGCTTTGTCCCTGCCCCTCTCTTTCTGTGTACCTCTGCCTTTCAAATAAATAAATACATATAAAAAAGATCTGCATGCTAATGACTCAACAGCGAATGTCTATGACTGAGATCCCAGAAGGACCGGAAGACGCAGGCAGAGGTGAAAGGGGCTGTCGGGAAAGGGGCAGAGCACTGATGTCACAAGTCCAGAACGCTCGGCCGGCGCCGTGGCTCAACAGGCTAATCCTGCGCCTTGCGGCGCCGGCACACCAGGTTCTAGTCCTGGTCGGGGCGCTGGATTCTGTCCCGGTTGCCCCTCTTCCAGGCCAGCTCTCTGCTGTGGCCAGGGGGTGCAGTGGAGGATGGCCCAAGTGCTTGGGCCCTGCACCCCATGGGAGACCAGGAGAAGCACCTGGCTCCTGCCATCGGATCAGCACGGTGCGCCATGGCGGCCATTGGAGGGTGAACCAACGGCAAAGGAAGACCTTTCTCTCTGTCTCTCTCTCTCACTGTCCACTCTGCCTGTCAAACAAAACAAAACAAAACAAAAACAAAAACACAAGTGCAGAACTCTCGCGCGAGTTTTCAAATTCTGTCCTCGTGTTGCTGTGACCAAAATGTTAACAGAAATCCTTCAAATCCACAAGAAAAAACCAAACTTCAAGATGATGAGATAATTTTGAAGCCTTGGAGTTAAACTTTGGGGAGCAAGCAATGAAATGCGCTGCAGGAACTCGGTGCCGACTCCCCGCCCCGGCAGCAGCGGGTGTCCAGCCCGGTCTCCGGCCCTGGGAGGGAGGTCGGGGGGCACCTGGGGCTCGGCTCCTGCGCGATCCTGCAAGTGAGGCTCCCTGTTTGCGTCCTGGGCCCTCGCTTGCTTCCCACGTGTGCTGGCCCTCGCCACATCCCTGGCTCCCCGTGGAGATCAGTGTCAGCCCTTGAAGACTTGAGAGACGCAGGGGTGGGTGTGCCTGTCTTAGTTCCACACATCTGGCCTGCCGGTCCAGCCAGGCAGCTGGTAAGGACTGGGACTGACCATGGTCACATGGGGAGTCCAGTTGCTGGCCAGAGGCAGGCAGCATGCCCGCTGCAGCCAAGTCATCCAGCCCTGACCCTTGGCAGCTGCCAGGGGCCCGGCTAATGTGTTCTCCACATTAACTTTCGAGTCTCGCAGAGCTGCTGTGCCTGTCCCTGGCGGGGCCTGTGGGGACCCAGCCAAGCGAGCAGAGTCTGCAGGCACCGTTGTCATCTCCTTCTGCCTCAGTGCCTTGCTGCTTAGCCCTTATGCTCAAAGAAACTGAGAAAGAACGCCCCAGGTGCAGCCGGCCCTGTGAGCGCAGCTGGCTCTGTGAGCGCAGCCGAGCCCACGGGCCCCTCCCGGGCTCTCGGCGCTGACCTGGCTGCCTCTGGAGCAGGAGAGCTTCACCTCTGTGCACCAAGCGCAGGGAGGCAGAATTGAGCTCTCGGGCCTCCGGGGACAACGGCTGGGATCCTTCCATCAGGTGGAGGACCCAGAGATCAGGACCGTGGCTGAGGTGGAGAAAACTGGGTGAGTGGGGGAAGCCGTGGACACCGAGCCCGGGCTCTGACACCCACAAAACCAGGACTCCGCCTTCTTTTCTTTCTTTTTAATTAATTTATTTGAAAGTCAGAGTTATACAGAGAGAGGAGAGGCAGAGAGAGAGAGAGAGGTCTTCCATTCGCTGGTTCACTCCCCAAATGGCCACAACGGCCAGAGCTGTGCTGATCTGAAGCCAGGAGCCAGGAGCTTCTTCCAGGTCTCCCACGCGGGTGCAGGGGCCCGAGGACTTGGGCCATCTTCTACTGCTTTCCCAGGCCACAGCAGAGAGTTGGATTGGAAGTGGAGCAGCTGGGTCTCGAACTGGAGCCAATGTGGGATGCCGGCACTGCAGGAGGTGGCTTTACCCGCTATGCCACAGCGCCGTCTCCTGCTTTATTTTATTTTATGTGTGTGTGGCTTATTATTGCTTACTCATTTATTTATTTCAGAGAGAGAGAGAGAGATATTGATCTCCCATCTTGTGATTCATTCCTTAAATTCCTAAAATGGCCAGGGTGAGACTAGACTGAAACCAGGAGCCAGGAACTAAACTGCAGTCTGTCACGTGAGTGGCAGGAACCCCCAGTGCCCCCTGGCTCTGCATTGGCAGACAGCTGGGGTCAGGAGGCAGAGCAGGGAACTGAACCCAGGCACTTGGAAGTGGGATGCAGGCGTCTGCTCTCAGGCTAGACACCCACTCCCAGGCGTCTTGTACATGCTGACCAGTTCTCTTTTGTCTCTAAAAAGTTAAGAGAAAAAAAAAATATATATATATATATATAGAGAGAGAGAGAGAGATCTTCTATCTGTTGGTTCACGCTCCAAATGCCTACACAGCCAGGACTGGGCCAGGCTGAAGCCAGGAGCCTGGAGCTCCGCCCAGGTCTCTCACGTGGGCGGCAGGGACCCCAGCACCTGGGCAGCACATTAGCAGGATGTGCATTAACAGGGAGCTGCGGCCGGCGCCGCGGCTCACTAGGCTAGTCCTCCGCCTTGCGGCGCCGGCACACTGGGTTCTAGTCGCGGTCAGGGCACCGGATTCTGTCTCGGTTGCCCCTCTTCCAGGCCAGCTCTCTGCTGTGGCCCAGGAGTGCAGTGGAGGATGGCCCAAGTGCTTGGGCCCTGCACCCCATGGGAGACCAGGAGAAGCACCTGGCTCCTGGCTTTGGATCAGTGCAGTGCACCGGTCACAGCGTGCTGGCTGCGGCGGCCATTGGAGGGTGAACCAACGGAGGGAAGACCTTTCTCTCTGTCTCTTTCTCTTACTGTCTACTCTGCCTGTCAAAAAAAAAACCAAAAAACAAAAAACACAAACAAACAAAAAAAAACCCAGGGAGCTGCATGGGAAGCAGAGCGGGGACTCGAACACAGAGACTCTGATAGGACATGCAGGCTTTTGAAGTAGCGATTTAACTCGTTGTGCCATAATTCCTGCCACTATGTCTCTCCTCTTTCTTTTTTATTGTATTGTATTAGTATATTATATTTATACATTCACAATATCGTATGATTTGTTGGAGGTTAACACTACAGTGTAGTCTTTTTTAAAAAAAATTATTTATTTTATTTATTTTAAAGGTAGAGTTACAGACAGGCAGAAGTGGAGTGAGAAAGGTCTTCCATCTGCTAGTTCACTCTGGCCAGAGCTGGGCCAATCTGAAGCCAGGATCAAAGAGCTTCTTCTGGGTCTCCCATGTTGGTCCAGGGGCCCAAGGACTTGGGTCATCTTCCATTGCATTCCCAGGCCATAGCAGAGAGCTGGATCGGAAGTGGAGCAGCTGGGTCTCGAACCAGCTCCCATATGGGATGCGGCACTGCAGGCGGCGGCTTTACCCACTACACCACAGTGCTGGCCCCTACAGTGCAGTCTTTAGACAACAGAATACTCAGTGGGCTGGGACTGACTTTGTGACGTCATCAGTACACAGGGGGCGGACATACTGGCGGGGGCCGTCTCCTCATTTTGGGGAGCGGGTGGGTGAGTCTTCACTTGCCGAAAGGACAGACGCGTGGCGTCCGGCAGAGCTCTGGGAAACGTGGAAGCCATTGGCTGCTTTATTACACAGCTGCCTCTCACTGTCCTTCCTGGCCTCGCTCCCCAGCCTCGGACCCTGGGCTTGGCCAGCAGAAGGTGCTGGGGGACTCCCACTGGCCGGTCACAGTGCCCCCGGGCCTGCCTCCCGGGGTGCTCACGGGGCCAGAGGCGCAGCGCCCGCATGTGCTCGGCCGGCCGGCGCCCCCATGTGCACGGCCGGCCGGCGCCCCCGGCCATGGTGCAGCTGGTGCCGCGCTGTTCCGGGGTGGGAGAGCCCTTCCGGGTGTGCTCATCCCTTCGCACTTGCCTCAGCCAGGGCAGCGGCTGGGCCCGAGTCTGCCATTCCTGTATTTCTGGTCTCTGGCTCCTCGGTATTCCTGCCCCACAAGCTGCAGGCCTGTGCAGGACGTGGTTCCCAGCCCTGGGCTGTGCCCTGGCAGAGGCTGCAATCATGGAGCTTGGCTGGGGGCATAGGTCTCTCTGCTCACACACCACACTCAGGACGAACAAGCCCAACGAGGGATAAAGACACAGAGACACCTGCTTCCCAGCCTGCCTGCGCTGGGTCCAGTCCTCCCCCACCTTGCACACACGGACTCCCATACATGCACACACGCACACACACACAGGCAGGTGCACGTACAAGCAACGACTGACATGGTTCCTGCCTTCGTGCACGCTGGCATGTCCACTTTCGCCTTCCCGCTTGCTTTCTGTGAAGCCAGCACACGGCCAGCTGTCTGCTGTGTCCCCCTCAGCGGTGTCAGATTTCCATGTCACCTCCGTGTGCGGGAGCCCTGTGGTCAGCTCCCCGGCGCCTCCTGATGAATGTGCCAGGAGCTCACAGCCATGTAGCATGTCCAGTGCCACAATCCAGTGACTGCCCTGGGACCTGTGCCACCTCGCACGGGTGTGAGAGTGTGGGTGGGAGTCCCCGGAGGGGAAAGGGCCAGCTCCCAGGAGTGCGAGTGGCAGCTGGACCCACGTTGCCGATCCCCCCTGTGGGGGCTGCACCAAAGGCTGCTCTGGAAGCGGCGAGAGTGCCCTGGGGCCGCAAGCACACTGGAGTCCTCACTCATCCTCACTCGCCTGCGTCCTTGCCCGGGGGACGTCCTCACTGCCTCCTCCCTATCTGCCAAATGGCTCCTCCGGCCCCTCCCCCTCCCCCACGCCTTCCCTGGGGCAACTCCAAAGCCAGGAGCTTCTTCCGGGCTCCCCATGGGTGACAGGAGCCCAAGCGCTTGGGTCATCCTCCTCTGCTTTCCCAGCACATTAGCAGAGAGCTGGATCGGAAGTGGAGCAGTGGACACCAAACAGTGCCCATATGGGATGCCGGCACTGCTGGTGGGTGAACTGCTCTCCCTCTACCCTACTGGCAGCCTGCCCTAAGTCCCTCAACCCCATGCAGGAGCAGGCACTGCCCTCTCCATTAGCGTGTCCCAGAGCCCCTTACGCTCTCTGGGCCCCTCTCTGCTCCAGCACAGCACAGCCGGCTCGCTGCACGGCCTCCCCGCAAGCCCCAGAGTTGCCACTGCCCTCCTGGCAGGGTCTCACCCCAAGCCCCCATCCCTGCAGCCCCCCGCCTTTCTCCCTGAAAGTCCCAAGTCCCCAGGCTGCCCCCTCCCCTGCAGGCTCTGCCCTGGTGGGCACCAGGGACCTCCTCAAGTCTGGGGTTTCCGATCAAGGGTCCTCTCTTCGGCAAGCCACCCCGCAGCCTCTCCCATGCCAGCCCCCCCCCCCCCATCAGCCCCTGAACTGGGACCTGCAGCGTTTCCTTCCCACGGGCCTCCCAGAGGGCCCCACCCGGTCCAGGCTCTGCCTCGCCCCTGCCCATGACTCACTGGGACAAAGCCTGCCCTTTCTGGGCCTTTCCTGGGGAAGTCATCGAGGCAGAACCGGGCACCGGGCGGAGCCGTGGGCCACTCTCCCCGGGCGGGATCGCTCTTCCCGTGGCCGGCAAACACCCTCCCCTGGTCCTCAGACAACTTCTCTCTTCCACGCTTGCCCCAGGGGTGCTGGTCCCAAGGGAGGAACGAGAGGATCCGGGTTGGCCACCCCAGGGGCTTGCTCCCCACGCCCAGCACCACGGCAGGGGTCTCCCACTCCACCCCTCAGCCCCACCCCTTCGACCCCCTGCTTCCTGCCGTGTGGGCTCCCTCCACCGTCTGGCCAGTGCCCAGGCGCTTCCGAAGGACCCTAGGCCATGCGCATCCAAGCCCTTCGCTAGAATTGCTGTGGTGCGGGGGAGGAGGAAGTGGAGGAGGAGGAGCAGGACCACCCTCCCTGGTCACCCCGTGGACCAGGGACCCCTCTGCCCAGAGCTTCCCGGTGCTGAAATGGTCCAGAGCGCACACACCCCCCACCCCTCATTCCCAAGGAAGGGCGGAAGGGCGGTGGGGAGGCCCCCAAGGGCCCCCACCCATATTGCCAGATGAGGAAACAGGCTCAGAAGGGTGACAGGCATGGCCTCAGCCGGACCACCCAAAGCTCACTCCCAAGGGAGGAGGGTGTGGACAGTGTTTAGGGTGCTGGAGCCTTGGGAGACTCCACACCCACCTGGGAAGGCCCAGTTGGCCCAGACCCTGGGGGTCAAGCCCCGGATTCCCACCCCACTTTGCAGCTCCCCAAGGAAACTATTGCACAGCCATTGTGGAAATCAAAATTTAATAACAAACTGTAAAAACCCAGGTCCTGTCCAGACTACACACATACAAAAGTAATACTATAAAAATAATATTAATATTAATAACATCAAACAAGCCGACTCCTACAGCGTACAAGGACCTCAGTGCACGGTTCACACCGGCTGGCTGCTGGCCAAGTCTTGTAAGGCAGTACCTGGGCGGGGAGGCCAAGTCGGGCCGGGTCCTCCGGGGCCCACCCCCTGGCAAGCCCGGGGGATCACGGGCGGCCGGGCTCAGGGCTCAGTGAGCAGTCTTAAAGGCTGGCGGGGGGGGGGGGGGACAGAGACCCAGCAGGGAAACGGAATCCAAGTTTTCCATGGTGGAAGGGGGAGGAGGGAGGCTGTGGCAGGCAGAATAAGGGAACCCCAAAGCTGTCCGCATCCTGACCCCCGGAGCCCGTGACCCCGAAGCTGTCCACATCCTGACCCCCGGAGCCCATGACTCTGTGAGGTTACATGGAGAACGGGACTTAAGTTGCAGATGGAATTAGGGTTGGTTTTCATCTGACCCTAAGGTAGGGAGATGATCTTGGGTTCCCTGGTGGCTCACAGCCACCCCGGCCCCCCGCCCTGCTCACAGACACCCCCTGGGGCGGGAGAGGCTGGAGGGGAGGTGGTGAAGGGGTTCACTAGGCTGTGGCTGGCTCCAAAGACGGGAGGGACGCAAGGCCGGAAATAGAGGTGGCCCCTAACAACAGGAAAAGACCAGGATGCACATCCCCACCCCAGGAGGAGCCCAGCCCTCCCGCACCTCACTGTGCGTCCCGAGCCAGCCCGGCTCTAAGCCCTTGTTTTCTTCAAGTTGGTGGACAGCAGCAATAGGACGTATACAGGGGGTTGAGCTTGCTCCGCCCCTGCCCAGCCTCCACCACACGCAGGTCCTGGGCCTGGCTGCTGTGGTCACCAAGGCCTCCTGGGGACCATCCCTGGGGGAGGCGAGGGATCCAGGCCTGGGAATCCGGGGACAACCTGGACGTGGGGTCTGGTGCTGGCTGTGCCCTCAGCTCACCTCGGGCCCCCACGCGCCCCTTTCCAGGCCCCAGGTAAGAGTTCATCCCCACCTCCTTCCAGTCCAGGTCTGTCTATGATTCCAGACTCACTGAGCCCAGCTCCTGTGGCCTTGGACTGAGGGAAGCAGGAAGAGTGAGGCTTGAACCCCGGGCCCTGGGAGCTGGAAGGGACGCTCAGGCCGGCCTAGGAGAGGGACAGCAGTGAGGTGGACTGCGGGAGGCCCTCTGCACTGGAGGGGCCCGGGATCCCTGGCCCCCAGCCCACACCCTCCCTCCTGGCTCTCTCAATCAGCTGTGGTTCTACAAAGGGTTTCTCAGATGCTGCCTCGGTGGCTCCCACACAGGGTGCTCCTGCCCCCACCAGAGTCCTAACCGAACCAAGGTCTGTCAGATTCCAGCTGCCCGGGGCCCGGCCAAGGTCAGCAGACGCAGAGCAGGCTGCAGGAGGCCCGCAGGGCGGCGGAGCCAGCACCGGTGTGCGCAGCCCTCGTCGGGTGGGTGCCTGGGGGCGTGGTGCAGGCAGGAGCAGGCCAGGAGGCAGGAAGGCTAACCCGCGTTTATGAGCGCGAACAGGGACCTGGCGGGCTCCTGCGCCGCCGGGCGGACGTCCAGGATGTTGCGGATGCTCTTGGCCTCGCTGCTCGACAGGTTCCCCTTGATGGCCAGGATGGCGCTCAGGTGGCTCTTGCTGAGGAGAGGAGGCTCTGTCGGCCCAGCCCGGCCTCCCGCACCCCTGCTCTCAGCCCTTCCCGGCTCCTGGGCTCCGGGCAGTGCCCTGGGGCCCTGCGGCCAACCCCTACCCACGTGGGAGCCTCGCACCCCCGGCCCACCCACCTGGCCCCCGGGAACAGCCTAGACCCCTGGACGGTTTCCTGTGCTGAAATACGGCCGCTCTTACTCAAGACCTGCACCTATAGTTCCCTGCCTGAGAGCATCTTTACTGCTGGCCTCAACACACGGTCAGCTCCGCACCGGAGGGCTGAGACCCGGCTGCTTTGTAGCTGATTGCACCCCAGTGCCTAGAGCAGACTGTCGGGTGATGGTTGGGATCCCTGGCTGGTGAGCAGATAGACAGACGGGTGGACGGAGGGTGATTTTACGAGTGGGCAGATGAATGGATGGGTGCAGTAGATCAGCCAGGAACTGGACTGGGCCAAGATGGGTCGAGCCCACTCAAGCCCACTCAGATTCCCTCCACCACATCAGAGGACTCTGCCCAGGAGCAACACTGCCAGACGCTGGGGCAGCCAGAGGCCAAGCCTCCACTTCCCAATAGGAGCTCCAGGGCCCAGGAGCTTCCAGCCCCAAGGGGCCTAGGCTGGGTGAGTGGTAGACACTGGTCTCCCTGGCCTCAGTTTCCCTGAGTGTCAGGAGAGAGCACGTCTGTGGAGCAGACGGCTTGACTTTGTCATCCCGACTCTGCCACACCTCTTAAGCTCTGCAGGCCCTGTGTGTGACCGCCTCGCGGGCTGCCGGGTGGATCACAGCAGTGAACCCTGGTGCAGATCTTAGCACGGCGGCCGGCGTGCGCTGCCAGGACTCACCGCAGCAGGGCATCAGCGTCTGCTACCGGACCACAGCCGGGCCTGGCAGGGCCATGCTGACCACGGAGGCCCCAAGGGGCCCCTCACTCTCACCTGAAGTCGGGGTAGCAGGTGGCATACATGGCCACCTCGATCTTGATGGCACTGGGGTCTTGCAGGCGAATGATCTCGGCGAGAGTGGGGAGTGCAGGGTGCAGCCAGGTCGCGGAGGAACCCTGCAGGCACAGATCTGGTTGAGACCCCCGCAGACACGCTGGGGCCCAGAGGGGCTCAGTCAGGAACCGGGCAGGCTGGGAGAGGCCCTAGAGGGCTGCCTTGGGCCCGAGGAGCTGGGGGAGCAGCAGCAGCCCACCCCGGGGCAGGGCTCACATGCTGAGTGCAGACGCGCTGGATGACCTCGGCGTTGGCCAGCACGTGCCTGGCCAGCTGCTGCTGCTGCTCGGCCGTCTTGAGCACGAGGCGCCGCTTGCTCAGGCGGACAATGTACTCCTTCACCAGGTGCAGGTGTATCACCTCCATGAGCTCCTGTGGGCAAGGGCCAGGGCCGTGTGGGCCAGCCGGGGACCGGGAGCTCAGCACCTCCCGGGAGGCCGCAGAAGCCAGGAAGCCAGGGAGGGGCAGATGCCAGAGCAAAGGCGTGCATGGGGTGCGCGTGTCGGCGTGTGTATGTGCACGCACGTGTGTGCTCGTGTGCATGAGGGAGGACACACACGTGTTGGCACATGTGTCCGAGCTGCCTCACACCCCCAGGCTGTGCCAGCAGCCCAGAGCCCCTCACCTCCCGTAAACAGTCCTGCAGTTCCAAGAACTCGGGCAGCCTTGCAAGCACCGTGCCGACGATCTCCTCCAGGGTCTGCTCGGCGGCGGCCCAGCGGCTCTGCGTGAACCTTTTGAACAGCGGCTGGGCCAGGAGATGGGCAGGAGGTCTGGTCACGCCCTGGGCAGCAAGGGCCACCAGCCCCAGAGGCGCAGACACCACCCACCCTCGCCCGTGTGGGAGGCGCCGAGGGACTCAGAGACGCCAGGGGAAGCAAGCAGGCCGCAGGTCCCGTCCACAGACAGGAAGTGGAGGCGGGATCGTGTTCCCGTCTCCAGGGTCACCCAGCTGTGGCTCCGGAGTGAAGACAGCCTGTCCGCCGGCCCCGAGGCCTGTCCACTGCCTCCCGCTTAAGTAAATAAATTCCTGCATAAACAAGGCCCTGTGCTTGGCTGCATCTGGGAGACTGGTACCAAGTTGTCCGGGGTCACCGCCGGGCCTTCAGCGCCCGCAGGCCGCCAGCCCGGCACACTGGGCAAGGAGCCCCTCCTCTTCCTTTCCGGGGACGTGTCTCGTCCTCTGGCACTTCCAGGTCCCCAGCAGGTGCGACTGGGAGCTGGGAGTTAGGTATGGGGGCGGGGGTGGGCAGCAGGGCCTGGGGGAGTCGTGGAAAAGGGTGCAAACATCAGGACTGGCCTGGCTCGAGATGGGGAGGCTTCCGGGTTCCGGGGGGCGGGGGAAGTCGGGGACGGGTCAGGCCAATGCCCAGGACAAGTGGTTGGCCAGGTCAGGGGCCCTCTGGTGCCCCATCACCAGGCACCCCCAGCCTCACAGAGCTTACCCCCTCACCTTTGCTCCCGCCATGCCCCCTCCCCGCAGTCCCCCTTGTGCCCTCCCTCCGGCGCCAGGCTCGGGACGAGCCCCAGGGAGGGGCCATCCCACCTTCAGGTCCAAGAACAGGTTCTGCAGCAGCGCGTCGAAGCCTTGGCTCTTCAGCTCACTCAGGGGGTCCAGCAGGCGGCTCGGGGGGTCCTGCGCTGTCTGCCACTTCTGTTCCACGGACGTCCTGGAAGGCGGAGGCGGAGCGGTCACCCAGGGAGTCGGACCTCAACAACTCTTCACCCTGAACCCTCGATGGCTCCGAATCTCCCTTGGGGACATCCACGCCATCTGTGTCCCCGGCACTCACCGACACCACACCCGCTCTAGCTGAGGGCAGGCTTCTCGGCCTCTCAATGCCTCACCTCGCCCACCTGCTTCGCAGGCGCGACCACCATGGTCACTTCACAGTGTCCACAAGAGGCAAGAAGAGTTCTTGACCCCATCAGCGCGATAAACGTGTGGGCTGCTCCCCCCCCCCCCGCTGACTCCCTTTGCTCAAGCAGTTCCTCCTCCCCTCCAGTGCCCCCTCCCCAACACCTTCTCCCCAGTACACAAGCCCCTCCCAGCACCCTCACCGGAAGGAGGGGCAGTTGTTGATGTTGGCAATGACATTGGCCCTGTAATTTCTCAGCTGTCTGCCTCTCTCCAGAAATTCGGCAAAGCTGGCCAGGTAGCTGGTGGAGCGAGAAGGGTACGCTTGGGCCCGGCACACACAGGCTAGCGTAACAGCAGCTGCGAAGCCGGACGCGTCTCCCTGGGCGAGCAGAGGGCTTTCCATTCCTGCCCACCACCCACAGCCCAGGAAGGGGCTACCACCCCCGCGCCACGTCCGCGGATGCACACGCTCAGCCCCCTCCAGGGCTGCCACCCTCCCCCAGGTCTCGCAATCGCTGGGGGGCCAGAAGGGGCTGATTGACACAGGTCTTCAGAGTGGGGAGGGAGGCAGCCAGGCAAGTCTGGGGTGGAGATGAGGGTGGGGTGGGGTGGGGCCGTCGTGGGAAGGGGCGGCAGAGTCCTCAGCTCCCCACGGCCGTCCTCTTGGAATCTGGAAGCTGTTTTGCTGCCGGAAGCTCCCACGCTGATTCTGGTGGAGGTGGGACTACCTGAGGCCCTCATGCAGAGTGGGGGTCGGGCAGAGGGAACACAGACCCTGCCTGGGAGGGAGCTGAGGCACGGGAGGGGCGTGGCTCCGGGAGAGCTGGCTGCAGGGACAGACGCCCACCTCCTCAGGAACTCGGCCAGCTCCACCAGCAGCACCTTCTGTGTCTGCAAGCCCAGGTCAGGAGTGATGCTCTCGGCCTTGGTCTGTCCCTGGGAGACGATCTGGGGGTGGGGAGAGGGCAGGTGTGAGCTGAGCTGGGGCCCAGTGGGTGGGCTGCGGCCGGGGTAGGGAGGCCATCCTGCCAGGTTACCAGGGGGCATCTGAGGGGGGATGTGCACGCAGGTGATGAGCGCCTGCAGCCACTCGGGCTGTCCCCGGGCCAGGCTCTTGTACCTGGATGATGTCGATAGCCAGCTCACTGTGGCAGCGGCCGTCCAGCCTCTGGGGGGCCACATCCTGGGCCCAGCGCTGTGACTCCAGCTCCAGGGCACGGGACATCAGCGCCTTCACGCTGGCCTACAGGGCAGAAGACGCGCAGGTGGCTTAGCACCAATCAGCTCACGCAGCACCCCGGAAGTCTCAGCCGAGCACCCTGCCCGCTCTGAGCCTCCTGTCTGGCTCCTTGCAGCCCCTCCCGGACTCACCACCTCGTTGGACAGGAATGTGGCCTCCAACAGCCGGATCTGCGGGGCGGGCAGGAGGCTCCCGAGCCTGAGCCCCTGTAGCTCGCCTGCCAGTTTGGGGCTGTTCAGGATGTCGCTGTGGACAGGGCGAGGCTGGCATGAGGAACGCTGCAGCCGCCCACCTCCTCACACACACACCCCCCCCCGCACGCCACAGTCCCCACCTCAGATGCCGGGGCCTCATCTGGCCGCTCAGTCGGGTGTCAGGGCGCCTCCCGTACTCCCTCACCACCCATCCTCTCAGCTCCCCCATTTGCCCTGAAATCCATCGGCTTCAGCCACCCTGGTCCTTGGCAAGCCACCACCAGTTGAGGCAGAACCCCCACCCCTGCCGGCACTGCCTTCCCTGCCCCCCCCCAGCAATGGCTCCTCCCCCGCAGCCTCCTTTCAGATCCAATCTTCCCCAGCAAGGCTCCCCTCTCACACAGAGAACCCAACACCTGGGGAAATTCGCCAGACCTGCCCCCCCCCCGCCCCGCCCCTGCCAGCCCTGCTGTGCCCAGGGAGTGGGCCGGTCAGGACAGGAAGGGCTCCCCCGACCTGCTCCCCTCCCAGAGCTCCGGGGAACCTGCCCAGTCCTGGCCCTTCCGGGGGAGCCTTTGTGTGTCTAAGGTTTAAGGATGACCCTCTCTGCCCCTCGGCCGGTCTGGACAGCTGTGTCTCTGTTCCCCACACTTCTGGCCACTCAGGCCTAAACAACGTCTTCCTGGACTCCCCTCCCCCAGCTCAGAGCCCAGCATGGCCTCGGTTTCTCGCTTTGCTGACTGCCCTGGGCCTGAGCTCACGATGGGCAGAGGTACAAGTGCGCTGGTGAGTCAGGACCAGCCGCAAGGACTGGCCTGGGGCAAGGCTGTCTCCCGCACAGGCCCGGCCCTGGGAGCTGCTGACCCCACCCACTGCCCGCACTGGCCCCTTCGTGTGCCCTCCCGCACCAGCAGGACCTGCTGGCCGCCCAGGGGCCCAGGACCCTCAGACACTGCCCATTCTGTCTGTGTCTCCAGGCATCCTTCCTGCAGACTTCACGCCAGGGCCTGGGGAGAGCAGGGCCAAGTCCTTCCAAGGGGAGTCCCTCCCTCCCTCCCCCGCCCTGCCCTGTGGCCTGTGCATGCACCCCTGCAGCTTGTGTGAGTGATGGGCCCACTGGGGAACAGGCGAGTCTGGGCCAACTGGGCGGAGCCGGAGGCTGGAGCCGCCAAACACCAGCTCCCACCTGGGGGCTCGAGGCCTTGGGGCCCACCCTGCCATGAGCTCACGGGTGACCCTGCACAACAGGCCTCTTTCCAACCCAGTGCCTGGTCCTAGCCTGACCCCAGAGCCCGCAGATACACGCCAACACTGGGCAGGCCCTGCTCGGCTCCAGGATGCCCCCGGGCCCAGCCGCAGGCCCTGGGAGATGACACAGCTTTTGCAGGGAGCAGCAATGTCCCTTGCACCTTCTTCTCTGCCTGCCAAGTCCCTCCCCTTGGCTGACTCCCCTGCACCCAATAGGTGTACTGCTGCCCGGGCTTGGGGATGCGGGGCCCCGGCTCCTGCTCAGGGCCCCTCCTGGGCTGGGTGCTCACTGTCTGCTGCAGCCCCTCCCCAGGTGGCAAGTTCACAAATGAATGACCAAGTCCTGGCGGTGCTCTGTGCCTCAGTTTCCCCAAATGTAGGCTGCGGCAGAGGCCCGGAAAACCAAGGGTTCCAGGAGCAAAGCAGCCCCAGCCCCCTGCAGCTGTGCCCTGGCGCCCCACCCCAGGGTCAGCAGCTGTGCCCCCCCCAGCAGAGACCAGCGCCCTGCAGCTGTGCCCTGGCGCCCCACCCCAGGGTCAGCAGCTGTGCCCCCCCCAGCAGAGACCAGCGCCCTGCTCACTTCGGGTAGAAGTTCTGCACCCAGACCAGCAGCATGTAGATGTCCCGCTCGCACAGCTCGAACTGCACCAGGTCGCCCAGGTGAGCGGCGAAGTGCTCGTGGTAGCTCTCGGCGTAGGCAGCCACGACGCCAAACTCGGCGGGGAACACGGGCTTCAGCCGCTCGGCCACGGCCTCCAAGTCCTCCTTCATGGTGCGGCCCATGTGCAGGAACGCGCTCTCCGTCTCCGAGCGGCCGTCGGCGCCCGCGGCCGGCCGCCGGCTCAGGCGCTCGGCCGCCACCTCGGCCACGCCGCGCCGCCACAGCAGCAGCCAGCCCCGCGGGCGCGTGGGCGCCAGGGCGGCCGCCCCCGGCGCGGGCTCCGCGGCCGCCTGGCTGTCCTCGCGCTCCTGCTCGGCCAGCACGGCCAGCGCCAGGCGCAGCCGCTCGGGCGCCACCTCCAGCGGCCGCCGCAGGACGCCCAGCACCTGGTCCCGCAGCAGCACGTACAGCGCCTCCACCTTGCTCTGGCGCCGCACCAGCTCCTCGGCGCTCGCGCCGCCCGCGGCCGCCGCCGCCCGCAGGTCCCGCTCGAGCGCCAGCAGCGGCCGCGCTGCCTCCAGCCGTCCGTGCTCCAGCGCCGCCTTGAGCTCCTCCACTGCAGCCCAGAAAACCGTGTCGGCGCCAGCCACCCTCCGCACACACCCGCAGAGAGGCTGAGCCACAAAGGCGTGGGCCGGAGCAGCGCCCTGCCCTCCCACCCCCCAGCTCCCAGGGTGGGCCCATGGGCGCCCTCCCAGCCCGCCTTGTCTGCCCCCCTCCCATGGCCCCAGCCGTGACCCAGGACCCGGTGCTGCCCGAGACCCCAACCTACCCGTGGGCAGGCGGCCTTGCAGCCCCGGCCTGGCCTCCGGCTCGGCCTCGGGCTCGGCGGAGCCGGGCTGGCCCTTCTTCTTCCCTTTGGTAAAGACGCTGAACATGGTGGCCAGGCCTTTGGGCCTCTTCTTCTTGGCAGCCTGTTCTTCCTCCTTCTCTGGGGCTGCCCCAGCCTCCAGGGGTGGCACCCAGTCCTCAGAGGAGGCCTCCGACATGGAGGCTTCTGACTCTGCCTCTGATGGGGAGCGCAGCTTTGGGGGGCTTCCGAGGGAGTCGAGGGTCCCTGGTACAGGCCGCTGGCCTGGAGGGCCCTGGAAGAAGGTCATCATCTTCAACATCACGGGCTCCGGCCTGCATGGGGGGACGGGGGCGGAGGCAGGGTCACAGCCACGGCGGAGGGGGCTCATCCGGGAGCACCCACTGGGCTCCGTCTCTGCTCTTACACGGCCGCCAGCTCCCCTCCCGGATGAGCACTCACACTGCGCCTTCCTGCCAGTGTCTCCTCCCGCAGCTCCTCTCATACCCCTAGGCCCCGCCAAGCTGCTTCTGAGGCAGCGGAGAGGCTGGGGACCACAAGCCTCCCAGACAGAGGCCGGTGCAGTCCTCCCTCCAGGAGGGCTTCCATGACACTGGGGGGTCACTTTCCCCTAAACGACACAGTGTAACCACTGTTCACACCATCGTAGGCACTTTAAGTACACAGAAGGTGTGCACAGGTTCAATGCATTTTGTACAAGGGGCTGGAGTATCCACAAAGTCGTGAAACCAATCTCACATGGCCACCCGTGGACGAATGTAGTTCCCGGGCAAACTACCCTCTGGGCAGGGAGAAGAGACCGCAGGAAGTCCCTCCCTGGATTCCGCGAGCCCCAGGGGAGAGGCTGGGTACTACCCCGGCCAAGCAAGGACAGAGGTGTGAAAGGTCCGGCCCCAGCTTGCAGAATCAGAAGCCGAACGGACTCCTGCCCTGGCCCAGGCCCCTTCCCCACCTGGCCCAGTTCTCACTGCCGTGAGCTGAAACACAGTGGGCGCAGCGCCTCAGCCCTGTGCAGCCTCGAGACCAGGCCTACAGAAACCACGGGACCCCCAGATTTCGGGAAGGTGGGGGGGTAGGGAGCGCCTTTCACACATCAACAGCGGCCGGGAGCTCAGCGAGGCACGGAGCTCAGTGAGGCCACGGCAACGCGGGCCGAGCATCCGGGATTCCTGACGGCCCCGCCCTGCTGCCAAGGGACGACTCCTCTTCCCGCGCCCTTCCTGGGTGCCCAGCCCATCTCTTCCTCTTCAGGCGGAATCCCGTAGGTCGACATGGGGCTGCAGAGCCCAGCTCATCCCCTCCCCATGTCCCCCGGCCCCCTGCTTGTGGTCGGAGCAGGGCCGGAATCACAGGAGCAGAGCATGGCCAGCACCCAGCGCAGGAGCAGGCAGGGCTGGGGGCCCTGGTAGCAGGGGTGACCCATAGCTGTGGTGCCGCCCGCCTGTCCCCCTCAGAATAAACACCTCAAGCTTCGTCTTGTGGTCACTCGGAGCACCCTGCAGCGGCACTCCCGGGTCAGACGGGACACAGCCGGGAGGAGGGACTGAGGCTACACGTGGGAGAGGCAGTGCAGGCATGGGGACGGTCAGTCCTCTTCCCACAGCCCCCGCGACGCCTGTCCTCCGAGGGGCTTGGCCAGAGCCACTTGGGGAGCAAGAGTCTCGGCTCCCCCCACTCCCACTCCCAGCCCCTCCATTTGCTCGCACTCCTGGCCCACAGCCTGGCGCCAGCCAAGCAGGGAGGACCCTGGCCGCCCCAAGCCACAGTCACCGCGGGGGCGGCCACGGGCACGTGTGCCCCACCCAGCCAACATTGCCTGCTTCTCCCAGGCCAGGCACCCGCAGGAGCTGCTCTGGGAGGGGGCCGTTCAGCCTCACCCCGGCACCCAGGCCTCAACTCTGCTCACCCGGGGGGGGGGGGGGGCGGTCCCGGCCAGCAGTGCTGCCTGCACGGTCCCACGTGACTCCCGCATGTGCTGGCCGGGTGAGGGGCCGCTTCCTTCCCACCCTGGGACACCAGCCCCTCAGCCTCAGGTCTGGCAGCAGCCCCTGGGCCTGGGACCAGGTCCTGGGCAGAGGGAAGAGAAACTGTTTTGGCCTCAGACACAGGGCTCAGCAGAGCGCCCTGGACATCCCCTTTCCTCACAGCCTCGCCTTTCAGTCTGCGCAGGGGGACACCCCTACGCCCCGCGCTGCGGACGGATGCGGCAGGATGCTGGGCACCCAGCAGGGCCTCCGAGGGGGCGAGAGGCCTGTGTCCCTGCGTCTGCCCGCAGGCCCGCGCCACCTCCGCAGGAAGGGGTCAGCTCAGTCCCGCGGGGTGGCGCCCCCGCAACGCTCCTGATTCCCTGAGAGCCACAGGAAGCGCCAGGGTCCCCGCTCCTTCTGCCCCGGGCACGGAAAGGGCGATGCGGATGGCCAGGCGCAGGCAAGGAAGTGACCCGGCCCAGGGGCCCCGGCTGCCCAGCCCCCCCCCCATGCCTTGCCTGGGGCACGAAGGCCTCAGTTTCCCCAGCAGTTGGGGCTGCGGGATCCTGGGGTCCCCTCCCGCCGCGTCCCCTCCGACGCGCCAGGCCCCGCCCTGGGGAGCCGGCCGGCCGCGGGGCACCGGGCCGGCGGCGGAGGTCACTTACTGCGTGCTGGCCCGGCCGCAGCTGGCCCCGCCGCGCGCCGCGCCGCCTGAAGTAGCGGCAGGCCCCGCCCCGCCCGCCCCGCCCGCCCCTCCCGCCCCGCCCCTGCGACCGCGGAAAACCCGCGGGCGGAGGCCGGGGCGCGGCGCCCGTGGAGTCCCCGTCGGGGCGAGGGGCCGGCCGGGCTGCTGATTGGCTGCGGGGAAGGGGTCCGGCGCTCGCAGCCCCTTCCCGCGTCACAGAGCCGGCTCCCAGCCCCGTGCCCCGCGCTCGGGCGGCGCGCTCCCGGCGCGGGGCCCATCGGCACTGACCCGCACGGAGCTCGGGGCTCCTGGCGGTGGCGCCTCAGTTTCCCCACCGAAACCCTGGTTGCCGGGGTGTGCCTCGCGGGCGGTGAGATGCGGAGGAGGGCGGGGTGGAGCGGCCCTGCGCGGACTCCCTCCCCGTCCTCGGAATTCCTGCTCTTTGGAGAGGACCTTGTCATCCAGGAATTTCCCGGCCGGGCACAGCTTCCCTTTCTGGCGGGAGCCTCTGCTCCTCCCCCTTTTGTTTGGCCCTTCTTCTCCCGCCCCCCCCCCCCCCCGCCGGCGTGGGCACACGGGTCTTTGAGGCTGGGGAGGAGCAGCGGCGGGGGGTGCTTGGAGTGGGGCTGCCCCTTGGGATGGGGACTTCCTCTTCCTCCTGGGACGTGGCCAAGTGCCCGGCTTGGGGTGCCGGCCTGCCTCCTGTCCTGGGGGAGTTTGCTGGGGGCAGGGGCAGGAGGACCGGTGGCTGCGCACTGAAAACAAAAGCTGCCCTAGTTGGAGCAGCACCCGCGGGTGGCCTGGGGTGCAGGGCCAAGGGAGGGCTGAGGAGAAGGGGCTGGATGTGGGCGCCCCTGCCAGCTGGGTGCAGGTGAGAAGTCTCTTGGGACCAGTGATGCTCTGGGTTAATCCTCCCCGGTGTGTGATGCACTGGCTGTGGGGGTGGGGGGAGCTGCAGATGTGTGCGAGTGTGTGTGTGTGTGTGTGTGTGTGTGTCTGAGAGAGAGAGACAGAGAGAGAGACAGAGAGAGAGAGACACAGACAGAGAGAGAGAGACACAGAGAGAGAGAGACAGGAGAGAGAGAGAGAGGAGAGGAGAGACACACACAGAGAGAGAGAGGGAGACAGAGAGAGAGAGAGAGAGAGAGACAGGGGAGACAGAGAGAGAGGAGAGAGACACAGAGAGAGAGAGACAGACAGAGAGAGGGGGAGAGAGGGGGGGAGAGAGAGAGAGGAGAGACACACACACACAGAGAGAGAGACAGGAGAGAGAGACAGAGAGAGACAGGAGACAGAGGAGAGAGAGAGAGAGAGAGATAGGAGAGACAGAGAGAGAGAGAGAGAGAGAGAGAGAGAGAGTCTGTGAAGGTAGAGACCCGAGAAGGAGCAGTGCCTGTGTTCCTGCTCGGATGGCCCCGGGGGCCGCCGTGGACGCCAGGGAGCGAGACCCCTGGAAGCATTCCCAAAGGGGAGAGTCTGGGTGTGAGAGGTGATTACGAAAACCAGAGAAATGGGCCCCTAGAAGAGGTGCTCTGTCTGTTCTCCGAGTAGCGGCTGTGGGCACTTGGGCTCTGAGTACAGATGGGGCTGAGCCTTCCAAAAGGTGAAGGCCATGCTTCGTCCAGCGCGCTGCCGGGGAGGCCAGGGCAAGGGACAGGCCTTGCCAGCCCCACAGTGCGGGACAGCCGCTCTCTCTTTCTTCCTTTCAAGACTTATTTATTTATTTGAAAGGCAGAGTTACAGAGAGGCAGAGGTAGAGAGAGAGGGGTGTTTTCCATCCGCTGGCTCACTTCCCAGATGGCCACAGTGGCCGGAGCTGTGCCGATCTGAAGCCAGGAGCCAGGAGCCAGGAGCCTGGAGCTTCTTCTGGGTCTCCCTCATGGGTGCAGGGGCCCAAGGACTTGGGCCATCTTCTGCTGCATTCCCAGGTCGTAGCAGAGAGCTGGATCAGAAGTGGAGCAGCCGGGACTTGAACTGGCACCCATGTGAGATGCCAGTACTGTGGGTGGCGGCTTTACCTGCTATGCCACAGCACCGCCCCGACTGTCCTCTTCCTGAGGAAGCCCCACCTCTGGGGCAGAGTGGGGGCCAGCAGCTAAGACCCTGCACCCCACTTTGGAATGTCTGGCTCCAGCCCCTGCTCCTCTGCTCCTGGTTCCAGCGTCTTGCTCGTGAGCATCCTGGGAGGCAGTAGGTGATGGCTCAAGTACTTAGGGCCCCGTTCCCACGTGGGAGACCCTGGCGGAGTTCCTGGCTCCTGGCTCTGGCCTGACTGTGAAGCAGTGGATGTAAGATCTCTATCTTCCTTTCAAATAAAATGAGAATAAATGACTAAAAATTTAAAATGGGAGGGAGAGGGCTGGCGTTTTGGCACAGCCATTTAAGCAACTGCTTGTGACACCTGCAGCCCAAACTGGGGCGCAGGCTGGAGTCCCGGTGCCCCGCTCTGACGCGGTTCCCTGCTGATGCACCTGGGAAAGCAGTAGATGATGGCCCTAAGTACCTGAGTCCCTGTCCCCGCGTGGGAGAGCAGGATGGAGCTCCAGGCTCCTGGCTTCAGCCCAGCCTCGCCCTGGCAGTTGCAGCCATCTGGGGAGTGAACTACAGGATGGAAGGTCTCTTTCTCTCTCTTTCCTTCTCTCTCTCTCTCACTCTCTACCTTTCAAATGAATATGTAAATCTTAAAAAAAGGAAAAAAAAAAAAGACTTCTTCAGTTGAGCCGACAGAGCCACAGGGCCCCCGGGCTCCCCACTGCACAGATGGGGAACCCAGGGCCAGGCTCAGCCAAGTCCATGCAAACAGGGACGATGGGGCCTGGCTGCTGCTTCTGTGGCTGCCTGCTGGGGCCGCATTGCGCAACTGGCCGCCCACAGAAAGGACAGCCCCAGCATGGGCAGGGCCCCGCTGCCTTCACTGCTCCACCTCTGAGCTCCCGTCTGGGGGTTCACAGTGACGTCCCTGAAATCCCCAGCGCCAGGGAACCTTCTGAAGCCGCCTAAGAGGTGACAGCTTGGGCACCGCAGGGCAGGGGCTGCTGTCACACCCCTGACAGATGGCCAGGCCCTTCCAGGGGAGACAAAGGCCAGCCAAGAATTCCTCCTCCAGCCGGAAACTGATGCTGGTTAGAAGTTCCCAACCAGCAAGCAACCGGGCCATTCCCCAGCTCTGTGGGGGGTAAGGGCCAGGCTGGGGGCTGTAGCCAGCTGCACCCAGCGGGCAGGAGCAGCCTGGCTCTGACTCCCCAGACCTGCAGGAAGTCCCCTCCCTTCCCTCTGCTGGGGCACTCACAGCTGACTCTTGTTGTTGTCTAAGATTCCGTTTTTTTTTTTTTTTTTTAAGATTGATTTATGTATTTGAAAGTTAGAGTTACACAAAGAGTGGAAAGGCAGAGAGAGAGAGAGAGGTCTTCCATCTGCTGGCTCACTCCCCAGCTGGCCGCAACAGCCGGAGCTGTGCCAATCTGAAACCAGGAGCCAGGAGCATCCTCCAGGTCTCCCACGCAGGTGCAGGGGCCCAAGGACTTGGGCCATCTTCTGCTGTTCTCCCAGGCCATAGCAGAGAGCTGGATTGGAAATGGAGCAGCTGAGACTCGAACTGGAGCCCATATGGGATGCTGACACTTCAGGTCAGGGTGTTAATCCGCTGTGCCACAGCGCTGGCCCCTAAGATTTTGTTTATTTATTTGGGAGGTAGATTTATAGACACAGAGATAGAGAGACAGAGATAAAGGTCTTCCATTCACTGGTTCACTCCCCAAATGCACCAATCTAAAGCCAGGAGCCAGGGCTGCTTCTGGGTCTCCCAAGCACTTGGGCCATCCTCTACTGCTTTCCCAGGCCACTAGCAGAGAGCTGCATTGGAAGAGGAGCAGCTGGGACCTGAACCAGAGCCCAGATGGGATGCCAGCACTGCAGGTGGAGGCTTAGCCCAATACGCCACTGCACTGGCCCCAGTTGAGTGTCTTTTAATTGTGGTGAACCACACATACGAACGTTTGCAATTGTAAGTGGACCGCTCCAGTGCAGCCCTCGCCCGGTAACCCTGGAGGCCATGGCTCTGCCACCCCGGGCCCTGCAGCGGCAAGGGTCGGCGCCACTGCTCCGAGCTAGCAGGCAGAACCTGGAGTGGTTTCCTGTGACAGAAAGAAGCCACAGTTGAAGCCTTCGTGGGCAAGCAGGTAAGGACCACACTGCATTTCTAGGGCAAGTTTTTCCCTGTCTGACCTGGGGAGGTCTCTATCACACTGAGGTCCTTGCCCCTCCCTTTTAAGGATGTATTTATTTGGCAGTCAGAGTGCCAGAGAGATCTCCCACTGGCCCATTCCCCAGATGTGCACGACAGCGAGGGCTAGGCCAGAGCCCAGAACTCTCTCGGGCCTCACGAGCACGCGGCAGAAACCCCAGGCTCAGCCGTGCTCCACTGCCGCCCAGGTCGTTAGCTGGAGGCTGGATTGGGAGTGCAGAGCTGTCTGGATGTGAACCAGGGCTCCAGTGCGGGATGCGGCGCTGGGCACGGCCCCTTCTGCTGCGCCTGCCCCTCCTGTCCCGGGCTGACTGGCCTGTTTCAGTCGCTGACTTCGAGGTTCACCCGCGCTGCAGCGGCCATCAGCGTTTCCCTGTGCTTAACACGAATCACAGCCACAGCACCCAGAGACATGTTGGGGGGGGTGTTTGTTTTTTAAGATTTATGTATTCTTTTATTTGAAAGGCAGAGCGTGTGTGTGTGTGTGTGTGAGAGAGAGAGAGAGAGAGAGAGAGAGAGGCCTTCCGACCACTGATTCGCTCCTGAAGTCTTGTCTGGGCCAGGCTGAATCCAGGAGCCAGGCACTCCCTCCAGGAATCCAGGTCTCCCCGGTGCGCGGCCGGGGCCCGTGGGTCTGTCCACCCTCCTCTGCCTTTCCGGGAGCTGGTCAGAGGTGGAGCAGCTGGGACGCTGGTGCTGCAGGCGGTGGTGTAACCCACACGCTGGAGGCATCGGTCATCCCCGGACGGACGCATGGCTGGACGGACAGTGACGCCGTGAACAGGGGCGCGCGAACCTTCCATTCCTGCTGCCCGTTCTTTCCGGTGGAGAGCTGGCGCCTGCTGACCTTCGCTGGTGCTCGGCCCCGCTCTTGGCGCTTTGCATGTCAGGCACCTAACGAAGCAGTGCTGGTTAACTGTGCCCCTTTCACAGGTAAGGAAACCGAGGCACAGATGGGCTCAATCACGCGCCTTCAGCTGGAGAGGGGGTCCCTTCAGTCAGTACCATGCCATCTCACTTCCTGTCCAGTGTTGCTCCGTGTCTAAAATGCAACTTGAAAAAAAATAGAGATAAATAAAATGCAGCTTGACGTACTGAAGTCAGACACAGGGACTTCCAGGCCAGAGGACTCAGATGAAGACACGGAAACCTGGACTGTCCTTTGCGCCTTTTCCATCTTTAACAATAAGAAGTTTCCGACCTTTTTCACCCAACTCCTTGTTCAGCCAGTTAATTAGACTTCCGCGCCCACCCTGTGACCCGGCGGGAGGGGCTGGCCCAGCCCTGGCCGGAGACTGGCAGCAGGGCAGGGTGTGTTTGGTGCCCTTCTCTCTGCTCACCCCTGGGCTGGAGGGAAGCTCTCTAGAGAGAGGAAGTCGGCGGAGGGAAGAGGCTTCCCGGGGCAGGGTCACAGGGCCGGGCCTGGCCAGGAAGCAGGGCTGGTGCCTGGATGGCCCAGGCGGGTCACAGGGCCGGGCCTGGCCAGGAAGCAGGGCTGGTGCCTGGATGGCCCAGGCGGGCACAGTGCGGCCTGGGGTGGGCTCCCCAGGAGGCGGGACCAGGGCATTCCAGGAGCTCGGCCCCTCCCCCAGCAGGGCCCACTTCCTTCTTCCCAATGACTTGCACTTCTTCCCACTCTGCCTTTGCCTGGGCTCAGGGGATGCAGGCGCCCACCACGCTCCGCACTCGCGGGTCTCAGGCCAGGGCCAGTCCTGGGGCGCTTCCTCAGGCCGCTGTGTCCTGGGGATGCCCCGCTCGCTGACTGCCGGGGCAGAGGTACGCCCTGTTGACAGATGAGCGCAGTGAGCAGACCCGGAGGCTGGGGCCGCACAGACCGCCCCAAGAGGGAAGTGACTGGTTCAGGATGGCTTGCAGCTGCACGCGGCCTTGGTCAGTCTGCTGACCCGCTGGGCATCACGGGACAGCCATGCAGCAGAGCAGGCGCCGCCCTCACAGGGCCCCTTACACAAGCAGGGCCCCCAGGCAGGCCGCAGGGGAAGCCGGTTACTTGTCAACAGCTCCTCCCCTTTCTCTTTCTCCCAGGAGGGCATGAGGCAGGCCAACGGGCTGCTGGTATTTGAAGCCGGAGGACTTCTGCAGACACCAAGAGCCGGACCCACCTCCCTCCCTGAGATAAGGCCCTAGAACCAGTGTGGGAGGGCTCCCTGGAGGAGTGGGCCCTGCCAGAGTTTGGGGACGCAGGGGCTTGCTGGGCCAGTCACACGTGGGCGTCCCGGTCCCCGCACCCGGCTCTCTCCTAGCGGAGCCCAGCCCCGCACAGGGCTGTCAGTGGTGACTCAGCGCCCGCTCCTCCAGCCAGGGCTGCCCAGTCCCAGCAGCCCACGGGGCCTTCATGGAAACGGCACAGTTTCCCGGAAGACAGCTGCCGGCTGCTGCTCCAGGCACAGAGGCAAGAACCCTGGGAATCCCCATACTCCCTGGGGCTGAGGGCCCCCAGACCACATAGGGGCCTCTCTGGGCTCCCCAGCCTCAGAGGGGGAGGCACAATGAGGGCGGCTGGGGGCAGTGACGTCTGGGCCCTGGGAAGCTCCCACAAACTCACATCCTTGTCTGCGCCTTGTGGGGCTGGGCGCGGGAGGAGTGACAACCACCACACGCCTGCCCCCTCCTGCCACGCCCCCTCCCATGGCAGGCAGGCAGAGCCCAGCAGCTAGGCACGCAGGCACCCAGGGTGCCTGGATCCAGAGACCGATTCTGACCGCTGCACTGAGCCCACGGGAAGCCAGAGCGCCGGCCTGCGGGTGCCCCGAAACCACAGCACTTCTCCTTCCCAGGCCAGGAGATTCCCACGCTTGGGAAGCCCACCCACAAGGCCTGTGCTTGGCTGGAGGGGGCCGCGGGTTACACTGCTGCTGGTGACGTCCGCATCCCACGTCAGAGCGCTGGTTCAAATCCAGGCTGGCTTGCTTCGGGTCAGCGTCCCATGTGGAGTCCCGCTCCTGGCTCAGCCTGGCTCAGCCCTGGCTGTTGCTGCCGTTTGGAGCGAACCAGCGGTTGGAAGACCTCTCTCTCTCTCTCTCTCTCTCTCTCTCTCTCTCTCTCTC
>CM027391.1:38570041-38586755 GCA_015711505.1 Sylvilagus bachmani | reverse complement strand
CAGGTTCCCATTGCCAGTGGAAGTGCAGTGTGCAACGTGTGGAGCAAAGTGCACTTCAGTGTTTGCAGCATTGCTGGGGACCCTCGCCCCCTCCTCCCGCTCTGCCTCCTCCCTGAACTGTTCCTGCCCACCCACCCAGGTACAAGCAGTGCCCTCCGCAGATCAGGGCTGCCTTTATGGCTGAGGCATCTGAAGCCCCGGCCCCAGGTTTCAGGAGGACGGACAGGTGGGGGGGCCACAGCACCTCCGGCCTGTTGTCGTCTGCTGCCTGTGGTGACAGCTAACTCTGTGCATGTACTGTGCCCAGTGCGGCTGCCTGCTGCCTGTGACCTCCCTGAGCCACACAGATGCTGGGGCGGGCCTTTCTCGTTTCAGATGGGGAGCTGGGGTGCTGGCTCCCGGCCGTCCCTAGGGGCACTGCTGGCTGCTGCTGGACTCTGCGCTGCTGGGTGCAGGGCACGTTCCCGGCTATGGCGGTGCACTCCCCACAAGGACACGTGGGAGGGATTAGGAAGGCGGGGTGCGCTGGGGCCTGGACACTCAGGACAGGGCTGTCTGTGCAGGCTGGACAGAGCTGCTGGCCCTGGGCTGGGGCAGCAGGCCAAGGCCACCCTCAGCTGGAACCCAGAAGGGAGACTCGCCAGAGCTCGACCTTCGATCGGACACGCCAGGGGCCTAGCAGGGGAGGCACGCCCCACTCTGTCTCCTTCCCCCCCCCCTCCTGCCACCGTTATCAGAGCCTCAGTGCAGAGTCGCTGGGCTCTCACACAGCTGTGCCAACACAGGGCAGGTAGCAGAGTAAGGGAGCCCCAAGGGGCCTCGGAAGCCATGGGGCCCAGGTGCAGCAGCTGTGCCAGCCCCCCCAGCCTCTTCTGCTCTGTCACTGGGCTTTACAAATAGAAATTCTTAGAGTGAGCCTAATTTGAGGGTGCAAGCTGCTTCCTGCTGGGCCCCTGACTGATTAGATGTGGTGTTATTTATTTATTCGTGCACATTCATGCATGCTTTCATCTGCTGCTTGCTGGTTTACTCCCCGAGTGCCTGCAGCTAGAGGCTGGGCCAGGCTTTGCCAGGGACCAGGAGTGCGTCAGGGGCTGCTGTGTGGTTGGCTGGGCTTCAGCACTTCAGTCATCACTGCGGCCTCCCAGGCACAATAGCAGGAAACTGGACAGGATGCAGGCGCGGAGGCAGAGCTGGTCCCGGGCCCTTCAGTATGCCACGCAGGCGGCCCTGCCACAACACGTGCCCCCAGGCTGTCCCAACCCCCTGCGCCTGTGCTTTAAATCCACATACAGGCTCTCCGGCCTTTGTCCGGCTCTGCTCCTGGGGGCTGGTGGGGTCTGCAGGATGGTTTGGCCCTGGCCACTTGGGCCTCTGTGACCATGGCTCCCCAATTCCATCGTCCCCTCCTGCACAGCCAGAGTTGAACAAAGAGCAGGAGAGAAGCCCCTGCCCCTCGGCCTGAAGCAAAAGCCCTGTGACAGATGGGGTCCCTCTCCTGCCTCCTGCCTCCGCTCAGGTTATGCGGGGGTGTCTGTGTGCCTCCTCCTGGCAGGTCTTGGCCTGTGCCCCTGACCTCCAGCGTCTTTGCTGTGGTCGGCTTGGGTGTTGAGGTCGAGGAGGAGCAACTCCCCGAAGGAAGAGCTGCGACCCAGAGACTCAGGCGGCCGGAAACCTCAGAAACCACAGCCGGGGTCACGGTCACAGCCGCAGCAGGAGCTCCCGCGCGAGCCCGGGCCCACCCTGCAGCCTGGCCTTGCCCCTGGCCCTGCCCCCCTCTGGCCGCCTTCTGCTCTCAGGACAGCCCCCTGCCACCTCCTGAGAGTCCATCGCAGGCACCCCCCCCACTGTGTCACCAGTTACCCAGTGCATTTTCCTCATGGCTTCCCACGCCCTGAATTCTTTCTTTATTCTCAGTGCCCGGCTCTGTGGTCTGTCCCCTGAGACGAGAAGACGCTTGGCTGTCCTGAGACAGCGCCATGCAGCGTGGGCGCTCAGAGCTGCCAGTGCTTTGGAGGAATCGCTTGGTCTACACCCGTTTTTCAGGAAATTATTTGAAAGGCAGAGCAACACAGAGGGAGAGAGAGAGAAAGGAGAGAGGAGAGAGAGAGAGAGTGAGGAGAGAGAGGGAGGGAGGGAGAGGGAGAGAGGGGGGAGAGCGAGCGAGCGAGCCCTCCCATCTGCTGGTTCATGCCCCAAATGCCCACACAGGTGTGGCCCACACTGAAGCCAGCAGCTTGGGACTTCACACGGGTCTCCCACGTGGGTTCAGGGGCCCAAGCACTTGGGCCGTCTTCCGCTGCCTTCCCAGAGGCATTAGCAGGGAGCTGGCTTGGGAGTGGAGCAGCCGGGACTTGAACCAGGACTCTAATGTGGGATGCTGGCATCAGGAGGCAGCCTGCCGGCCACGACTGACCCTCGCAGCCAGGACAGAGGTCCCTTCTCTGCCTGAGGAGCCAGCACCACTGGGAGGGGGGAGGACAGCCTGGCCTGCAGACCGCAGGCCCATGACTCTGCTTCCTGCTGGGAGCATTCCTTTCCTGGACACTAGCCCAAGGTCACGGGCAGGGAAGCAGGACTCCTGCAGCTGGTTCTCTAGAGAGTGGGAGGGCTCCTGGCCCCGTGCACTTGAGCTACTGGGCGGACACCACACCACGTTAATGGTGGGTCGACCTCATAGGGTTTCTGCAGTCCACCCCCACCATTCTCTCAAGCCAGCCACTTCCGGCAATGGGACACTGGGCAAGTCCAGGAATTTCACCGCACGAGCTCTCTGCCATACTTCCTTCACCATAACTGAACCCTGCAGTCCAGGGCCGTGTGTTGGAGTTGCCATGGTGATGGATAAACAGAGTCTGCAAATGGTGGCGCTGGTAGGAGTGACGTGGCTGGAAAGGCAAGTCCTTACTTGGGACTGTGTATGAGAGTGAATCGTGATGGAGGGGCCCAATGTCACCTCCCTGGTCCTCCTGCAGAAGGGCACTCTCGGCGGGCTGGGCCCCCAGCCACATGGAGGCCAAGTCAGCCGGGCAGGGGAAGCCATGCTGGCTCTGTCCCTGCCTCCCTGGTCACGTGTGCAGGGTCCTTGGAGCAAGCACTGGGGTGGGGGAGGAAGCAGACCGCAGCAAATGCTGTGGTGAGCCTTCAGCCCTTGGGCACGGCCAAGCCCACCCACTCGCCTTTCCCCCAGGCCACCTGGGAAACTTCACCCTTTTATCTCTGATTAGGACTCAGCCCTGAGCCACTGTCTGTGCCTTCTGGTGGGGCTCTTCCACACTGCACCTCTGGCTGGAGCCAGCACCTCATGCAGAGCCCTCCTTTTTTTTTTTTTTTTAAAGATTCATTTATTCATTTATTTATTTTAAAGTCAGAGCTACAGCAAGACAGAGGAAAGAGATATCCCATCCGTTGGTTCATTTTTTTTTTTTATTTGACAGGCAGAGTGGACAGTGTGAGAGAGAGACAGAGAGAAAGGTCTTCCTTTTCCATTGGTTCACCCCCCAATGGCTGCTGCAGCCGGCGCACCGCGCTGATCCGAAGCCAGGAGCCAGGTGCTTCTCCTGTCTCCCATGGGGTGCAGGGCCCAAGGACCTGGGCCATCCTTCACTGCACTCCTGGGCCACAGCAGAGAGCTGGACTGGAAGAGAAGCAACCGGGACTAGAACCTGGCACCCATCTGCTGGCGCCACAGGCGGAGGATTAACCAAGTGAGCCATGGCACCAGCCCCTTACTTTTTTTTTAAGATTTATTTGAAAGAGTTACACATAGAGAGGAGAGAAAGAGCGAGAGCTAGAGTGAGAGTGAGAGTGAGAGAAAGAGAGAGAGGTCTTCCATCCACTGGTTCACTCCCCAATTGGCTGTGACAGCCGGAGCTGTGCCGATCCAAAGCCAGGAGCCAGGAGCTTCATCCAGGTCTCCCACGTGGGTGCAGGGGCCCAAGGACTTGGGCCATCTTCCGATGCTTTCTCAGATGCATTAGCAGGGAGCTGGATTAGAAGTGGAGCAGCCGGGACTTGAACTGGTGCCCATATAGGTTGCCAGAGCCGCAGGTGGCAGCCTGCTACGCCACAGCGCTGACCCAATGTAGACCCCTCTATAGCAAGTGTATGCTTTTTCAACCCCTGTTGGTGGATCACAGAGACCCTCCTGCGAGGGCACAGCTGCAGGTGGAGAAGTAAGCAAGACAGCTGGAGCAAAGACAGTGGTGGAGGCTACACCCCCTCTCACGGCTGACACTCATCCCGTCCAGTATCTGTGTATGTGTGCACCTGGTCTCATTTTACATATCTGGTTTACAGCTTAGTGGGGACAACACCTATTTCTTAAAACATATTTTATGGAGAGAGAGAGAGAGAGAGAGAGAGAGAGAGAGAGAGAGAGAGAGAAAGAGAAACTCCCATCCACTGGTTCATTTCCCAAATGTCCACAAAAGCCTGGGCTGGGCCAGGTTGAAGCCAGGAGCCTGGAACTCCAGCTGGGTCTCCCGCATGAGTGGCAGGGGCCCAAATACTTGAGCCATCACCTGGCGCCCCCCAGGATGCATTAGTAGGAAGCTGGATCAGCAGCACAGTAGGAGTCTGGTGCTGTGTGATGCCGGCATCCCATAGGAGCACGTGTTCAGGTCCCAGCTGCTCCACTTCCAGTCCAGCTCTCTGGAAGAGACCTGGATAGAGGTCCAGCCTCCTGCCTTTGACCTGGCTGTTGTGGCCATTTGAGAAGTGAACGAGCGGACAGAAGATGCCCGTCTTTCTCTCTCTGCCTTTCTGTAACTTCCTTTTGAACCCAGGCACTCCCATATAAAATGCAGGTGTCTTGACACTAGGCCAAAGGACCTCCCTGTAGTTCCCTGGCGTTCAACCGAGGACCTAGCAGCCACCTCGGAAGCTGGGGGAGTTGCAGGCAGAGGGTGGCTCGGCCAGCTCCAAAGCCCTGGCACTGCACGGAGCGGCTGTGCAGCCCCTCCCACTTCACATGCCACGTAGGTTGTCAAGGCAAGCGCTTGGGAACCGACCTGCTCCGGGAAGAAAAGCTGAGTGTGGAAGAGAGGACCTGCGAGGGCGAGACGATGGGCGCTCCTTCCTTTGCCTGCAGCCTGGTGAGAGAGGTTCCGGGACACTCCTCGTAGAGCTCCACTTGGGGGGCACCGTGTGTGGGGCGCTGACTCCCACACAGGACCTGCGACGTGCTGCTTTGGAAGCCGAGCCAGGCACACGTCGGGTTGGGAGCTGTCTGCTCCCTAACATTGGCTGGGGGCAAGGGCTGCATGAAGTGTGCTGTGGACACCTGTGAATCGTGTGGATGAACAAGCAAGGGGCTAACAGGCCCTGGCAGTCCCCCTGGGAGGACGGAGGGCCCCACCCAGACAGGTGATATGTGCTTGGGTTAAGGGGGACAGAGGAGCGAGCAGCAGGGACCCCGCACGGGGTGCGTGGCTGTCCCCAGTGGGCCAGCTTCACTTCCTGCCAGCACAGAGATGGTGCCCCGCCCTTGCAGCCCCTCTCCCTTCCTCCCTGGGCACAGCCCCAGGGGGCAGAAGGGGACACTTGCACTGTTCTGTCAATTCAGGCCTAAAGGGCCACGCTGGGTGCAAGGGGACAGAGCTAAACTTCAGAGGTGTACCAACCAGATGTTGTGTCCACTGTGGGGTGCTAGGGCAACTCTGGGCTGATCAGACATCCACTGAGTCAGCCCAAGTGAGGCGTTTAGGGTCAGGATGCAGTGGAACCTCTCGGGTGCACTGGGTCTCTCTGGCCCGGGAGCTAAGAGCCAGCCGGTCCCATCGTCAGCCGGTCACATAGTCCTTGGGTTCTGAAACAGTGACTAAGCACAGGGACCAGTTTTGTGGCATCCCATATCAGAGCACCAGGTCAAGTCCTGGGTGCTTGGCTTCTGATCCAGCTCCCTGCCAATGCGCCCGGGAGGCAGTGGATGACGGCTCTGGTACGTGGGCCTCTGCCACCCACGTGGGAGACCCTGATGGAGACCAGGCTCCCATGGGTTCAACCTGGCCCAGCCCTGGCCATCGCAGTGAACCAGCAGATGCAAGATCTCTCTCTCTCTCTCTGTTTCTCCTCCTCTCCCTGTCACTCAGCCTTTCAGATAAATGTCTTAAAAAACGCCCCTGGTGTGCGGGCACTCAGGCCCAGTATGGACTGATCCGAGGGGGTTAACCCACTCAATGGTCTCAAACTCAGTGGACTGCAGAGTAGGTCCAGTTATCCCTCTTCATTATGCCCGCGCTCACTGAGGGACGGGATGTGGTGTGGCTCCAGACCAGGGGCAGGTCTCACAGGCACCCACGGCGCCAGGTGCTGGGCGGAGCAGGTGGGCCTGGGGAGCTCCAGGGTCCAGCGAGGGGGCAGTGAGACCGTGGCTGGGCGGGGCGGCAGAACACGCTGTCCACAGGGGCACTCGTGGGAGCGAAGGTCACTACACGGGGACAAAGGTGAAAACTCAGAGTCGGCTCAGCCTCCCCACGGGCCACGGCGGAGCCTGGGCTTTATCCTAAAGCGCGAGTTTCGACTAGGGATTATTTTTTTTGAGATTTGATACACACGGGACGGCGAACAAATATTTAGGGTACAGTGCGTGACCTGTGTAAGAACAGCTCCACCTAACTGGACGCTGCGAGCCCCTCCAGCCTCACGGGCCCGGCCGATTCAGACGCTGGGGGACACGCACTGGGGGCGGCGTGCGGCTTGAGCTGTGCACTCACGCCCCTGGGTACCCCGCACCCAAGTCGCGCTCCAGGACCGGGCCTCAGCCCGCACTGCCCTGGGACCCGCGTCTCCAGGGCCGGCTCTGTCCCTGCCCCCGGCCCCCGCCGCGACCTCCCACCCCGGAACGCCCGGAGCCCTAGGTCTGCGGCAGTCGGCCGTGGTGCGGCTGGCGTCTCTGCCCGCCGCCTCCCGGGCCACCCGGACACACCCGCAACCTCGGCGAGCGCGGGGCCTGGGCCCGCGTCCCGCCGGCTCTGCGGGCAGGGCGGGCCGCGCGGTGCGCGAGCGCATCCCGCACTCCCGACGCCCCGGCCGGGGCCGCAGCCTTCCGAGGCCGCTCCCGGGCAGCGCGCGCGGGCAGCGCTCGGGGCCCGCGCGGCCCGCAGGCCCGGCCGCCTCTGCGCACGCGCCGGCCGCAATCGCCGCGGCCCACCCGCCCGCCGGCGTCCGGTCGCGCTACGGCGAGCGGCGAGGCCCGGGCCCGCAGCGGGCGCGGGGCGGGGCGGCGCGCTGAGGTCAGCGCGGCGAGGGCCGGCCCCGCCGCGGTTGGCTGCGCCGCGCTGGCCGCGCCCTGGTTGGCTGCGGGCCCGGGGCTGGGCCGGGCCGGTCGCGCTCGCTCGGCTCCGCGTCGCCCGGCGTCGGCGGGGTGAGGGCGCGGCCGCCGGCGGGGCAGAGGCCGGGCGGGCGGCGGCCGAGGCGCGGAGGCGGCCCGGCGCCTCAGACTGTGCCGCGGGGACGGAGCGCAAGATGTCGGCCTAGGCCGGGGCGCGGCGACGCGGCCGGGCGCGGAGGGCTCGCGGCCGCGGCTGGCCGAGCGGGCGGCGCGTGGCCGGGGCGGGGAGAGCGGGCCGCGCGGCACCATGTCGGCCAAGGTGCGGCTCAAGAGGCTGGAGCAGCTGCTCCTGGACGGGCCGTGGCGCAACGAGAGCGCCCTGAGCGTGGAGACGCTGCTCGACGTGCTCGTGTGCCTGTACACCGAGTGCAGCCACTCGGCCCTGCGGCGCGACAAGTACGTGGCCGAGTTCCTCGAGTGGGGTAAGTGCCGCGCCCGCGCGCGCCCGCGCCCTGTCCCCGCGAGCCGCAGCCCGGCTCGCACCCCTCCCCCGCCGGCTTCCGAGACCCACCCGCCGGGTCCGGAGATGGTGTCCTGAGCTCGCAGGGACGTCCGCCCCGTCCTCGCCCCGCACTCGCCTGGGGGGTGCGGGGCCGAGCGGCGCGCCCCGGGCCCCCGCCGGGCGCACCTCCTGGGCGGGGGTCCAGCTTGAGCGCCCGTCGCAGGTGACGTCCTGGCTGCGTCCGCTTGCTGTCCAGGGCCCGGGCCGCGCGCTCTGCCGTAGCCCTTCGGGGTCGAAGGCTGTGTCTGAACTGCGCCATGCCCAGCCGACAGATTTCCCCCTATTGTATTTGTGCCGGACCCCCGTGCGCTGGCGGTAGCCGGAAGTGTGGCTCGTGCTCCTTGCACGCGGAGGCACCTGTGCGGCCGCAGTCGGCGCCAGGCTAACCCGGGATGCAGGCGGGCAGGTTGGTTAGGGCTTTGCGGGGTAGTTAGAATCCCGAAGGCTGGTCGGAGTGTAAGGTGAGACCGCGGAGACCCCGGGACGAGGGAGGCGGAAGCCGGGCCTCCGTTCCGGCCGAACCTCGGGAAGGCGTCTCCCCTTCTCCGCTGAGTTCTCATCTCTGGGCCCACGCAGCTCATATTTCCGCGAAGAGACAAACGAGTGGGGTCCGCCCTGGGGCCCCCTCTGCCCGCTGGTGCTCCAGCTGAAGTCGCTGTGGGCGCTCTGGTGTGAGGTGCCTGGTGGAGCAGCCCCGCTGTAAGCCAGGCCGCGGTCCGGGTTCCGGGGTTCTTATCCGTGCCCTGAAGCCCAGGGAACAGTGAACGCTCGCGGTCGCTCCCCGGGGAGGCCGCCGGGCCTCCTCAGCGCGTTGTGCTGGCGCAGAAGGAAGGGCTGGGTGGCTGGTGTGCGGGATCGGCGGGCAGGAGGTGCAGGCCGTGCGTCGGGGGTCTGCTGTGAGGCTGCACCAAGCTGTGCTGAGGTCCTGGCTCTCTGGAGCTCGTGATTACGAGTGAATCACAGGATTGTAAGACTTCAGAACTCGGTGCACACAGCAGAATTAAGGTGGCTCTTCGCTGCCGTTAATATGTCGTAGCAGCTGGGCGCCTGCACCCGCGTGGGAGACCAGGATGGTGGCCATTTGGGGGTGAACCAACGGAAGGAAGACCTTTCTCTCTACCTCTCACTGTCTGTGACTCTACCTCTCAGATAAACAAATAAAATCTTAAAAAAAAAAAAGTATTGTAGCCTCATGAAAACCTGGAGGAGGCGCACGCCGCCGTGACTCAGGCGGCGTGACTCGAGCCAGGGCCTCGCTGGCCGAGCGCAGTAGCACGGCCCGGTGACTTCCACTGGAGAATGAGGGCTGTTCTTCAGACCCGGCTGTGGGGGTGATCAGGCACCCAGCTTCCGGGGTGGGGGTGCTCGCAGGGCACCGGGTCTGTGTGGAGGGGAGCGGGGGGCTGGCCGGCCTCTCCCCACCTCCCACGTCTTTGCCAGGTAGCCAGGGACAGTTACATAGGATTCTTGACTTGTAAGAAGGGAAAGCAGTTGACTCAGTTTAGATTTTGAGACTTCCTGGGAAGTCTTCGAGGGAATTTGGAAAGTGTAGGTTATCATGTTCTGTTTGTTTCTGGCCCTTACATTTCTGCCATCAAAGTCCTGTACACACTTGCGTGACGTCCCGCTGCACCCGTGTGCCGGACAGAAGTCAGCTCAGCTCTCTAGACTTTTGTTTGATTTTCCTTTGATTATGTTTATAATTTGATTGGCTTCCTCTGAAATCCTGGGCCTTAATTAAAAGTTGGAAATGCTCTGTTTTGCATGTGTATTTCTTTAAACAAATTTTTTAAAATGTAAATTTGATGCCATTTGAAGCAGAGCGAAGGAAACCCTTTAAAATTTCCTCAAGTAAATACAACCAAATGTAAAAATACTTTTTTCATGTGTTCGGCGGTTTTTTCACAGCTTAAATGCGACAGCTAGCGTCTCATTTGGACGGAGCTGATGCGTGCAGCCCCAGCCTGTTGGTGTTGGTCAGCCTGGGGCCCTCACTCTGGTCCCGGCGAGAGACCGCGGGGCAGGAGCGAGGCAGGCCTGCTGTTCCGTCCCTGCCCGGGGCCTCGTCTCTCAGCACGCGCTCCCCTTTGCCTCTCTAGACTTTCTGTTGGTTCCCTGTTGTCGCGCATGGGACAGAACCTTCTCCGATTCTCCCTCTTGGGTGTGGGTCCATAGCTGTTGGGGTGCCCAGACCTCGGTGCCTGCACTGATCGTGGTGAACGTCTCAGAGTGCCTTTCAGGGGGCAGGAGTTTGGCCGGCAGTTACGAAGCCTCTTGGGTTGCCTGTGTCCCATGTCAGAGTCCTGGGGTTTCAGTCCTGGCTCTGCTTCTGTGCCAGCTTTCTGCTGTGTGCACCCCAGGGGGACAGCAGATGTACTTCCACCCCTGTGGGGGACCTGGAGTGGGTTTCTGGACTCCTGGCTTTGGTTTGGCCCAGCCCCAACTGTTGTTGGCATTTGGGAATTGAAACTGGATGGGAAATCTGTCTGTCTCTGTCTCTCTGCTTCCAAATAAATAAAAAGAAATTAATTTTTTAAAAGATTTATTTTATTTATTTGAAAGACAGTTACAGAAAGAAGTAGAGCTAGAGAGAGAGAGAGAGAGAGAGGTCTTCCGTCTGCTGACTCACTGCACAAATGGCTGCAATGGTCAGAGCTGAGCTGGGCTGAAGCCAGGAGCCAAGAGCTTGGTCTGGGTCTGGGTCTAGGTCTCCCATGTGGGTGCAGGGGCCCAAGGACGTGGGCCATCCTCTGCTGCTTTCCCAGGCACATCAACAGGGACCTACACTGGAAGTGGAGCAGCCAGGACTTGAACTGGCACCCGTATAGGATGCTGGCGTTGTAGGCCAGGGCTTTAACCTGATGTGCCACAGCACTGAGCCCAAGAAAATAATTTTTTTTGACAGGCAGAGTGGACAGTGAGAGAGAGAGAGAGAGAGAGAGAGAGAGAAAGGTCTTCCTTTACCATTGGTTCACTCTCCAATGGCCGCTGCGGCTGGTGCGCTGCGGCCAGCACACCATGCTGATCCGATGGCAGGAGCCAGGTGCTTCTCCTGGTCTCCCATGGGGTGCAGGGCCCAAGCACCTGGGCCATCCTCCACTGCACTCCCGGGCCACAGCAGAGAGCTGGCCTGGAAGAGGGGCAACCGGGACAGAATCCTGTTCCCCCACCGGGACTAGAACCCGGTGTGCCGGCGCCGCAGGCAGAGGATTAGCCTATTGAGCCACGGCGCCGGCCAAGAAAATAATTTTTAAAAGTACGTTATACAGGGCCGGTGCTGTGGCATAGTGGGTAAAGCTGCCGCCTGCAGTGCTGGCATCCCATATGGGCACCAGTTTGGGTCCTGGCTGCTGTACTTCTGATCCCGTTCTCTGCTATGGCCTGGGAAAGCAGTAGAAGATGGCTCAAGTGCTTGGGTCCCCGTACCTGCGTGGGAGACCTGGAAGAAGCTCCTGGCTCCTGGCTTTGGATCGGCGCCGTTTCTGCCAATTAGGGAGTGAACCATCGGATGAAAGACCTGCCTCTCTCTCTCTCTCTGCCTCTCCTTCTCTCTCTGTGTAATTCTGACTTTCAAATAAATAAATAAATCTTTTTAAAAAAAATACATTATAACCTGCATGTTTTTTCTGGGTAGAGTGTGTAACATGGGCATGCTTTTTTTTTTAAATAACAGATTTAGGAAATAAGTCTTGTGAATAAAATCTAAATTGTAGGGTGACGTCAGGATTGCATGATAAAAATTAGGTTGGTATGGCTTGGATTTTCTGAGCAGCTGTTTGAAACGTGGCTGGTGTGGACCACAGGACATGAGGGGGCTGCAGCCATGAATGGGCCTGTGTGCTGGAGACGCTGAGGGACGGTGGCGCTTCACGGTGCACGGCGGTGCCTGTGTTCGATCCGGGCTGGGTCGGTAGGACTGCAGCTGAAGAAAAGGTTCTCACTCGGATCCTGCGGCCCGAGCTGCCTGGAGAAGTGTGTGATGCGCAGGGACAGCCCAGCACTCACGTGCGAGTTCAAGCGCCCACAGCGCAGGGTTGACAGGCAGCGCCTCTCGCAGGGCCCGGGCCCCAGGAGTCTGTCTGCTGTTTGTGCCCACACTGGGCGGGCGGGGCTGTTAATTCCCAGCTCTGTTAAGTGCAGGGAAACCAGTGAATGTTTTCTGCGTGGAGGCAAGAAGTATTTTTTGAGCCTGAGTCGAAGGATCCTGCTGGAAGAGAACAAATAATGGATTTTTTTACTTTCTTTACACAAAAGGGGGCTTACATAAGCTTTGCAGAAAACCTTGCATGGCCGTGGCCGTGTGGTCACTGTACCCGTGTCACAGCCCCTTTGGGTCCTTGTCCTGTGTCTAGTCCTGGAATGTTTGGGGTGACAGATGTTAAGGTACTTTGAAAGTGTGTGAGGAAGGCTGGTGCTGCGGCTCACTAGGCTAATCCTCCGCCTGCGGGGCCGGCACCCGGGTTCTAGTCCCAGTCAGGGTGCCAGGTTCTGTCCCGGTTGCTCCTCTTCCAGTCCAGCTCTCTGCTGTGGCCCGGGAGGGCAGTGGAGGATGGCCCAAGTGCTTGGGCCCTGCACCCCATGGGAGACCAGGAGAAGCACCTGGCTCCTGGCTTCAGATCAGCGCAGCACGCTGGCCATAGCAGTCATTTGGGGGGGGGGGGAACCAACGGAGGGAAGACCTTTCTCTCTGTCTCTCTCTCACTGTCTAACTCTACCTGTCAAAAAAAAAAAAAGTGTGTGTGAGGAGCCCCCGCAGGCTGCTCTCACGGATGAAGATGGGGAGAGGAAACACATGTCCCAGGTGTTGGGCGGGGTGAGCGCTGTGTGGCCGTCTCATTACCAAATAATCCCCCCAAATAAAATAGATATTACCTATGAAGTAAAGGTCACACACACTTGGAGGTTGATTTTAAGCAATCATTTTGGTCAGCTTTCAGCTTTATTGATTGGTAGCTAACTGTGGCAGCAAAATTGTTTTTAAATTAAAACTTTCCAAAAAGGATCGATTACATATTAGGGAACTTTGGACTTTCGTTATGCTTAAGAAAGAATTAGAAATTCAAAGAGAAATTTGAATTGAATCATAATATCATTCACTCTCCGTCCTGGGGTTGGTGCCTGTTTGACCACTGCCATCGGTCGGTCGTGGGTGGGGACGCTGTTGGGAATTTGAGAGCTCGAGGGAGCCCCACGCCCCCTTGCATGAGCAAGCAGTGCTCTGGCCCGGGCTTCTCCCTGACAGCAGCAGCATCGCGCTCTTGACCTCACTGGTGCCTGCTCTGAAATGCCTCAGTTTTTATTCATTTATTTGAAAGAGGGAGAGAGAGCTCTTCAACTGCTGGCTCACTCCCTAGATGGCCGCAGTGGCCAGGGCTGGGCCGGTTCGAATCCAGGACCCAGGAGTCTCATCAGGGTCTCCCACTTGGGTAGCAGGGGCCTAGACTCTTGGGTCATCCTCTGCTGCTTTCCCCAGGCCGTCAGCGGAGAGCTGAGTCAGGAGTGAAGCAGCAAGACACCAGCCGGTGCTCGTGCCAGCTCTGCAGGCGGTGGCGTCACTCGCCACCCCACTGCTGGCCTCGTGCTTTTTCTTCCAGTCCTGTTGTGAGTGGCTCACCTGAAGTTTCCAGGCCCTCAGACCTAAGTGAATGCTTCTCCCACTTGAAGTTTTAGTTTTTAAAGTTTTCCTACTTGAAGTTTTTAGTTAGATTTATTTATTTGGAAGGCAGAGTGAGAGAGAGAAAGAGTCTATCTTCCATCCAGTGGTTCTCTTTCCAGATGGCTGGGACTGGGCCAGGCTGAAGCCAGGAGCCTGGAGCTCTGTCCAGGTTTCCCACATGGCTGCAGGGACCCAAGTACTTGAGCTGTCTTCCGCTGCCTCCCCAGGTGCATTAGCAGGGAGCTGGTCGGAAGCAGAGCAGCTGGGACTTGACCCAGCACCTGTATGGGATGCGGGTGTCATAAGCCATGGCTGAATCTGCTGTTCCACAACGCTAATTTAAAAAAAAATTTACTTGAAAGGCAGAGAGCAGGACAGCGAGATCTTCCATTTACTAATTCACTCCCCACGTGCCTTCAGCCGCTGGGGCTGAGCCGGGATGAAGCCAGGAGACGAGCTGCATCCAGGTCTCCCCCACATCCCAGGCAACTGTGCGATAGGGAGCAGGATCCAGGGGCAGCGTGACTTGCTGCACCCGAGTCCCCCCTCCGTCCCCCCCCGGAGTTTTAAATGCCTCTGTCAGATCAGTCCTAGGCACTTCCTTTCATTTTATGACTCCCTCGTCCAAATACTTGTGCAGTGGCTTCATATTCTGTTGCCTTCAAACAAAAACAAAACCAAATCAGGCCTGAAATCCACAGTCCAGTGTTGGCATTTAAAAGGACCTGGAAACATCGTCTGACCTTAGTTTTGGAAGTTGAGGGTAACGGCCCTTCCGACTTACCTACCTGATGGGGTGATTTTCCCTGAATATAGTTTAGCCTTTATTACATGACACATTTCCTTGGTTTATTATTTGTTTCTTTAAAAAATATTTATTTGTTTATTTGAAAGGCAGAGTTACAGAAAGGCAGGGGCAGAGAGAGAGAGTTTCTCTGTCCACTGGTTCACTCCCCAAGTGGCCGTAATGGCCAGAGCTGGGTCGATCGGAAGCCACGAGCCAGGAGCTTCCTCCAGGTCTCCCATGTGGGTGCAGGGGCCCAAGCACCTGGGGCATCCTCCACTGCTTTCCCAGGCCACAGCAGAGAGCTGGGTTGGAAGTGGAACAGCTGGGTCTCAAACCAGAGCCCATGTGGGATGCCGGCACTGCAGCCAGCAGCTTTACCTGCTATGCCACATCATCGGCCCCAGGTTTTATTTTTATTTCTTGAGGTTTATTTGAAAGCCAGAGTGACAGAGAGGGAGAAACAGACTTTGCATCTGCCGGTCCACTGCCGAGATGCCCACAACAGCTGGGGTTGGGTCAGGCCCAAGCCAGGAGCCCAGCGCTGTCTGGTCTCCCATAGCAGGAAGCTGCAGCGGAAGTGGAGGTGGACTGTCCATCCACAGCGCTCTGATACAGGATGTGGGTGTCCCGGGTAGCATCTTCGTTCACTGGCCACCGTGCCTACCCCTCTTGGTGGTTTCAGAAGCCGAGTGATGCTACAGAGTTGAGTGCTGAACACAGGCCTCCCGGTCCCGCCCCCGCCGCCCTGGGGCTGCAGCTTCCTGTAGGCAACCACCTTCCTTTCCGATTCTAACTAGGACCACACTCAGCTTCCAGAACTGGAGCACCAAGTAACGATTTCTGCCTGGTGTTAAATCCAGTGTCAACAGTGGAAGGCCGGTAGGACAGCCTCTGGGAGGCTGGGTCTCTCCTGCCCTGCACCCCAGCATCTGTGGGGGCCACCCTCCCATCGATGGAGGTGTTGTGTTACTGTGGAAGGATCTGGAACGTCGGTGGTTTCTGGTTTTGCCATTTTAGATGTGTCTGTGACTTCCTGGCGTGGAAGAGCTGCGGCGGCTCCCATGGGACCATCCCTTCTCGCCCACTGCCTCGCACAGACCGCCCTTCCTCTCTCCCCTGTCCCAGGATGGGATCCCAGTTTGTTGAATCTGACATCCAGCACACAGGACACAGTGAATTCCTGGGCGTGGTTTTCAGTGCACTCGGGAATTCAGTTCCAGCCACCTCGGGCGGTCTGGCGCTTTCATCCCTTCTGGAGTCTTCCATGCTTTGTTTCTGTTTGGGCCGTTTGTCCCGTAGGCCTGCCCTAAGCAGCACAGCACCTCGATTTCCTTGCCTTCCTGCTGGGAGTCCTGCGTCTGGAGCCAGCCGGCACCTTCTGGTGGAGGGCTCTTCCAGCCTTCCTGTGCGGGATGCAGAGGCGTGGCTTTCGAGGCCTGGCCTAAGAAGGCCTTTTCCTGCCTCACGTGAGCCATAGTTGGCCTGGCATGGAATTGTAGGTCAGAGAAGATTGAGAGGAGCAATCTGGGACCGTTGTGGTTCCCAGGCCTTATTGCTGCTGTTCGATCTGGAAGGTTCCAGGCTGTTCTGTTTGGTCCTGGTGTTCCTCTGTGGACCTTTTTAGTCGGAGTCGTGGGTCCTCAGCCCTGGGAAGCATTTCTGTTCTGACTCTCAGACGTCTCGTGTTGTTCAGATGTGGGGCGTCCTGAACTCCCAGTTTTCTGTTTTTATTTCTTCTTCTTTTTAAATTTATTTATTTATTTTGACAGGCAGAGAGGACAGTGAGAGAGAGACAGAGAGAAAGGTCTTCCTTTTGCCGTTGGTTCACCTTCCAATGGCCGCCGTGGCCGGCGCACTGCGGCTGGCACACCGCACTGATCCGATGGCAGGAGCCAGGTGCTTCTCCTGGTCTCCCATGGGGTGCAGGGCCCAAGCACCTGGACCATCCTCCACTGCACTCCCGGGCCACAGCAGAGGGCTGGCCTGGAAGAGGGGCAACCGGGACAGAATCGGTGCCCCGACCGGGACTAGAACCCGGTGTGCCGGCGCCACAGGCGGAGGATTAGCCTAGTGAGCCGCAGCGCCAGTCCGTTTTTATTTTGTTATCTTTTTATTTTGAGGGGACGAGTCCATAACTTTATCTTCTCTTGTTATTTTAAAAGGAGAAACATTTTAACATTTATTTTTGTTTTGTTTTGTTTTATGTGAAAGGCAGACACACACACAGATCTTCCATTTGTTGATTCACTCCCCAGATGTCTGCAGCAAACAGTCAGGGCTGGGCTAGGCCAAAGCCAGGACCCAGAACCCCGCGTGGAGGCGGGACCTGAACCCCATGTGGAGGCGGGACCTTAACCCCTGGACCATCTGCCGCTTCCCAGGGTGCACACACGAGCAGGAAGACGGGTTGGAAGCGGGGGGGGGGGGGGGGGGGGG